>JARFIW010001325.1:18932500-19410319 GCA_036346225.1 Platerodrilus igneus | reverse complement strand
GTCGAGCCCACTCTATATCCACGCCCAATCACATTGCTCACCCTTGGGGTAATTCCCAGACTAAGCCGCGAATATAGTAAAGCTCGTGGGTCCACCGAGGTTTTGTTCACTAATTGACCCACTCCATAATTAAATTAAATAAAGAAAAATTATAAGTTTCACTTAAGTTTCATCACAAAAATACACTCTCGTTCGGATGAGAGGTAAAATGGAGGTTCCGTGTGTGAGTGTTGTCAAGCATCTTAAAGATCCTTACCTTGCTTGCAACAGCAAGTGCTCGACAAAATTCAAAATTTCCAGGTAAAATACTCACTTTCTGGCTAATGTAGTACCTTCGGGTGTAACATTGGAAAATCATATATAGGGTATGCGAAGGGTGTTAAGCAGCCTGTGGCTGCCAAGGATTCCCCAAAACCGAGTTAATAGTTTTCAGTAAATACTTTCGTACATTTAACATTAGTTGAGCATATTGTAAGACCAATACCTGTAGTTGTTTATAATAATCATCATGTTTAAATACCTTTATTTTTTTGTCATTAGTTTTTCCATCTTGGGACTGAATGGTTGCGTACCTCCATCGGTTTCTATTCTGAGCTAGCCTACACATTTCCTTGAAATTCACACATTCTACATCTTTCACTATCTGTGTGCAATATAGTCTAACCTAGGTCTACCTCTACTTCTCTCTTTCCTATCTCTGCTTCTAATATATTCTGCACTATTCCCTCATGTTTTAGTATGTGACCTATCATCTTATGTCCCCATTTTTTACTGGTTTCCACATATTTCTTTCTTCCCCTACCATTTCTAGTACCTCTTTGTTCTTAACTTTGTCCATGATATCTTCACCATACGTCTGTAGCACCACATTTGAAAGGCTTCTACCTTTTTCTTGTCCGCTTCTCTTACTGTCCAGGCTTTACAGCTGTACAGTGCAGTGCTCAACACATATGTTTTAAGCAATATTTTGCTTGTTTCTATGTTTGTTGTCTTTGAACACAGTAGTTGCTTTTTCTTGTTAAATGTAGCACGACCTTGTGCTAATCTTTGTTTTATATCTTTTGTGCTTTTTCCATCTTGCATTGTTTGGCTTCCTAGGTAGCAGAAATCCTAAATCTCTTGTGACTTCTCGTTAGCTATTTGTATTCTCGTTTTTGGTTTATTTTCTTCTCCTTTGCATACTAGAACTTCAGTTTTATTTTTGTTAATTTTCATACCGTATTTCTCTGTTATAACTGTTTCCATTTCATTAAGAGCAGCTTCTAACTCTTCTTTGCTAGACGCTAATACCGCTATATCATCTACAAATCTAAGCATATCAATATTTTATCCCCGCGTAGTAATTCCAAATGTCTTCCTGCATTTGACAGTACTCATTGCCTCTTCAATGTACAAGTTAAAAATTAATGGGGATAAGGCACCTCCCTGTCACACCCCTTTCCTAATATTTTATTCCCTACGTTCCTGCTCTAATTCTATTTCAGCTGTTTGCTCTTTGTATAAGCTATGTACTATGCGTCTATCCCTAAAACTCATTCCAATCTTTTTGAGTATTTCGAACATTTTTTTCCATTTTACATTGTTGAAATTTTATACAAAATAAATTTCTATTGAAAGCCATTTTGTATCTTTTTGTTTTGGTAAACCATTTATAAGCATTCGTGTATACACAGTAGTCTAAAAAAGAGTTCAAATTTGATACTCATGTATTTTCATATTATTAATGTACTAAAATTCATTAATTTTTAGCCTGCTGTGATTATTAGAATGAAAAGTGGTATGTTGTTTATGATTTTTGGGGTTCAAAAATTATTAATCGGTATCAAACTTTGCATTTCTTTCTTTTAAATGTCAGTTTTAGGTTCCTTCTAGCTGGCAAATTTGACCAAATAATGCAGAGGTATCACAATGGAGAAATGTTCGTATAACTTAATAGTGAATGTTTAGATTTTACATTTGCAGTGTACACATATAAACCGTCCTTTGTATACAGGGTAGAAAAGAAGATATCAAAAAACACTACTACTCTAAAAATAGTTCCAAAATTAAAGCCCCGTTTGTGCAAAATACTATTAGTATTTATTGGCTTTGATTCAACAACAAGTTTTAAACACAGCAGTACCCATAATATTATCATTTTTATCCCATATATGTATATGTATATGGGATGGAAAATGAAAAGATTATGGGTATTGCTGTTTCTAAAAATTGTTGTTGAATCAAAGTCAATACTAACAGTGTTTTGCACAAACGGTGCTTTAATTTTGCAACTATTTGTAGGGCAGAAGTACTTTTTAATATTTTCTTGTCTACCCTGTATACAAAAGACGGTTTATATGTGTCCTCCAAACTAAATTCACTTTTACTATTAACTTACAGGAATTGTTCTCCATCATGTGCTTCACCTGTATTGCATGCGTAATGTGCTGGCAGAGAAAGTATCAACAAACTGCACAACAAAAGAAGTCTAGAGGTTCAATTTATATTTCTGTAGCATCCTTAATAGCAGACTGATCCACCCAAATCATCTTTTTAAATTGGAATTAACTTACTGAAATTTTTTTAGGGTTTTCTTATTTGACGCTTGCCACATATTGCAAGATAAAAAAACAGTAGCTAGCATTCAACAGGATTGTTTTATTTTATATTTAGCGTGGACAGGCAAAATCAGGGTATTCTCAAATGCTAAGCAGAGTGCTGAGGATCCATTGTGAGGTTATAATTTTCTGACGTCATGAATACTTAAATGTTTTACAGCATAGCCCAGAATTGTGCATTTAGCAATATTAAGAAGACTGTTTCGTACCCACAGCACTATATCCTGTTTTTATCAAACTTTAAGAAAGGATGTTACTGGATTACAGACCATCCAGCTTGCTATTTTTCTCAGGGCAGCTTCAGACATGGTTTTGCAATCACCATTTTTGAAATATTGGGAGGCACGTGATTTACCATGATGTGTAATATAAATCCTTCAGTTAGTTCCCCAGTCTGTGTAGCAAGAAAATTATTAAGTTTGTTTCCAATAGATTCAATCATCGTATGTAGAACACGAATTAGGGTTAGCTTTAAGACGACTAGATCGCAGATACTCTTGTAAGTTTTCCATTAAGAATCTTGTTGAATAAATTGATGTAAATTAAACCTAAATGAAAACTTTATTCAACAACATAGCTTACAAATTATGTTTGACATCCAAGAACTAAAACTATGGCAACAAATCATAAAAGCACAAACTAGATCACCAGTAACCCATATCTAATCACGTCATTACTTTTGTACAGGTTTAGTTTTTACTACTAGCCTTAGTGTCATTTTTTGAAAGCATTTCGTGAAGCCGTATTAACTTAGATACGATTTCAAAGCAATTAAAATGACGTTTAGCAAAAATTTTAGATGTTTAAGATAAAAGTTTTCTCGTTATGATAAAGTAAAGGACGATCGATTAAATTACTGTCATTAGATGTAAAACATGAAAGGCATATTATCTAACGTAATGTCGGGTATTCTACAACAAGGTCTAAATCGATAGGAAAGAATTGCAAACTGTAAGTCGCATAAAACTGACTAAAAGTTTCTTGGAGAGTTTTTGGTTTGATTTATTCTGTAATGTGCCGTTAATTATATTTACTGATTACTGAACGCTAACTTCTTTATGTAAACTTTACGCCTATAGCCACTCCCGTGCTGTTTTCAATCTTTGGGGGTTTCTTATTTCACAATTAGACTAACCAAATAGAAACTCATTTTTGTAGACAATATGGAGACAACAACTATTAGGAAGTGTTTCTAAGAATAGATTGTTTGCTTCTCTATTACATAAATTGAATCGAGTGTAAACAAATGCTTCGGTAGTGATCCTCATCCTTACGCTATTATTTTCATAAACTTCAGAAATCAATTCAAATGTGTCAAATGGACACGTACGTGTGGAATGGAATGATGAAGATGGAGTTAGTAATTTAAAACAACGATATTTACTTTAAGACAGTGGTTCTTCCACAAGTAGCTCGAAAACAATTTGATTTTCAATTAATTTTGAATCATAATTAATTGTAAACCAAGAGGTTTCAATACTTAAAAACCTATCAATATATAAAAAACTATGGGAGCTGTGTTCATCCAAAGGTATTCTAAAAAGGAAAACTGAATTTACAGAAAAGTTAGGAATATATACAATCATGCATAGAAGGCGGAATGAAAAATTGTAAGGATTTTATCTTACTGAAAAAATGTGTAAAACGTTTAATTACGTTCCACGCGACTTATGTATCCCCCAATTTACCTATATATAAAATAATAGAATCTAATAGGAATTATTAGAAATTGTTAAATAAATCATAAGTCAATTGCAACAATGTAATGCAAGAATAAACCAGACAGGTTATTAACAGTTCATGAGAACGGATATGCAACTTTGTATCCGAGACGACAGTGATACTGCAGGTGGCAGGTCACAGACGGTTAACATACCGCAATTACCTAGAAATAAGATTGTTACAAAGTAATAAAGTGTAGAATTAAGAGTAAAGCAGACATGAGATCTGCAAGTTCCCACCGCCATGTGAGGGGGCAGGATATTATAAAACGTTCGGGAGCTCAAGACCCGGCAGTCAGTCTGAGTATTACAGCTTTTGCATTGTTGTTTACCTAGGCTACTCGCCATAATTTTAGTACAATTAATTAATTATTTTGGTTTAAAGAAAAGAACAAGTTGTCAAAATTTCACATTAATTTCTGTTTAAAATAAATAAATTTGTTAAGTTTTGGAAACGTTTTTTAAAAACATCGCTCTAAATGCCCGAACCTTAACTCGCGTTGGACTTGAAACATCATAAAAAATTTAAATTTTGCTCAAACGTCATTAAAAAAAAATGTCTCTTCCTGTTTTGAATTTGCTCTTACAATGTTGATTGAGATTGAAGCTGTAAGCCTAATCAAGGCATTTGGGTAAGCTTAAAAATATAGGTAATACTGCACGTTTATATTATACATTCAGTGTTGCCAATCGATATGGCCCTCAATTTAATGGTATTTCCAAAATGCTAGAAACTATCGTTTGTAAACGATGGTGATAAAAGTGTTCCTTTCAAAGAACATAGGCCAGATAGCTAATTGTGAATTCGACTGTCTTTCACAATTGGGTTCAAAAAACTTTAATTTGAGTTCAGAACTCTTTGAAAATGGATAATTTTGTTGTTTCCTAACTAATTTTATTTGTTAATACGTAATACAGTATGTTGCTTGACTTATGTGTAAATGTCTTAAGTTAATGAAAAGATTAGTCTATACGCAGAAGTAACTTTAGATTTCTATTGAACTCACACAATCACAAAAGTACAGAAAGTATATAGTTCTTTATTTTATACAAATTTATATTTGACAGACATATTTCCTACTATATAAAATACCTAAAAAATATTCTGAGAACTTAAACATAATGTCCTTTGATAATGTAAAATTGCAAATCATTAATCAACACTCTCCCCAATTTAACATTACCTAAAAACATTATAGAATCTAATAACTCAACATAGAAATAAATTCTCTTAAGTCTCAACTACATTAAGTTTTTTTTTCTAAAGTATAAAAACTTATTCTTTTTTAGGGATTTTATAAACAAGTCACCCACTTGTTCTAGAGTAGACACAATAAGGATTTCCTATTATCGTTTACTAAATCTCTTAAGCATTGATGCCTTATATCTATATGTTTCATACGTTTAGATTCAAATGTTGTAGCCATCTTAATGCATGCTTGATCAACTTCAAATATATTTATAGGATAAACGTTTAAATTCAAAATTTCATTTACAACTTATGAGATGAAAATGCATTCGCTGATGAAAGTTGATAAAGCATAATAATTTTGGCTACTGCACTTGATAAGCTGACAACTGCTTGTTTCTCAGTTTTCCAAATTACCAGATGATTGTAAAAGTTGATAGAAGAACCACTGACGTTTCTCCTATCAAGAAGTGTGTTGCATGCAGTTCTTGCACGCGAATATTTTCGTTCCTATATGATTTCATATTCCCTTCTGTATTCACGGTCATTTGCGAATTTCTTAAGCGTTTCCGACTTTTTTCTAAATTAGAATGATATCTTATTTATCACCCTGTAGAATTTTAGTAATATATTTAGTATAATTTAAAGTACCTCCATTAATCTCTATTTTTGGTAGAGCATTAGAAATGTATTCGGTTATCAGCAACATTTGCTTTCTGAAATGATACGCTCGAATTATTTAAAAGGATTACCACAATTTTTATATAAAATGGGTTTTTTATATATGTGATTAGCGAGTGTGACACCCTTTCAATTTAAATAATATTGTTATTCAACATCTTGTAAGATTTTATTAAAATATTCAGCTATAAATTTCAATTCTTTAAATCTATTTTGATCGAGCCTTAATATCTGAGATTTTATTATTAACAAAGTATCACAATCTTTTTTATTTTGATAACGTTATAACGTGGTTTGATTATCAAAATCTTTGTTTTCAGTGAAATTACAAAGTTACAACGTGTTTTCCGTAAGGTTGAATACTGACACACGTTTAGAACCACGAAATTCCTGATTAGTACTTTATTAATATTACCTTTCTATAATTTTATAGGCAGTTTTTCAACCACGTCGTGCATAAGTTGTTACGTTCAATTATAACTCTGCTAAATATTTTCATTGCATTTATAATTCTGTTTAAATATTCTCACGCTGCTGCTTTAACTTCAGTGTAACTACCTGTTATGGGAGACGTCATTGATCACGCTTTATAATTTAATAGATCGATTTGCTTCTATAAAACTCCTCCTCATACAATTGAAACGCGTATTTGTTTAATACTCTGTAGAATGCTATTAGTGTAATTAGTGTAAGTGAAAGCACCACATTAGTGTAAGTCAAAGCGCCTTATTGTTTAATATAACACCGCAAATGCACTCGGTTAACTACAATCTTTGCTTTATAAAAGAGTATGTTCGAATTATTTAAAAAGTAATAATGGAAGTTTGAATAGCAAAGATTTTCTACATGTGTGATTAACAAAGGTTTTATTTATCTATTTATGCATTAAAAAGACTCTAGAGGTGATCTTTTGACATGTGGTACCCTAACACTTGAATTGATTATGATATCGTTTCCAAAACTGGGTTCACTTTGATGATGCTATCCGTCCTAGCATGTACTTTATGCGTGGCTGATTCTGTTACTCTAACAGCGATGCACGTCTGCTACAAGAAGCTTATATCTTCTGTGCATCGGTAAGTTTCTTACATGCTTAATAATAATAGTAGGGTTCTCTTTTTAGTTTTTTTAAATGCTCTTATACATCGACCCGCTGTTGCAAGTATAGTCGCAGCTTTAATGGTTCAGACTACCGCGAGGACAACCCCTCACTGAGCGAGATCACGCTGTTTTGCGGGTTCACCCATGTAGATACAAGATAAAGCGAGATAAGTATCAATGCACATGGGGGTATGATGGGATCTTTTCTTTTGTATCGTATTTCTCCACATTTGATGGTTATGCGCAACAAAACATGCTTCGAAATTATCTTCACTATAGCAATTATTAATTAATTTAATTTAGTTTAATTCAACGGGTTATAACGTCAGAAAACGCAACCGAGCATGAAAAATCAATAATCCCAAGGCAAAAAGCTTTCTTAACGAACAAACAGACGTCGGTTATATAAAATACTGTGAAATGTAGGCTCCAAAAAGTGTTATTTTAAACGATCGTTAATTGAGCGCACCTGCATGTTGGAAAAGTCATCTTCCGCTTATTTGTGCAGATAACGAGGGGAGCTTCGAGGAAATATTGTTCAACCGTCGGTGGTTTCGCATAAACGCTAACAAAAGTTTCTTAAAGAGCAGAAGGGATGAACAATCAATGATATGCTTCAGAATGAAACGGGCATAAAAGAGTTTATTTTAGTAGGCACGTATTTGATCCACGTGGAGTCCATGAAGACGCGGGCAGCTATATTGATTTTCTACAACGCAAGCAAGGTTAGAACGCGACATCAAATATGCATAAGACAGGAATAGAGATATTACAGGCGGAGTTTTAAGACGTCATTGCAATGTATCATTGGTCGAAATAGGTAGTTTTAGAACAGAGGAACACGCGACAGGTGATTCGATAGTTTCGTATGATATAGCGTGTTGACGCGGGAATATTTCGAGAAGTTTAAAACGGTTATACAAAATTTGGAGAAATATTAATTTCGATTAAGTATTTCGCGTAAAGTGTGGCCAAGGGGGCTTAGTTTTATGATATAAATACTCTGGGAGAATTAGGAGGGCTCTCTTTAATTTTGCATCGCTTAACAATGTATTATAATCAACTGACAAAGCTTGTGAGTACTAAAAATTTGTAACATTCAGTGAAATAGTATTAGATTATTTGTGGCCTTATAGTTAGTACCGCCAGTATAATAAAGTGTAATTTAAATTTAACTGATGTCCACGAATACTTTAACAAGCTCGTAAATTGATAATGCAATAATAAACAAGTGTAATATACTTGAATTTGGATGTTGGAATTGGTGTTAATTGGTAGCACGGAGCTCAGCTTAAACGGAGTTTTCATCTCTAAATAGCTGGTGGAGCAGCGCATAATCACGAAGTCGAGGGGTTCAGGAATATAGAGCTTCTTCAATGGAGATGGACTTTTGACGCTTTTTCCAGGTAACGCATTTGAATTTGCTGTTTTTTTATATAAACTGTTGAAATTATTTGTAATGTGTGAGTGACCTTTGATGGTTAATTTTGGTCATTTAACGTATTGAAAAGGATACGTATAACTGACTATTATTATGGTATTTTGGAATATAAAACAAAGGTGTACGTAAAGCTTATTAAATTTCTTGATGAATTTAAATTTAATTGTTAAGAGTACATGAGTTTATTAAGTTTGTAGTAATAGTATGCAAAGTGGAAAGCATACATTAATAAACTGGGTTATCATGAGCTCACCATACTCCAGTGTGTAGTAGAAATAAAGATAAGGTATTATTTGGGGCCCATTTACTCCTGTTGCATTAAATGTGTTTAAAATTTCAATTTTAAAAACAAGGACTTTACAAAGATAGCATTTATTGAGATGTAACTTGAGCACCGAACTGTACATAACCATGAATTATTATTTGTAAATAGTGGTAAATAAATATTGTATGATTGTATTATTTTGTGATTTTGTGATTTTATTGAATGGTGAGTGTACGGTAAAGAGAATGATAGTAAATTTAGGTATCCGAGAGGAGGCACAGCTGAGCTAGCCAGGGAAAGCTGCTGAAGAAATTAATTTGATGAAGCAGAATCCGGGTAAGAAAATTTGTGTAAAAATTTTATATTTTTGAAAATTATTGTTTTTTTTTACTCTGGCGAGGTCTTTATGGACATTCCACGGCAATTTATGACGCCCAATCTGTGGGGCTCAAATGTTTTTTGGAAAGTACCAGTTCCTGTGACCAAAAAACACATTCCACGGCAATATATATATATATATATATATATATATTCTTCTACCTACCTACTTAAACTTTACTTATTTACTTTTGCTTGTTTACTCCTCCCTTTTATTTTTATTTTTATAAAAATATGTGATTATAAACTTTACTACTTTATTTAATTAAACAAATTTTGCTACACGACTTTTGTCGTCGTCCCTATTTTAGTATTCAATAAATGACTTCTATTCGAGGTGCTTTAGCAACGTTTGGTTGGTTCTTTATTTACTGTTTACTATATGTTATGCCTCGACTATATGAAACTTTAATCTCAGGGCGTTCACCTACTCACCGTGAGTTCAATCGTGAGTAGATGTGCACTACCCCCAAACTGCACACTCGTTTGTTTTACCACTTTTTAATGCACTGATTTACTTATATGCCAAATTTTAACAGATCAAAGTTGCTTGGTGCCAAATTAATTTATGTAACTATTTATGACTTTAATTTTGACGTTTTAAGATATTCACGGTACTTACCAGAATTATACCGCGCTGAAGGCCTTCTTTTAACTGCTGGCTCAAGATCGTATACACCGTACGCACCTTCACAAGGATTCTCAATCGTAGTCCACTTGCGTATTGCCTCCAGGTGTTCTTAACCAATTTCGTTGACCCCAAATCTGAAATAATTTTACCCCAATTTAGAATTTAAAAAACCGTTGTATCTACTTCCCGGTTAATTCTTCCTCGTAATATACTGCTCTCCTGTTTCTCTGCTTCGTACTCCAATCAATCCTCTCCTTGCTCAATCCAAATCAATCCAGCCGTCCTATTTTAAATCAATCCTTGTCCTGCTATTCCTTTAATATCCACACGATGTCCTTACTGCCGTTAATCTGCTCAAATCACTCCAAAAATTATCAATATCGTCGTTGCCTTCTATATCCACTCAAATCTCCTACTGCCGTTAAACCAAATCTTTCCAAATCCAACACCAATCTTGCTCAAACCTAAATAATCGTCGCTTTTCCCATCGCACTATTAACCACTCCAAATCTTCTTTAATACTCGTCGCCTTTACTATCGATGCTTCTTATTACTCTCACTTTACTAAATTAGACTCTTTAATTCACAAAAACTTTTATTTCAATAAATATGTGTACAACTTTTAACGCAGGTTTTGTAAAACACGTCTTTATCTGAATATAATCGAAATTAGAATCCCTTTATTTATTTCGCTTAGCGATAAGATCAACAACCTTAGCTTACTTGAATTACAATTCTAAAACATACAATATCCAATAACAATTCGTCTTTCCTTTCGTGTCCAAAATACCTTCACTACAGTCTTTATAATATTCTTAATTTCTACTATTGGTCCAAATCACTTCACAACTCTCCAATAACCTTTTACATTTCTATTCACTTTTAATTTTGATTTTACAATTCGTCCAAAAGTTGATTCTATTAAAAGAAAAGCCAAATAATTTACACAGACCTGGACGCTTTGTTGGTTGCAGATATCCATAAATGCGTTCGGCTTTCCGACGGCAAATGTACTTTCACTGGCTCATAAAATATCAACTCAGTATAAAACCTTAAGTACCGTGCATTGTATCAACGTCATAAAGTCATGTTGTCTACCTTTTGGCACATATGTTTCAAACTAAAATGGTACATACTTTAGCATATGTAAAGTACAGCAAAATATAGTTTTTTAACTTATTAGATCTGATATATTAATCCTATTGTTTGGCATACACCCCTTTTAATCTACCCTTAGAAGCCTTGTACCCCCCCCCCCTTACATAATATTGGCCCCACTGATTTTGAATGAAATTGGAAATTTCGTATGTTTTTCTTTTCCCCTGGTGTGCAAAAATTTCTAATTTTTATTTAAAATCACTCTTTCGTTGTTTCATTTCAATTTGGCAACCGTATTCGCCTTTCTCTCACATCTATCATACTACGCTATATTCTAACCTATACTATACGACAATAACAAAAAAAAAAACAAAAACTAAACTTTCCGTTGCATGAACTACATTATAACCTAACCTACTAAACCCTCTTCCTGTACTACTCTATATGGGTATAAATTCTCCAAGTGAAAACGTCCGCGATATCCCCCGGTCACATTATCTAGCTCAAACGTATTTCCTTCAGCAAAAATACGCGTGATCTTGTACGGCCCTTCATAAGGAAACAACAACTTCGCGCAAATGTTTCTGTCGCGGTTTGAAACCCTTAATCGTTTTACTACTACCAGATCCCCTATTCCAAAAATCGTTCTTTTTTTAATTTTCCTACACCTTCGCTCGATGTCCCTACGCTGCATCCTTTCAATTCTACGCCTAGCACTACCTAACAGCTCTGTTATGTCTTGTATCTCGACTTCCTCCCTCCATGGTCTAGCTGGTATAATCCTTCGCATCAATGTTACCGGACATGTTTTCGTAACCGAACTCGGTACGCTATTCATAAAATTTTCTATTTGTGGCAGATATCTAATCCATCTGTCGTGATGCTCCTGTGTCGCCAACCGTAGATATTTTAATACCTCTCGTATATAACGTTAGCATGGATTAGCTTTCGGATGCCGTATGCTGCTAAATGATACTTTAATATTTGCCCTTTTTAACCTGTTCCTGAATCTTTGATTGTTAAAATACGTCGCGTTGTCTACCAAAATCCTTTCTATCTTCCCGACCTGGCTTTCAAATTCTCCAATTGACTGCAATGCATGCACCGTGTTACTCGTCTTGCCGGAAATAATTTGACAAATTTAGAAAAACGTCTACCATCACCAATATGTGTCGATACCCTGTTCAGTCGTAATCAGGTTGCTTAAATAATCAATCGCCACCAATTCTAACGGTCCATTTACGCTCACGTTCATTGGCGTATTCTGCAACACCACGTTCTTGTCTTTACCTAGAATACAAATTTCACACCGATTTATCCTTTCTTTAATCACCGTAATATCATTTCTTGCATAAAACGCCTCTCTAAATACCAAAAATGTTTTTCTGATGCCTATATGTCCGAATTTTAAATGAATTTCGTCTATAATTTCAACAGCCACGTCTCTTGATAGCACTACCAGCTCCGCATCCCTATCCTTTTACCACAAACTGCCCTACGATGGTAAATCCCGGTACTCTTCCATATTTTCTCTTGTTAGTTTCTCGCGTATCGAGCTCACCTCACTGTGCCTCTGCGTCTCTATAAGCTTGGCGTTTGTCCATCGACCAACATCCCTGAACTCCTGCAAAGCAATTAAACAACCCTTTATGTTTTGATTCGATTCCACCTGCGGTCTGCTCAGAAAATCCGCCGTCACATTCTCCTTTCCTGGTTTATGCTTAATTTCAAAGTCGTATTCCTGTAACACCAATGCCCACCTATACAACCTACTGTTTAGAAACTCCTTTTTCTTCATGAACGTTACCACCGTGTTGTCGGATTCTATTAAAATTTCTTACCTAACAAATAAAACGCAACTTTTTCACCGCATATACTATGGCCAACATCTCCTTCTCTGCCGTCGCATACCTGGTTTCGCAGTCTTTAATACCCTGAAATGAAAACAATTGGTATCTCAGCTCCATCCTGTATCTGCACCAACTCAGCCCCTGATTGCATATTTCGACGCATCCGTCCTCAAAATAAAATCGTCTTTAAAATTTGGATATTTTAACGCTAACTCTGTATAAAACGCACCTTTTAAATCCTGGAACGCCTTCTCTCGTTCAGCAGTCCATTTCCATCTCTTTTTTCTTTAACAAACTCACCAACGGCACACACAATTCAGAATACCTCGGTATAAACCGTTTGTAATAATTTAGAACCCTAAAAATCCTCGCAATCCTCTCACATTCTTTGGTTGCGCAATATTTTCAACTCGTCCAATCTTTTATTGCAAATTTTCATCCCTTGTTCGCTAATTTCAAACCCTAAATACGTAACCTTGCTCTTAAACAACTCGCATTTCTCTACGTTCAGCTTCAAACCCCTTCGTCCAGTCGTTGGATCACCTTTTCTAAATGCTCCAGGTGTTCTTGCTCGTTCCTTGAAAAATCAACAAATCATCCACATAATGCGAACAGAAACATTCATATTCGTTAAACAACTTCTGCATAGCCCTTACAAGTGCTGCTGAAGAACTACTTAAACCAAACGGAACTACAGAAAACATATAAATCTCGCCTTCGATACTAAATCCCGTAAACTTTTACTGTCTTCATGCAACGGAATTAACCAAAACGAATTTTTAAATCTAATTTACTGAAAATCTTCATTTCATATACTTTATACAACAAATTATCCAACCCTTGTGGTTGTTCGTACTGCGGTTTCGTAATCGCATTCAACTTCCTCGCATCCAAACAAATCCTTATATCCCTTTTGTTGGGTTTTGGTACAATAACTACTGGGTTCACATATGGAGTTTTCGCTGGTTCGATAATACCTCTTTTAACATTTTGTCTATCTCTATTTTAACCCTATTTCTTATGGCAAACGGAATTGGATACACCCTTGTATTAAACCCGCTGTCTTCCGTGACCTCCAACTTATGCATATACCGCCTCGCAAATCTTGGCTCTTCATTAAACAACCTATATATTTATTAAACAAATCCCTAGCTTCATCTTAATTTCATTACTCACTTTCCTATCTGTTCATCATTAATTAATCTCGCAAACATATTACATAATCGCACTTCAAACCGTCCATAATTATCCTCTTTAATCATTCCTAATCCTGTACTATCTATATCATTTCCATTCCTATATTCTGAACTAACCGTAGGCACCACCCATAACCTATCTTTATCAAATATCCTAACTGACCTATCCTTTCCATCTATATTCATCCCAAAATCCTCTATAAAATCCATACCTAATATGAAGTCTAACTGTAACCCCTTTGTAATTAAAAACTCTGCATCCCCTGCTTCTTTATTTCCTATATATATCGGTACACGGATAACATTATAAATCGTCGTTAGCTTTTTGTTCATCGCTGACCATAAATTAACCCCATCAATTGTTCCTATTCGTCCCTTTAAAAATTTTCCATGTTTGACTACCACACTCTCATTTACCAGCGACAACTGTGAACCACTATCAACTAAAGCAACATATACACAATCCCTTAAACTAATATTTATAAACAACAAATTCTTTTTATTAAAAATGTAACTGTTTAACAATAAATCCCTTATACTATAACACACGTCAATATTTACTCCTAAGCGGTCGGTCGTCCAAAATTCGCGTTTTTTTTGTTCCTGTGGCGTCTCGTGAATCTGCACCACCTCAATCCTATCTGGGTCCGTTGTAATTGCGCTCGTCGTCATATGCTGGACGTTTACGTCCCTGTCCATCCGGCTGTTTCCATTGTGTTTTCCGCCCCCAGTCGTCCGGCCGTCACCCTCGTGGTTGCCGTGCTGGTATCTGTTTTGTCCATTGTATCCATTATCCCCGTGATCCCTATTGTAATACGGTCGTCTATGTACTTCGTGTCCCCAATGATTCCGATGTCCGTGGTTAAAATTGTCCTGTCTGTAATTTGGTCTGTTTTCGTGGTACGGTTGTCGTCGGCTGTCTTCCCTATAACCCCTGTTTTGCTCCCAATAGTTTGTCCGCGTTTTCGCCTCCATTGCTGTCGCTAAATCAAAGTTTCTCATTACCCTAAGAATTCCCTCAATGTCTTGACATTTTGTACCACTACCACCTTTGTAACTTCCGGTTCCATATGACCTGCTAGTAGTAGTACAATGTCGTCCTCGCCCAATTTCGGTGTCAAGTGTTGTGCCTGGTTAAACTTGTCAATCGCGTATTCTTCGCGTGTGCCGTGAGTCTTGCTGTAATGTCCGGTAATTAAATTCGTCCTTATGTCAGTCTGGTGTGTATTGCTCCAAAATTGTTCTATAAAGAGTCGTCTGAAATCAGCGTACGTGTCGTATTTTTTCGAATGATGTTATGCCATTTTCGGCGTTGCCCGTCAAAGTCGCCCCACGATCTGTAGTTTTGTTCTCTCGTTTTCAGTCCCTACGATTTCGTCTAGTCGGTCCAAGAATCCCATGGGCTGTTCTGTCCTACGTCCCTCAAACTTCGGTAATGCGTCCCGGTTTAATCTAACGTGCTGTCCGTAGTCTAGTCCAACGCGCCTCCTTTCTAGGTCGTCCAATTTTCTTGTATCTGTCTAACGTCATGTCCTACCCTGGTTTCTAATACCGTGACTTTGTCGTCAAGTTTTTCGTCCAGTTGCGTCCTACCGTGCACATTTTCGTTTTGTATTGTCTCTAAAGTTTGTCCTAAATTTCTGTAGTTGGTCATATGTCTTTTGTCGCATGTTTGTATTTCTGTACTTAAATTCGAAAACCCGCTAATCATTGTTTCTTCCACTGTGTCTACACGTGTCTTAATTTCCGTTCTTAGGTCCGTCCGTGTCGCGTTCAAGTCTCCTTGAAAATGTACCCGTGTGTGTTCCAACTTGTCGTCAACCCTGTCTACTTGTTGTTGGACCTCTGTTCGCATGTCGTCCTTTACAATCTGTATTTGTGTTAGTAAATAGTCCTGCGTGTAGTTCATTTTCGCCGTCAGTTCCGCGTGCGCCGTCCTAAACTCGTTCCTTAGTTCCGTATGTGATTCAGTAATTTTATCTGTCAGTTCCGTATGTGATTCAGTAATCTTGTTTGTCAGTTCGTTCTTTAATTCTGTCTGTGATGTCTTAAACTCAATTTTAGTTCCGTCTGTGATTCCGTAATTATAGCTAATTCATTTTTTAATTCTGTCTGTGATGTCTTAAAATCGTCTTTCATACTCATCAGAAATCTCATAATGTCCTGGGTTCCGTCGGCTTCTGCTGCCCTCACCTCCGGTGCCATCGCCTGGTCCATGTCCGTGTCTGTCACCTCCAACTCTGTCTGCCTCACGTCCGTCTCCTGTATGTCGCCCCCTGCGTCCAGCTCTATGTCTTGTGTCCCTAACTCCATTTCAACCCCGTATATCAGTCCCGATCTCGTGATCCTTTTTGTGTCCGCGTCCGTCATCTCTGCTTCCTAGTTTTGAACTCGTTTTCTGTAAAAAAAAATAAAAAAAAACTACGGGCCCCACCTAATCTCGGGATCCCGTATTCTACTCTCTTTCACTCTAATACTTTTCTAGCCTTTTTCTCGAGCCTCACGTTGGGTTTGCCACCTTCTTCTACCTACCTACTTAAACTTTACTTATTTACTTTTGCTTGTTTACTCCTCCCTTTAATTTTTATTTTTATAAAAATATGTGATTATAAACTTTACTACTTTATTTAATTAAACAAATTTTGCTACACGACTTTTGTCGTCGTCCCTATTTTAGTATTCAATAAATGACTTCTATTCGAGGTGCTTTAGCAACGTTTGGTTGGTTCTTTATTTACTGTTTACTATATGTTATGCCTCGACTATATGAAACTTTAATCTCAGGGCGTTCACCTACTCACCGTGAGTTCAATCGTGAGTAGATGTGCACTACCCAACCAAACTGCACACTCGTTTGTTTTACCACTTTTTTAATGCACTGATTTACTATATATGCCAAATTTTAACAGATCAAAGTTGCTTGGTGCCAAATTAATTTATGTAACTATTTATGACTTTAATTTTGACGTTTTAAGATATTCACGGTACTTACCAGAATTATACCGCGCTGAAGGCCTTCTTTTAACTGCTGGCTCAAGATCGTATACACCGTACGCACCTTCACAAGGATTCTCAATCGTAGTCCACTTGCGTATTGCCTCCAGGTGTTCTTAACCAATTTCGTTGACCCCAAATCTGAAATAATTTTACCCCAATTTAGAATTTAAAAACCGTTGTATCTACTTCCCTGCGTTAATTCTTCCTCGTAATATACTGCTCTCCTGTTTCTCTGCTTCGTACTCCAATCAATCCTCTCCTTGCTCAATCCAAATCAATCCAGCCGTCCTATTTTAAATCAATCCTTGTCCTGCTATTCCTTTAATATCCACACGATGTCCTTACTGCCGTTAATCTGCTCAAATCACTCCAAAAATTATCAATATCGTCGTTGCCTTCTATATCCACTCAAATCTCCTACTGCCGTTAAACCAAATCTTTCCAAATCCAACACCAATCTTGCTCAAACCTAAATAATCGTCGCTTTTCCCATCGCACTATTAACCACTCCAAATCTTCTTTAATACTCGTCGCCTTTACTATCGATGCTTCTTATTACTCTCACTTTACTAAATTAGACTCTTTAATTCACAAAAACTTTTATTTCAATAAATATTTGTACAACTTTTAACGCAGGTTTTGTAAAACACGTCTTTATCTGAATATAATCGAAATTAGAATCCCTTTATTTATTTCGCTTAGCGATAAGATCAACAACCTTAGCTTACTTGAATTACAATTCTAAAACATACAATATCCAATAACAATTCGTCTTTCCTTTCGTGTCCAAAATACCTTCACTACAGTGTTTATAATATTCTTAATTTCTACTATTGGTCCAAATCACTTCACAACTCTCCAATAACCTTTTACATTTCTATTCACTTTTAATTTTGATTTTACAATTCGTCCAAAAGTTGATTCTATTAAAAGAAAAGCCAAATAATTTACACACGACCTGGACGCTTTGTTGGTTGCAGATATCCATAAATGCGTTCGGCTTTCCGACGGCAAATGTACTTTCACTGGCTCATAAAATATCAACTCAGTATAAAACCTTAAGTACCGTGCATTGTATCAACGTCATAAAGTCATGTTGTCTACCTTTTGGCACATATGTTTCAAACTAAAATGGTACATACTTTAGCATATGTAAAGTACAGCAAAATATAGTTTTTTAACTTATTAGATCTGATATATTAATCCTATTGTTTGGCATACACCCCTTTTAACACAAATCTACCCTTAGAAGCCTTGTACCCCCTTACATAATATTGGCCCCACTGATTTTGAATGAAATTGGAAATTTCGTATGTTTTTCTTTTCCCCTGGTGTGCAAAAATTTCTAATTTTATTTAAAATCACTCTTTCGTTGTTTCATTTCAATTTGGCAACCGTATTCGCCTTTCTCTCACATCTATCATACTACGCTATATTCTAACCTATACTATACGACAATAACAAAAAAAACAAAACTAAACTTTCCGTTGCATGAACTACATTATAACCTAACCTACTAAACCCTCTTCCTGTACTACTCTATATGGGTATAAATTCTCCAAGTGAAAACGTCCGCGATATCCCCGGTCACATTATCTAGCTCAAACGTATTTCCTTCAGCAAAAATACGCGTGATCTTGTACGGCCCTTCATAAGGAAACAACAACTTCGCGCAAATGTTTCTGTCGCGGTTTGAAACCCTTAATCGTTTTACTACTACCAGATCCCCTATTCCAAAAATCGTTCTTTTTAATTTTCCTACACCTTCGCTCGATGTCCCTACGCTGCATCCTTTCAATTCTACGCCTAGCACTACCTAACAGCTCTGTTATGTCTTGTATCTCGACTTCCTCCTCCATGGTCTAGCTGGTATAATCCTTCGCATCAATGTTACCGGACATGTTTTCGTAACCGAACTCGGTACGCTATTCATAAAATTTTCTATTTGTGGCAGATATCTAATCCATCTGTCGTGATGCTCCTGTGTCGCCAACCGTAGATATTTTAATACCTCTCGTATATAACGTTAGCATGGATTAGCTTTCGGATGCCGTATGCTGCTAAATGATACTTTAATATTTGCCCTTTTTAACCTGTTCCTGAATCTTTGATTGTTAAAATACGTCGCGTTGTCTACCAAAATCCTTTCTATCTTCCCGACCTGGCTTTCAAATTCTCCAATTGACTGCAATGCATGCACCGTGTTACTCCGTCTTGCCGGAAATAATTTGACAAATTTAGAAAAAACGTCTACCATCACCAATATGTGTCGATACCCCTGTTCAGTCGTAATCAGGTTGCTTAAATAATCAATCGCCACCAATTCTAACGGTCCATTTACGCTCACGTTCATTGGCGTATTCTGCAACACCACGTTCTTGTCTTTACCTAGAATACAAATTTCACACCGATTTATCCTTTCTTTAATCACCGTAATATCATTTCTTGCATAAAACGCCTCTCTAAATACCAAAAATGTTTTTCTGATGCCTATATGTCCGAATTTTAAATGAATTTCGTCTATAATTTCAACAGCCACGTCTCTTGATAGCACTACCAGCTCTGCATCCCTATCCTTTTACCACAAACTGCCCTACGATGGTAAATCCCGGTACTCTTCCATATTTTCTCTTGTTAGTTTCTCGCGTATCGAGCTCACCTCACTGTGCCTCTGCGTCTCTATAAGCTTGGCGTTTGTCCATCGACCAACATCCCTGAACTCCTGCAAAGCAATTAAACAACCCTTTATGTTTTGATTCGATTCCACCTGCGGTCTGCTCAGAAAATCCGCCGTCACATTCTCCTTTCCTGGTTTATGCTTAATTTCAAAGTCGTATTCCTGTAACACCAATGCCCACCTATACAACCTACTGTTTAGAAACTCCTTTTTCTTCATGAACGTTACCACCGTGTTGTCGGATTCTATTAAAAATTTCTTACCTAACAAATAAAAACGCAACTTTTTCACCGCATATACTATGGCCAACATCTCCTTCTCTGCCGTCGCATACCTGGTTTCGCAGTCTTTTAATACCCTGAAATGAAAACAATTGGTACCTCAGCTCCATCCTGTATCTGCACCAACTCAGCCCCGATTGCATATTTCGACGCATCCGTCCTCAAAATAAAATCGTCTTTAAAATTTGGATATTTTAACGCTAACTCTGTATAAAACGCACATTTTAAATCCTGGAACGCCTTCTCTCGTTCAGCAGTCCATTTCCATCTCTTTTTCTTTAACAAACTCACCAACGGCACACACAATTCAGAATACCTCGGTATAAACCGTTTGTAATAATTTAGAACCCCTAAAATCCTCGCAATCCCCTCACATTCTTTGGTTGCGCAATATTTTTCAACTCGTCCAATCTTTTATTGCAAATTTTCATCCCTTGTTCGCTAATTTCAAACCCTAAATACGTAACCTTGCTCTTAAACAACTCGCATTTCTCTACGTTCAGCTTCAAACCCCCTTCGTCCAGTCGTTGGATCACCTTTTCTAAATGCTCCAGGTGTTCTTGCTCGTTCCTTGAAAAAATCAACAAATCATCCACATAATGCGAACAGAAACATTCATATTCGTTAAACAACTTCTGCATAGCCCTTACAAGTGCTGCTGAAGAACTACTTAAACCAAACGGAACTACAGAAAACATATAAATCTCGCCTTCGATACTAAATCCCGTAAACTTTTTACTGTCTTCATGCAACGGAATTAACCAAAACGAATTTTTTAAATCTAATTTACTGAAAATCTTCATTTCATATACTTTATACAACAAATTATCCAACCCTTGTGGTTGTTCGTACTGCGGTTTCGTAATCGCATTCAACTTCCTCGCATCCAAACAAATCCTTATATCCCTTTTGTTGGGTTTTGGTACAATAACTACTGGGTTCACATATGGAGTTTTCGCTGGTTCGATAATACCCTCTTTTAACATTTTGTCTATCTCTATTTTAACCCTATTTCTTATGGCAAACGGAATTGGATACACCCTTGTATTAAACCCGCTGTCTTCCGTGACCTCCAACTTATGCATATACCGCCTCGCAAATCTTGGCTCTTCATTAAACAAGCCTATATATTTATTAAACAAATCCCCTAGCTTCATCTTAATTTCATTACTCACTTTCCTATCTGTTCATCATTAATTAATCTCGCAAACATATTACATAATCGCACTTCAAACCGTCCATAATTATCCTCTTTAATCATTCCTAATCCTGTACTATCTATATCATTTCCATTCCTATATTCTGAACTAACCGTAGGCACCACCCATAACCTATCTTTATCAAATATCCTAACTGACCTATCCTTTCCATCTATATTCATCCCAAAATCCTCTATAAAATCCATACCTAATATGAAGTCTAACTGTAACCCTTTGTAATTAAAAACTCTGCATCCCCTGCTTCTTTATTTCCTATATATATCGGTACACGGATAACATTATAAATCGTCGTTATCTTTTTTTTAATAGCTTAACATAAATTAACCCCATCAATTTTTACTATTCGTCCCTTTAAAAATTTTCCATGTTTGAATACCACACTCTAATTTACCAGCGACAACTGTGAACCACTATCAACTAAAGCAACATATACACAATCCCTTAAACTAATATTTATAAACAACAAATTCTTTTTATTAAAAATGTAACTGTTTAACAATAAATCCCTTATACTATAACACACGTCAATATTTACTCCTAAGCGGTCGGTCGTCCAAAAATTCGCGTTTTTTTTTGTTCCTGTGGCGTCTCGTGAATCTGCACCACCTCAATCCTATCTGGGTCCGTTGTAATTGCGCTCGTCGTCATATGCTGGACGTTTACGTCCCTGTCCATCCGGCTGTTTCCATTGTGTTTTCCGCCCCCAGTCGTCCGGCCGTCACCCTCGTGGTTGCCGTGCTGGTATCTGTTTTGTCCATTGTATCCATTATCCCCGTGATCCCTATTGTAATACGGTCGTCTATGTACTTCGTGTCCCCAATGATTCCGATGTCCGTGGTTAAAATTGTCCTGTCTGTAATTTGGTCTGTTTTCGTGGTACGGTTGTCGTCGGCTGTCTTCCCTATAACCCCTGTTTTGCTCCCAATAGTTTGTCCGCGTTTTCGCCTCCATTGCTGTCGCTAAATCAAAGTTTCTCATTACCCCTAAGAATTCCTCAATGTCTTGACATTTTGTACCACTACCACCTTTGTAACTTCCGGTTCCATATGACCTGCTAGTAGTAGTACAATGTCGTCCTCGCCCAATTTCGGTGTCAAGTGTTGTGCCTGGTTAAACTTGTCAATCGCGTATTCTTCGCGTGTGCCGTGAGTCTTGCTGTAATGTCCGGTAATTAAATTCGTCCTTATGTCAGTCTGGTGTGTATTGCTCCAAAATTGTTCTATAAAGAGTCGTCTGAAATCAGCGTACGTGTCGTATTTTTTTCGAATGATGTTATGCCATTTTTCGGCGTTGCCCGTCAAAGTCGCCCCCACGATCTGTAGTTTTGTTCTCTCGTTTTCAGTCCCTACGATTTCGTCTAGTCGGTCCAAGAATCCCATGGGCTGTTCTGTCCTACGTCCCTCAAACTTCGGTAATGCGTCCCGGTTTAATCTAACGTGCTGTCCGTAGTCTAGTCCAACGCGCCTCCTTTCTAGGTAGTCCAATTTTTCTTGTATCTGTCTAACGTCATGTCCTACCCTGGTTTCTAATACCGTGACTTTGTCGTCAAGTTTTTCGTCCAGTTGCGTCCTACCGTGCACATTTTCCTTTTGTATTGTCTCTAAAGTTTGTCCTAAATTTCTGTAGTTGGTCATATGTCTTTTGTCGCATGTTTGTATTTCTGTACTTAAATTCGAAAACCCGCTAATCATTGTTTCTTCCACTGTGTCTACACGTGTCTTAATTTCCGTTCTTAGGTCCGTCCGTGTCGCGTTCAAGTCTCCTTGAAAATGTACCCGTGTGTGTTCCAACTTGTCGTCAACCCTGTCTACTTGTTGTTGGACCTCTGTTCGCATGTCGTCCTTTACAATCTGTATTTGTGTTAGTAAATAGTCCTGCGTGTAGTTCATTTTCGCCGTCAGTTCCGCGTGCGCCGTCCTAAACTCGTTCCTTAGTTCCGTATGTGATTCAGTAATTTTATCTGTCAGTTCCGTATGTGATTCAGTAATCTTGTTTGTCAGTTCGTTCTTTAATTCTGTCTGTGATGTCTTAAACTCCAATTTTAGTTCCGTCTGTGATTCCGTAATTATAGCTAATTCATTTTTTAATTCTGTCTGTGATGTCTTAAAATCGTCTTTCATACTCATCAGAAATCTCATAATGTCCTGGGTTCCGTCGGCTTCTGCTGCCCTCACCTCCGGTGCCATCGCCTGGTCCATGTCCGTGTCTGTCACCTCCAACTCTGTCTGCCTCACGTCCGTCTCCTGTATGTCGCCCCCTGCGTCCAGCTCTATGTCTTGTGTCCCTAACTCCATTTCAACCCCGTATATCAGTCCCGATCTCGTGATCCTTTTGTGTCCGCGTCCGTCATCTCTGCTTCCTAGTTTTGAACTCGTTTTCTGTAAAAAAAAAAAAAAACTACGGGCCCCACCTAATCTCGGGATCCCGTATTCTACTCTCTTTCACTCTAATACTTTTCTAGCCTTTTTCTCGAGCCTCACGTTGGGTTTGCCACCTTCTTCTACCTACCTACTTAAACTTTACTTATTTACTTTTGCTTGTTTACTCCTCCCTTTAATTTTATTTTTATAAAATATGTGATTATAAACTTTACTACTTTATTTAATTAAACAAATTTTGCTACACGACTTTTGTCGTCGTCCCTATTTTAGTATTCAATAAATGACTTCTATTCGAGGTGCTTTAGCAACGTTTGGTTGGTTCTTTATTTACTGTTTACTATATGTTATGCCTCGACTATATGAAACTTTAATCTCAGGGCGTTCACCTACTCACCGTGAGTTCAATCGTGAGTAGATGTGCACTACCCAACCAAACTGCACACTCGTTTGTTTTACCACTTTTTTAATGCACTGATTTACTATATATGCCAAATTTTAACAGATCAAAGTTGCTTGGTGCCAAATTAATTTATGTAACTATTTATGACTTTAATTTTGACGTTTTAAGATATTCACGGTACTTACCAGAATTATACCGCGCTGAAGGCCTTCTTTTAACTGCTGGCTCAAGATCGTATACACCGTACGCACCTTCACAAGGATTCTCAATCGTAGTCCACTTGCGTATTGCCTCCAGGTGTTCTTAACCAATTTCGTTGACCCCAAATCTGAAATAATTTTACACCAATTTAGAATTTAAAAAAAACCGTTGTATCTACTTCCCCTGCGTTAATTCTTCCTCGTAATATACTGCTCTCCTGTTTCTCTGCTTCGTACTCCAATCAATCCTCTCCTTGCTCAATCCAAATCAATCCAGCCGTCCTATTTTAAATCAATCCTTGTCCTGCTATTCCTTTAATATCCACACGATGTCCTTACTGCCGTTAATCTGCTCAAATCACTCCAAAAATTATCAATATCGTCGTTGCCTTCTATATCCACTCAAATCTCCTACTGCCGTTAAACCAAATCTTTCCAAATCCAACACCAATCTTGCTCAAACCTAAATAATCGTCGCTTTTCCCATCGCACTATTAACCACTCCAAATCTTCTTTAATACTCGTCGCCTTTACTATCGATGCTTCTTATTACTCTCACTTTACTAAATTAGACTCTTTAATTCACAAAACTTTTATTTCAATAAATATTGTACAACTTTTAACGCAGGTTTTGTAAAACACGTCTTTATCTGAATATAATCGAAATTAGAATCCCTTTATTTATTTCGCTTAGCGATAAGATCAACAACCTTAGCTTACTTGAATTACAATTCTAAAACATACAATATCCAATAACAATTCGTCTTTCCTTTCGTGTCCAAAATACCTTCACTACAGTCTTTATAATATTCTTAATTTCTACTATTGGTCCAAATCACTTCACAACTCTCCAATAACCTTTTACATTTCTATTCACTTTTAATTTTGATTTTACAATTCGTCCAAAAGTTGATTCTATTAAAAGAAAAGCCAAATAATTTACACACGACCTGGACGCTTTGTTGCTTGCAGATATCCATAAATGCGTTCGGCTTTCCGACGGCAAATGTACTTTCACTGGCTCATAAAATATCAACTCAGTATAAAACCTTAAGTACCGTGCATTGTATCAACGTCATAAAGTCATGTTGTCTACCTTTTGGCACATATGTTTCAAACTAAAATGGTACATACTTTAGCATATGTAAAGTACAGCAAAATATAGTTTTTAACTTATTAGATCTGATATATTAATCCTATTGTTTGGCATACACCCCTTTTAACACAAATCTACCCTTAGAATCCTTGTACCCCCCTTACATAATAATATATATATATATATATATATATATATATATATATATATCCTCAAGCGTTAGTATGTAACCTACCATCCAATCTCTCCTATTTTTCACTGTTTTTCACATATTTCTTTCTTTCTCTACTATTTCTAGAACCTCTTTGTTTTTAACTTCGTCTGTCCATGATATCTTCATCATACGTCGGTAGCACAACACTTCAAAGGCGTATATCTTTTTCCTGTCCGCTTCTCCTACTGTCCAAGTTTAACAGCCATACCGTACTGTGCTCTGCACATATGCTTTAAGTAATCTTTTTTTTTGTTTCTATGTTTGTTGTCTTTGAACACAGTAGTTCTTTTTTCTTGTTAATTACAGCACGGTCTTGTACGAGTATTTGTTCCCATCTTGTGTTATTTGACTTCCTAGGTAGCAGTACTATGCGAAAGAGACCAAGATACAGATTCGAGTCCTGTCCAAGACCT
The DNA here is from genome assembly GCA_036346225.1 of Platerodrilus igneus. NCBI lineage: Eukaryota > Metazoa > Arthropoda > Insecta > Coleoptera > Lycidae > Platerodrilus > Platerodrilus igneus. The sequence continues at coordinate 19,384,292 of JARFIW010001325.1, read as the reverse complement.
TATATTTTCTATCTTTCAATTACTAGTTCGATTTGAAATGATCATTTGGGCTTTTTATAGAAAGTCTGATATTATTATATATATATATATATATATATATATATATATGTAAATAAATATATATATATATATATATATATATATATATTGTCGTGGAATTATAGGTTAAATAGGTCTAGACAATAAAATTTTATCAACTGTGTATATTGAAAATAGGAACAATTTATTTACGCGCCAAATTAATCAGTTTAGATAGTGAAGACAGACGGTTATTAACAGATTAAGAACGGAGGTTAGAATCTTCTGTGAAGACGAGATCAATGTAAAAATGACTGAGGTGACAGATTCATATAGAGATCAGCTAGGAAGGGTCGAAAGAGAAGTAAGCGGAATTAAACAGAATGTATCGACTTTGGTGGGGGATGGTCTCAGATTTGTAACAAGGAATATGTCACTGAACGAGCAGATGAAATTTTATGGGGATGAGGGTGAACCCTCAAATTTTTATAAATAATATTAGAGGTTTAGTAGGCAATTTATTTTATGAACAAGCAAAACTAAATATTGTAAAAGCGTTACTGAAAGACCATGCTGAGGCCTGGTATAATCTCATAGGGCAGGAGATAGAAACGTACAGTGAATTTGAGGACATATTTTTGAAACACTACTGGAGCGACCACCGACAAGACCAGTACGTGACGATTTAATAACTGGTAAATGTAAAGGAGAATTTACAGGAAGTAGGGAGCAGTATGCTATACGAAAGTATAGCATAGCCAAACAACTAAACCCACCGTTAACAGACCGACAGATTATAAAATACCTTTCACGACATTTTGAGGTTGAGGTTCGGCAACACGTGGCATTGCAGAATATCGTCGGTAAGGAAATGTTTTTAGAGTACCTGCAGAGGTATGATGACGTAAGTAGTGGACGACCTCGAGACAAGGGAGCGACAAATGAACACGGTTAGGTTTAACAATAGAACGGACAACTATACAAGACGGGGACAAATTTTATTTTATCAACCGACAGAACTGGGAACCACGACGGACATTCTTTAGGAGTAATAGTGTAGGTAGAGAAGCCGCAGCAAGACCTGGGGTACCCAGACAAAAAAGTTCACCGGACATGAGGGGGACACAGACGACAAACAATAGAGAAAGTGACAGCACTAACAGGGTAGAAACGCCAAGGACATATGTAGAAGTAGTGGCAAGACCAGGACCGAGCAGGAAGAACAGACCTGGACAGGATTTTTAGACAAGGACAAACCACTAGACGTAATTGTGTACAAATACGAACATCCAAAAGAATTTTTGAAAATTGAGGGAGAAGTTGAGCCAGAAATTAAAGAAAATTTTTGTTTGCCAATAGTTGAAGTGAAAATTTTGAGAAAAGTTTAGGAGCGTTGTTGGATTCAGGACCTGGGGCGAGTTTAGTATCGGAGGAATTTGTCAACGAAATTAAAGAAAAGGTGTGTGACAGAATTATGCCAATAAAAAGAAGTCACCTGGTCGCGCCGAATAAAAACGATTTGCGGTAGTGAATAGTGTAGTTGTTTTGAAAGTAGAGTTAGGTTTAGTAAGGTGTTAGCAGGAATTTATAATTGTACCTGGACTGAAGTTTAAAGGGATATTAGGGGTCGATTGTATGATGAAGTTAGTAGTTATAGATATGGAGAGGAAGGTAGTTAGGATTAGGGATAGGATATTGCCCTGGAAGGTAAGTTATGAGGTCACAGAGGATGACATGGGGTTATGTATTAATGTTATGAAGGTAGATGAAGAAGAGGTGAAAGAGATCGACACAGTTAAATATTCTGAGGAAAAGTTAAAAGATGTACAATCAGTAGTAAACAAAGAGTCTGAACTAGTAGCGGTAGAGTCAAGCGCAGCAGTAATAGTGAATAAAGAGTCTGAATTAATAGGAGTAGAGGCAAACGCAGCATTATGTTACACACAAAAGTTAAAGGTAGGCATAAATGAGATGAGTGGTGATGATAATTTTGATAAGTTGGATTTAGGAGATTATTACGGGGTGAATATAGTACCTAAAGAGTCTAGAAGAGATGAAGAATTTTCTATAGAGGTAAAAGATAAAAATGTTAAGGTAGTATCGCTTGGTTTGTCCGCAGCAAAGGGAATAATAGTGAATGAGAAACAAACAAGTATAGAGACAGAAGAAGAAATATTTAAGAGTCAGGATAATAAGGATAGTTTTATTTTATGTGAAGCAATAGGGATAATAAGTATAGAGATAGAAGGAGAAAAGACAGGGATGAAGTTTATTAAGATTGTAAGAAGAAAGACATGTAGGATTAAGAAAAGAGTCAGATTTAAATAAAGAGACGTGTTGATAGAAAAAAATATAATGATAAGTGAATAGTTAGAGTTGGATTTAAATAGATAGGGATAGAGATAGGTGTATATAGAGAAGTAGAATTAGGAATAGGATAAATAAGGGGAGATAGTTAGAGGTAGATATAGAGTTAGGTGTGAATAGTTAGTGCAATACATAGATAGTGATAGAAATAGGTAATTATAAATATAAACAGTTGTACATAAGTAAAAAGAACTTTAATAAATAGAAGATAGATATAGAAGAATAGAAGGGAGTTACATAAAGAGATAATGCTCGACAAAAGTTAAGTTAGATAAATAAAAATAGAAGGTGAAAAGTTGGTGATAGATAGAAATAGTTAGTTAACAAGTAGGGATAGGTGTGAATAGTTAGTTATAAATAAAGATAGGTGTAGTTAGATAGAAATAATTAGAGATAGATAGAAATAGGTAGATAATGAGTAATAGGTTGAATATATAGGTATAGATAGAGTTAGGTGAGTAGATAGGTGTGTAGAAATATCATGTAATATTAGGTAGTAGGAAGTAGTTCACGTATTTAAATTCAAGAAAACGTGATGAGTTTTCTGTGAATTGAAAAAGGGGGATTATGTCGTGGAATTATAGGTTAAATAGGTCTAGACAATAAAATTTTATCAACTGTGTATATAGAAAATAGGAACAATTTATTTACGCGCCAAATTAATCAGTTTAGATAGTGAAGACGGGCGGTTATTAACAGATTTTGTAATTCTAAATTAGAATGTTAAAATTGCAAAAACGGAAGAAGCTTTAGAGTACATAAAAACTCAAGGATACGCATAATTAAAGTGTAATAATTTTAAATCAAGCGCATGGAAGCAGAAACGGAGCTTTTAAGTATAGAAAATCAATAATTTAAACGCATATTTCCATTTAAATAAACGAAAACGTTCGTTTACAAATCCTAAGAAGGGGATGAACTCGGAATTGTTATTTTAAACAACAAGGGGCTTTGAAGAAACACCTGTTAGTTAAATGTCAGGTTCATGGAACTTGATTATACGTTGAGCCCGAATTTCTATGAAATTGTTTGCAACGGTCGGTTTGCCAAACTACTTAAAAATAACAAGTGCCTTGAAGACTAAGTGAAATGAACGATCTATAATATAAAACAGACTGAGTAACGTATAAGAAAGCGTTGGTTACAAGTCACGTTTAAAATACACGGGGAAATGTGAAGGCCAACAACAACATCGATTTTCTGTAGCTTGAGAGGGGTTTCTAAAAGAGACAATAAATATGGGTGGAACGGGGAAAGATAGCTGGGAGGTGGAGCGTTATAACAGGGGAAAACTATATCATTGGTCTAAGGTTAGCAGTTTTGAGAAGCGCGCAATCGTTGAGGTATTAAACGAATTTCAGTGTTACATTATGATAATCTCGGGATTTTTCAGACGTTACGTTTAAAATTTGTAGAAGTGATTTTAAAAATAAGCTTTTCGATGAAGAGAGGTTCCTTGAGGGGTGTGAAAAGCGTATAAATACTCTGAGAAAGATATTAAAGCTCTCTTTCCCTTAAATCTTAGATCGCGCTTAGATCTCCAACATAATTGATAGTATATGCTCTTACGTGTATTAATTATTGTTTATTCGGTAAAGTAGCATACAACATTCTGTTTTAAAGTATGTCAAGTTGTAGTAACGTACTGGAAAAGTAGTAAAAGTGATTTGCACAAGTGGGTGCTAAGGTCTAGACAAAAGGTGTCGTTACTGCACGACTCAATTGAATAATGGGATGGTACTTGGGTAAGCGAATCCTAAAGCTTAACTAGTATGCATGAAGTGTAGTAGTATGGAATGTTAAGTTTGGACAAGACAAATATCTGAGTAGAAGATTAAAGGTGGTTGCAGAGATTTGAATAGTGGGGATCAGTTGTATCCAGGCATAATCGTAAAGTGTATGGACACAACGACGAGGGTTTATGGTACCCATCTTCAGAGGTGACGAGGGACGAAGCCTACTCTAGGTAAAGAAAATCAATTACCTTAAACATTTGTGCTGATATTTTTGTGTTTGAGTGTTTTGACTTATTGGGGGTGTATTTATTATCATAAAAACTCATTTAAAGGAGTATATGTACAGAACAATTAATATTGATCATTTGAAAAAGGTTTATTGATGATATAAAAATGTTTATTGATGATATAAAATGTTGTTGTAAGGAGTAAACGGGTCTTTAGATTTTATTTTTAATAAAAATGCGAGGTTTAAAAGCATTTAGAGGAACTGGGTTATAATGAGCTCAATATAGACCAGAATAAAATCAATCTAGGTTTGCACGACGGGGCCATTTACTCGTCTAAAAGAAATTTGTTGAAATATATTAAAATCAAGAACTTTAAAAGATTTAATGATTGAGATGGTAACAGTTTTAGCACACTGTATGTATCAAGGTGTAACTATTTTCTTAATAATGGAAACATGTTAATATGTGTGAATAAAAAAAGGTTGTATGTTTTGTTGCATTATTTGAGTGGTAGTTTCATTTGACTGTTTTTGTGAGAAAGGAAGGTGCTTAGGATGGTAGGTATTCAATAAGAAGCCGATTGCTGAGCTAGCCATGGTGTGCAGAATTAAGGAGGCATTTCCAAAAGGTAGTGTAAGAAATTTTTTATTTTTTTTATTTTTTTCAGATAAATTGATGTTGGCCCAAGCGTGAGGCAAGATTTTGAAAGTTCCACAACAATTTTGTGACGGCCCAACGCTGGGGCTCGATTTAAGGGCTTAATCCCCGTACCACGGCAATTTTATGACGCCCAATTCGTGAGGCTTGATTGGCTTTTAAGGAAAGCTCGAGTGTTCCCGAAAAACCACGGCAATATATTGCTGTGAGAATGGCTGTACGTTGAGGCGCCGCTGAATTAATGATGTGATAACGTTAGGGGTTGGGCGTCGCAAATAGTGTGCTATGATTCAGATACAGCAATTTGTAAAATTTGAAATTGTTGACTTACTTTCCTTTATATAATATATATGTGTATAGTTTAAATAAAAGGTCGTGGCCGTATTTAGACCGTTGCTAGAACGCAAAGCGCCCGCAGGACTTCTAGCTGGTGTCGCCGTAAATTCAGTCTAACTTCACGTGCTCTTTTCCCACTTAGTTTGAAATAAAACAAACTTCCTTACAAGTACACTTAAAACTTGTTAGCAACTCTCCTGTTTTCAACTCTAACAAAATTTTAGATTTAACAGCCAACGCCTGTGTCAATCTGGATGACTTTTTAGCACATTTCTAGAAACTGTTTAACCTACATTCGACTTTAAAAACAACTGCGGTGGTGTTTAGTAGGAGTTTTCACGTTTCGGTTTGCTTAAGATTGAACTTTACGTTATCACTCCTACAATCGCTTAATGATAATCACATGAGCGTCTACTAAATTACTGTCATTAGAGATAACGCATTCAACTCGTAAAGTTAGGAAATGAATTGCCATCGATTTGCTACGGACGTTTAAACCGAATAGTAACGTTGTAAACTGTAGGTCATGTAAAGCTGAATGAAAATATCGTGCAGTTATATCATTCCGATTTATTCCGTAGTCCCTCATCGATTGTATTTACAGATCATCAAACCTTTAATGTCAACATTTTTTGTAAAGGTCATGGCCATGTGTCCTTTCCGCTGATAGCTTCCAATTTTTAGCAATTTGTTATTCGTTCTATAATGAGTTTAACCAAGTAAAATGATCGCTTAGTAGGCAGCAAGGAGACAACGATAAATCCCCAAATTTCTAAAAATAATTCTTTCTTTATTACATTAAATAAAATTAGCCTATACAGAAGCTTTAATAATCGTCCCTCAACGTTAGAGTATTATTCGCAATCTCATAAATTTATGGAAACCGTTCGATATATGTCATGCACCATATCTATCGCTAAGAGAATTATGAAGGATTGAGCTAACAATGGTGACAATGGTATTTTTCGAACTTATTAGCCAATAATAAATTATATAAAAGCATATTTGGTGTTTGAATTATCTGACTTAGGTGCGTTATTCCATTCTGAACAAACCTGCACCCTGACGAAGTTCTAAAATACTGGAACAGGTAAAATGGCTTGCGCGTCTCAATGAACTAAAGAGCCGAACTATAGGTTTAGCCAAATTAGTGTGGTCTTTAGTAAGGAACCAGACTAAGGCAGGTCCCCGAAAGAGGGCAGCAGCTTATTCGGTACTTAGAGTGGCAGAGACCATAGAGGTCGGTATGACATTCTAAGACACACTACTGCGAAGTGGAAGGCAACGGGAAACCATCACACTACCTCCCAAGTACACTGCGTACAGAAATTGTTAATAAACATAATGGCAATCTCTAGGGTAAAAAATTCCGGAGGTAAAATAGTCCCCCAATCGGATCTCCGGGATGGGACTACTTCGGAGGATGTGATCCGAAAGTATAGAAAAAAATCCGTGAACATTCTGCGAGTCGGAGTATGGAATGTCAGAAGTATGAAACAAGTAGGTAAGCTAGAGAACCTGAAACTCGAAATGAATAGATTAGCACTAGACATAGTAGGAGGCGGAGGATTTTTGGAGTGGAGCCTTTAAGGTTATTCATACAGGATCATAGGAAGGAAATTCGGGGGTGGGGATAGTTATGCGAAAAAGATAGGACGACGTGTAGAACACTACTTACAAAAGAACGAAAAAGTACTCATGGTTAGAGTTGAATCTAAACCGGTAAATACAGTAATAATACAAGTATACATGCCCACCTCTAGCTACAGTGAGGAAGAGGTAGAGGCGATCTACAAAGATTTCGAAGACATACTAAGATACGTAAAAGGACATGGAAATTTAATAATCACGGGGGATTTTAATGCAGTGGTAGGTGAGGGTAGGGAAGGAGCGATAGTAGGTCTATTTTATTTAGGCACGAGAAATGACAAAGGAAATCGGCTGGTGGAATTTAGCGACAAAAACAACTTAACAATCACAAATACATTATTTCAACATCATTCTAGAAGACGATACACGTGGAAGATGCCAGGAGATATAGGAAGATATCAAATAGATTACATTATTGTTAGACAACGGTTTAGAAATCAACTAAAAGACTGCAGAAGCTACCCGGTAGCAGATATAGACACTGACCACAACATCGTAATTATGAAAGCCGCACTTAAATTTAAAAATCTGAAAAAGAGGAACGGAAAAAGCACTTTGACTTTGAGAAGCTAAAAGATAAAGATATCCTCGAAAGATTTGAAAAAAGTCAAATGAATTGCTGAAAGATATCGGAAAAATTTCTGATACTAAGCAAGTAGAAACAGAATGGAATAACACTAAATCCAGCTTAGACATGGCGGCCAGAGATATTCTGGGATATACACACAAAGAAAATACGAAACCATGGATAACAAAGGATATCCTGAATTTAATAGAAGAAAAACGAAAGATCAGACGAAACAGGAAAACAGAGATACAAAGCCATAAAATGGGAAATTATTTGCAAATGCAGGATAGCTATAGAACAATGGATTGATGAAAAGTGCAAAAAGTTACAAACTAAGATGGAAATAGGAAAGACAAGTGAAGCATACAAATTAATTAGAATGAATTTTAGGGATATAAAACCATATAGCAAGAATATAAGGGACGCGGGAGGAAACTTCATTATAGAAAATGTAGAAAACGTAGCTAGATGGCAGGAATATATAGGGAATTAATATTCAGGAGACGAACTAACAGCATTAGAACAGGAATCGGACATTGAAAATGATGATCTAGAATATCCTATACTTAGAGATGAGTTTGAATTAGCATTAAAGGGTCTGGAAAATTGTAAGGCGCCGGGTATAGATAAGGTGCAAGCAGAAACTGTAAAAGCCGCTGGACAAACAGTAACAGAACGTCTCTTCCGACTTGTAAGCTATATATATATATATATATATATATATATATATATATATATTTATATATATGAGACAGGCGAGATACCCAAAGATTTCAAATGTAATATTATAGTAACTATACCAAAAAAGAGGCGCGGATAGATGTGAAAATTTTCGAACAATAAGTTTGACAGCACACGTGTCAAAAATATTAACTAGAATTGTACAACGACGAATGGAAAAACGAGCTGAAGAAATACTGGGAAAAGATCAATTTGGGTTTAGGCGAAACAGGGAAACACGGGAGGCTATGGGTGATAATGGGGTAAACAATAAAGAAGGGGGAAAGCGTATATATAGGTTTTGTAGATCTGAAAAAAGCATTCGACTGTAACGAATATATATTCTGTAGCACTAGTTTTGAAGGATTCACATCTATGCATTGTGGATCTGTGATATTTGATTTTTGTATTCGACATAGTTATATCTGAAAGAAACAATTCCACAATGGAACAAGAAATTATTACCATTTAATTAGCTTAAATGCATTACCAAGAAATATTTAATGACAATATACACTCTGAAAACGTATTTAAAAAGGAACAAGTCGTTTGTGTTGCCTAATCCATAGGCGAATTATATCCTTTCAGTTGTTAAAATTAAGATAGCGCTTGCGTAAATACGGTCACGAGGTGACGCGCAAGGCGTATCAGCAGTTCTTTACGTGGAAGGTACGGATAGCCAAGCCGGCCATTGTAGCTTAACATGTAATCGAAGATGCAACTTATAAAGATTGGGTCACGGGTTCGTGACAAATGGAGCCTCAGAATAGGCGTGTCGTGATAGGCGCAGGAGAGCTGGTCGTCTTGGGGGCACAGAAGAGCTGTCATTCCTGTGACTCCGGCAAGGCAATAGATCACGCTTCCTCTTAAAAATGGTTAGACAAGTCGGTAATTGTTAACAGTAAGCCCACAATATTTAAATAACTTTATGCTAACACAAAATATCTTTAATTCCTTAGCGCATGAAGTAATCATAGACATATATATATATATATATATATATATATATATATATATATATATATATATATATATATATATAAAGCAAACTTTCTCTGCAATTTGCAGTTAAAATTAAAGCAATTACATGAGATGTATCCGTAAATGCACTTTACATGTAAAGTGTAAATGTTAGACCACCAATATCTGTTTTTTTATTTATACAATTTTTTTGGCGAAATATATGATACATTTTCAGAAATAGTCTTTTTTGTGTATCTCTTTCTAGTTCTAAAATTTTAGGATGTTTAAAATCAATTTTGTGATCTAAATCAATTGTGTGTCTTGATAAAGCACAGGAATTTGGATCACAAAATTGATTTTAAACATCCTAAAATTTTAGAACTAGAAAGAGATACACAAAAGACTATTTCTGAAATGTATCATATATTCGCCAAAAATTGTATAAATAAAAAACAGATATTGGTGGTCTAAGTTCGATTTACACATACATACTTAGTCTTCAGAAGTAACATATACCTAATGCAATAATTGATATTGTAGTGATTAGCATTACATACATACACATCCTATCACATTCATACATACACGTACTAACAAACAAACAGATTAATATACATAATCACAAATATTCATAGACACTCACATAAATATAACATGTACACGCACCCACACTCATACACACACAAACACATACACACATGCATACATGCACACATAGGTATTCTATATTTAAATCGTCCAATAATAAAAAAGTGAAACTGAAAGGTTTCAAAATTTGACATTTTCATTTTTATTTTTATTTTTATACAAGTTATACAATTTTTTATAACAAATTGAAGCAAAAATCATTTAAAATAAGATTTCGATTTAATTTTCATGTTAATTTAATGTTTAACCTCGTCTTGTAAGTTATTATCAATTCATTTATATGTTAGCCTAGTTAATTGTAAAATTTTAGAAAGTCTGTGATCAAGAATTTAAATAAAATTCGAAAATTTAGGCCTTTAAAAAGAGTTTACATTCCTACAGCTGACCTCAAACCCATTAATAATATATCATCATATTTGTACAAGGTCATTATCTCTAAACTATATTATATATATATATATATATATATATATAAGAGAGAGAGAGAGAGAGAGAGAGAGAGATTGGGGCAACTGTCGTTAACGAAGTACGTACAGCTTTTGTTCGATGTTTCTTGGCATCAAATTTGTAAGCAGGATCCGGAAAATGTGCATCGCAGTTCGATAGCAAGAGGTATATTCTTCAAAAGCACAGGTATCAAAACTTTCAGTTCTTATGTTTGTCAGACTTTTAAAAGTGTTTACATAAAATTTTAATAGAGGATTGCTTAATCATGCTAAATTTTGTGCACGAATAATAACGTGAAATATGATTGTTAGGAAGTACTAATAAGGTAATTTTGTAAGACACGCGGAATATATATGTGTTTAAAGTATTGTGATTCTAAAGTCCACTTCCTGTTTTTTAAAAAGTTCATTACAGATGTCTAGTCTTTAATGTCATTAATCATTTCTATACCTGAATAAGTTTGAAATTTTATTTACTCAAATTACCTGCATGTGATTCAAATTTTCTATAAAGAATATTAACTAAACTGATGTGATATACATGTAAACCAATACACAGATCTGTCCATTGGGTATCAGAAATCTTGTTTTGAAATATTATTAAAAATTAAGGTCTTGTTATGTCAAGACAGATTTATAAGAAAAACCAGAATTCAATTTTATTATTTTGTATTTGTAACCATATTTAAAAAAAATACGAAAAGAGAGAAACTATATTAAATTACATTTTTGGACTCAAGTTTTTTATTCCATGCACAATTAATTTTAATAAGACTATTTTAAAGAAAATAAATTTTTTGAATAATGAAATTAGAGGAACGTTGAAATAATTTAAAAACACAGATATGTTACAATTGATTTATTCTAGATATCCATTTTTAATTAAAATACCTTTGGTGTGGTAATCTCAAGATTATCCACTCATAATTATTAGTATACTTTTTATTAAAAGCACAAACAGTGTTTTTTTAATAGAAAATTTGTTGTGTACTTTTTCTTTCAGGATGATTGAGATTGAAGAGATTGTAAGTATGTTCCAGAGGTTTCCAGATGTTTTAGTTCATTAAGTTGTAAGTGTTTTTATGGTGCTTAAATCCAATGAGTTTCTGTATCTTCTCATAGGAGTATTGAATTTCTAGTGTTGTCCATATAGATACAGTGGCGCTCAATTTCCCTTTTTTAATGTTAGCTTATTGTTGAGTTTATACCATCCCCACGCCCATTCTCATTGCTCGCCCTTGGGGTAATTCCCAGACTTAGCCGCGAACAAATAAAAAAGGATAAAGCTTCACTTGTATCCAACGAGTGGAAACGAGAAAAATAGTTTCACTGACACCACCAACGTGAAGCTCGATAGTCATTTAAAAAGGGTTCGCCCGATTGGTAACAGTAAGTTGTTACAATATCGTTTAACTTATTGGCTTGTGATAAATTCAAAAATAGTTTGGTTAAAATTTTCTCATAGTACTCATGTCGTGTCTGGAACCTCAAAGTTTTAATCGATAGTTGTCTAAATGTTGTAACAGGTATAAGTTTGTATTAGGGTAAAATTTTCGTTATTTCAGAGTTGAACTGGTTAAAAAAGCAAAATACTTATAAGTTGACAATAATTTTTTTGAAAATGGCAGAAACATTTCAGATCGTGCATTTACTAAAAGAAGAGCTTGAATATGAATTGAAAATCCGTGGAATAGAAAATGTCAGGCCTGTAGTACAAAAGAGAAAATTTTTAGGTAGATTGTTAGCTAAGGAGGTAGGGAAACCTGATTGTTTGGTTGATCTGTCGGTATACAAAGTAGAGTTCGATGAAGAGTATAAAGAAATAAACGCGACCATAGAGTCGGTAAAACATCTGGTGTTAGAATTTGAAGGTGATTCAGGGGATTCTATTTTTAAAAGAGTACTTTCAAGGCTTGTTCATGTATCAGGTCGGGTTAAACGTTTGAGGCTTCCGTCTGACAAGTCGAAGAAGGCAACAATTATGATTTGTGAGCAAATGAATTATTTTAGTAAAAAAGAGTGGTCAGATTGGTTAAGTGTAGTAAAAAATTTTTGTCATACTAATTTACAGCCCAAGACTGACTCGCTATTTATTGAAAAATCTGGTGATAATCGACCATATGTGATAGTAAAGTTGTTTGATATAGATAGTACAGGTTTATTTGATTCTGGATGTACTATATCGATAGTAGGTTCATCTTCCATTCTTATTAGTTATAATAGTTGTTGTTTAATTTCTTGATTTAAGAAATAATGCTTTAAGAATTTGGTACACTAGTTTTTACTGTTGAAATATTGTTTGAAAATTTGCTCTTGTGCATCGGCACGTTTTTGATTTGATTTGATTTGGTAGCAATTTTTTTATTTATATCCGCACTGCAACGCAGTGTGTTAAGTTGTTTGTAAGTCTAAGCTTGACTTGTCGTAGTAGTTTGTCGCATAGCGGTATATTAGTCTAGACGAGACTCATGGAGAGTTGGTCGCTTAGCATTACATAAGTCTAAACGAGACTCGTGGTAAGTTTGTCGCTCTAGCAGTTTTGTCATCATTATTTGAAATTAGTTATGATGTAATTTTTTTGTTTATTAGTCTAGGTGAGACTCATAGAGGAGTTTGTCATTCTAGCAAGTTTATGCGTTGTGAAGCACTTTTGTTTGTCTTGACAGTTTGATTAGGAGTAGTGTAAGAGTGTACCAGAACATAGATTTATCGTTATCCTCAATGGAAAGTTGAGAATGAGTATGTTTTTAAGTTTATTCCGTCGAACTTGCCTTTGTCATCTAACATCGTAGAGTGGAAATATTTAGTTCCGAAAGTCCAACGGGAAGATGTTGTCAGGTCATGTCATGATCCCTCAGTTGCGGGACATTTTGGATTTTCGAAGACTATCGCCAGAGTTCAGGAAAATTATTATTGGCCAAAAATGAAGGTAGATATGCTGAAATTTTGTCGTGCATGCCTAGTGTGTGGTGCACAAAAGTCTTCTAATGCAGGTCCTTTAGGTTTAATGGGAAAAGAGAAAGAAGCTAAATTTCCATTTCAGATAATTGCATTGGATCTCATGGGTCCATTCCCTCGGTCGAAATTAGGATTTAAATGGCTTTTGGTAGTCGGAGATTGGTTTTCAAAATATACAATTTTACAACCTTTACGCAGTGCAAAGTCACACGTTATAGAACAGTTTATAGAACAAAAGGTCTTCTTAGTGTTTGGAGTGCCACAATTCATTATTTGCGATAATGGTTCAAATTTAGCTGGTCGAATTTTTAGGTCGTTATGTAATAGGTTTGAAATTTAGAAAATATGGTATAATGCTGTCTATGCGCCGCAAAGTAATTTTGTCGAGAGGGTTAATAGAACTGTAGGGACAGCCATTCGGTCTTATCTTGAAGAACATGATACATGGGATACTGAGTTGGCACAAATTCAATTTGCAATTTATTCTGCTAAGCATGAGTCGACGAGTTATACTCCGAATTTCTTGGTTTTTGGCCGACACGTCCCCATTACTGGTAAGTTTTATGGTAGAGGATTTACTCCCGAAAGTGATGTCGAAATCATTCCTGGTAGTCGCCCATTATATACTTCAGATCGTCAAGGTATTTTTAAGGCATTTGAAGATGCCCGGACAAAACTGCATTTAGCTTATGAACGTTCGAGCAATCAATATAATTTAAGGAGGAGAAATATTTCTTTTGAAGTTGGTGGTAAAGTGTGGAGGGCCAATAAAGTATTGTCGAATGCGAGTAATAAGTTTTCTGCTAAACTTGCCCCAAAGTTTGTTTTGAGTATAGTTAAGATGAGGTGCTCGAGTGTGGTGTATGATTTGGTTAATTTGGACGGATCGAGAGCAGGTAGATGGCATATTAAAGATCTGAAACCCTATTCCGTCATCAGTCCAGACTCTCCTTTGCTGGATTAATTAGTCGTTTATGATATTTTTTTAGGTCGGAATGGAACGAATTTTATTTTAAAGTCGAATGGAGGTGATTAATTGAGAGCTTTTCTGGTACCTTGTTGCTCATGGAAATCGCCAGTTATTTCAAGTAGTGTTATTCCCCAAGAAATGCGTTTTTGGATTATTTAGTTTAAGTAGTTAGTTCAGATAAAAATGTTATTTTGTCTGCATTTTCGCTTTAGTTCGTAGTAGAATCGCAGTAGTGTTAGTTATTTCATGCGTGTTAACAATTTATTTAGTTTAAATAGGTAAGGCCGGCAAGTAGGTTATTTAGTACATGTAGTTATTCTAGTTGTGGTGGGACCACGTAAATATTTGTTGTTTCATTTTTGTGGGTGTGTTTATTCTAAGTTATGTGAGTGATCACTTAAGTGGGATTTGTATTCGAGATGGCCACTTGCGTGATGTTGTGTTTAGAGTAAGCGAGATGTTTAGGTGTTAATTTTTTTTTGAGGCGAGTTGATTCAAGATATTTGGTGCGGCCACTGTAGCGTTGAAAATTTTTTGGAGTGTCCTGATAAAAAGAATATTGGTTCGGTATGCGAACTAATTTTTTTTGTAGAAGCGGTAGTTAGTTAGCGTTGGTACTATATAGTAGGATATTTTTTTCGTCAAGAAGTATAACATTCTTAGATGATTACTGATATCTATATAGTTTGATGTGGGTCTTTCGATTTCGCTTAGTATTAGTGAGACTAAAAGAAAGAAAAGAAATTTTTTTGTAAAAGCAGCGTTTTTTTTGTTATTTCTGTGCTGGATTCTTTTTTGATCAGCAGCAGTGAAAACATTTTTGTAAAGCTATCGATATTTATATACTTTGGAATGAGCTTTTCGATTTTATGTTAATAGTGTTAAAGTTATTGGTAAGGAAGAAAATTTGTTTGTTGCTTTACGGCGGTTTGCGTCGAAGTTTTATTTGAGTTTTAGTTTAAGTTCCGCGAAATATAGTAGTTTTTGTTCCTTGATAGATTGCAACTTGTGAGTATTTGACCTCAATATTTTGACTTTTACCGATCATGTATTTTTACCGATTATGTCCTACTTAGTTTGATTCCGAACGGATGTGTAGTACGCAGAGTTACCTACTCACTCGCTTGTTTGCTCCCTTATTTTCTATTTACTATTTGTAAGATCACTCGTACATTTTTTGCTTGGAGATCAAGTTTCAAGTTTATTTTGTTTTGTTTGGGTTTGTTATAATGGTATTTCTAGTACCTACCCTTTTGTTTAGGTAGTAGTTTCGTCTTTATCTATAAAAAAAACTTCTCGTTTAAGTATATATTAACATATAGTTAATCTCAAAGTTTTTTTTTTCTTCGGGGGCTGTGTAACGAATATATATTCTGTAGCACCAGTTTTGAAGGAATCACATCTATGCATTGTGGGTCTGTGATATTTGATTTTGTATTCGATATAGTTATATCTGAAAGAAACAATTCCACAATGGAACAGGAAGTTATTACCATTTAAATAGCTTAAATGCATTACCAAGAAATATTTAATGACAATATACACTCTGAAAACATATTTAAAAAGGAACAATGTCGTTTGTGTTGCCTAATCCATAGGCGGATTATATCCTTTCAGTTGTTAAAATTAAGATAGCGCTTGCGTAAATACGGTCACGAGACGACGCGCAAGGCGTATCAGCAGTTCTTTACGTGGAAGGTACGGATAGCCAATTCGGCCATTGTAGCTTAACATGTAATCGAAGATGCAACTTATAAAGATGGGGTCACGGGTTTGTGACAAATGGAGCCTCAGAATAGGCGTGTCGTGATAGGCGCAGGAGAGCTGATCGACTTGGGGGCACAGAAGAGCTGTCATTCCTGTGACTCCGGCAAGGCTTCCTCTTCCACGCTTCCTCTTAAAAATGGTTAGACAAGTCGGTAATTGTTAACGGTAAGCCCACAATATTAAAATAACTTTATGCTAACACAAAATATCTTTAATTCCTTAGCGCATGAAGTAATCATAGATATATATATATATATATATATATATATATATATATATATATATATATTAATAATTAATGGACTGGTCAGTCTTATAGTATAATATACATGTACATATTATCATGGGAAGTAGTCCAAATCAAACAACAGAAACTGATTGAAAATTTAATCAACACCTAACGTTTCGGTACATTTTTTTCGCACCTTTCTCAAAGGCTAAAATGGAAAACAAAAAATTCGAAATTAGCAAGAAATACATAACCTGTCGCTAACTACTTACATTGATCAAATTATATTAAAGGAAATTGAAAACAAATTACTGCACGATTCACATAATAAATGTGGGTCAAAAATTAAAAATTAAAAATTGCCTGAAGGGCAACGTCATGCCACGATGGCGGTTAAAAAGTAAAGACAAAGTTGATAATGACAAATTCTATAGGAGTGACAGGACACGTTCCGAAAATGGCAATGATTACATAACCTGAAGGAAGATACCTAACGTTGTTTTTGTTTCCATTTTAGCCTTTGAAAAAGGTGCCAAAAAATGTACCGAAACGTTAGGTGTTGATTAAATTTTCAATCAGTTTCTGTTGTTTGATTTGGACTACTTCCCATGATAATATGTATATATATATATATATATATAATATATATATATATATATATATATATATATTTATAGAGAGAGAGATTGGGGCAACTGTCGTTAACGAAGTACGTACAGCTTTTGTTCGATGTTTCTTGGCATCAAATTTGTAAGCAGGATCCGGAAAAAGTGCATTGCAGTTCGATAGCAAGAGGTATATTCTTCAAAAGCACAGGTATCAAAACTTTCAGTTCTTATGTTTGTCAGACTTTTAAAAGTGTTCACATAAAATTTTAATAGAGGATTGCTTAATCATGCTAAATTTTGTGCACGAATAATAACGTGAAATATGATTGTTAGGAAGTACTAATAACGTAATTTTGTAAAACACGCGGAATATACATGTGTTTAAAGTATTGTGATTCTAAAGTCCACTTCCTGTTTTTTAAAAAGTTCATTACAGATGTCTAATCTTTAATGTCATTAATCATTTCTATATCTGAATAAGTTTGAAATTTTATTTACTCAAATTACCTGCATGTGATTCAAATTTTCTATAAAGAATATTAACCAAACTGATGTGATATACATGTAAACCAATACACAGATCTGTCCATTGGGTATCAGAAATCTTGTTTTGAAATATTATTAAAAATTAAGGTATTGTTATGTCAAGACAGATTTATAAGAAAAACCAGAATTCAATTTTATTATTTTGTATTTGTAACCATATTTAAAAAAAAATACGAAAAGAGAGAAACTATATTAAATTACATTTTTGGACTCAAGTTTTTTATTCCATGCACAATTAATTTTAATAAGACTATTTTAAAGAAAATAAATTTTTTGAATAATGAAACTAGACGAACGTTGAAATAATTTAAAAGCACAGATATGTTACAATTGATTTATTCTAGATATCCATTTTTAATTAAAATACCTTTGGTGTGGTAATCTCAAGATTATCCACTCATAATTATTAGTATACTTTTTTATTAAAAAGCACAAACAGTGTTTTTTTAATAGAAAATTTGTTGTGTACTTTTTCTTTCAGGATGATCGATATTTGAAGAGATTGTAAGTATGTTCCAGAGGTTTCCAGATGTGTTAGTTCATTAAGTTGTAAGTATTTTTATGGTGCTTAAATCCAATGAGTTTCTGTATCTTCTCATAGGAGTATTGAATTTCTAGTGTTGTCCATATAGATACAGTGGCGCTCAATTTCTCTTTTTTATTGTTAGCTTATTGTTGAGTTTATACCATCCCCACGCCCATTCTCATTGCTCACCTTTGGGGTAATTCCCAGACTTAGCCGCGAACAAGTAAAAAAGGATAAAGCTTCACTTGTATCCAACGAGTGGAGGCGAGAAAAATAGTTTCACGACAATGTAAAATGGAAAAAAGTTCGAAATACTCAAAGAGATTGGAATGAGTTTTAGGGATAGACGGATAGTGCATTGCTTATACAAAAAGCAAACAGCGGTAATAGAATTAGAGCAAGAAAGTAGAGAAGCAAATATTAGGAAAGGGGTGAGACAGGGATATGCCTTATCCCCATTAATTTTTAACTTGTACATAGAAGAAGCAATGAATACTGTCAAATGCAGGAAGACATTTGGAATTAATATGCAGGGACACGAGATTGTACTTCCACACTTAGTAGTGTTGGTGTTTTATCACCTGATGGCGGTTTTATTTACTTTTGCCATAGTACAGAGAATGTTTCTAAATTATATCAGAATAATAGCTTCGGTTACTTCATAGGGTTGGAAACTAATCTGTTCTGATGAGGCTTAACAAAGCCGAAACTGTCGGTCAGTGGATGTTTCCTCCCCTGTTAAGTAATAAAGCTAATGTTTTGTTAATGGCTATATAACTACTAGCTTGATTTGTATCGTCAATAAGCTCTTATTATTTTCATAAGAGTTTGTTTACAGATACATCTTATTTGATATATTGTTCTACACAATTTCTTATTGCGGACTGCTAATAACTTGTCTTTATTATATATATATATATATATATATATATATACATATATTGCTATGATAACGCTGCATGCCGATGTTATTAACGTTCAGTTTCCTACTGCCCACCACCGCTCTGTCCCTCTGAACAACCTAAAGTTTAATTATGCCTCGACTAGCTCAGTCTAATCCCCACAGAGTGTACAACGTTACGACGACAAAGAAATTACCCCCTTTTTATATAATACTTTCCTACTTGACTGAGAAAAACAAAATTGACCAGGATTAGTATAATGATAAAGAAAATTTTTATACACTTTACCACCTTATATGATGTACTATTCGGCCAAAAAAAACCCTAAATATCAAATAATAATAATATCAATTACTTTAATTACTTGAATAAGCTTTTACTTACGTTTTCTAGTTAACGTCAAAACTTTTTTCGTATATTTTTCAATATTATTTTAGTTTCAAATTTTTCTGTCACGACTTTTACTAAATATAATTATTTAATTTTCTATGTTCACTTTTACGTAAATTTTTAATTTAAACTGATGTGGATCGGCCTCAGGTTGAAAAAATGCTGTCTGTTTATCAAGTTTGTGTGGTATATAAAGCAACGCCTCCATCTGACGGATTGATTATCGGCATACTACGGTCAAGATTTAAGGCATGCTATAGGATATTTTCAACACTCTGGGCTTTCTCAGCTATTATATTGATAATATCTCGCCGGAACAATGCTGTGGTCACGTAGTATACCAGTTCTATATAGTGAATTTCTATAATTCATGAATTTTTACCCGTCTGTTTGGTGTTATTGTAGGAAATCTTAACTCGACTTCCCACGTAGACAAACTTATGGCTTTATTTTTGTCCAGATAATGTTTAGGATTTTGAATTTATTTTCATGTTAAAAATCACGTACGCGAATTTCTATAATGACGTAAATTGAAATGCGTCTCTTTTCATCCAGCGTTTCCGAAACGTATTGGTTTTTAAATGTGCGTCTATTTCGAAGATGCTTTGTTATTTCTTTGTACCATTGCAAGTCCTATTTGACCAGAATTCTAATTATGATTTCTAGCTTTTAATGCTCTTAATGCGTGTTTGTTTAGAATTTATGAATGCTTTTCTGGATTAAATGAATTTAATTGCGCACAGAGTTATTTATTTTACTGAATATGTTTGTATTATTGAAGGATGTGCTTCCCGGCATTAATTAAAGTCCATTGTGATTTTCATACAGGGTGTTAAATGTTTGCTTTTTGCATAATTTGCAAATTACGTATTTTTCATAATAAACTTGTTTAGTTTTCTAGCTTTTAGTACAATTTACATGTAGTGTGCGACTCTTATGACTCTATATACCCCTAAATAACTCTATTATCATAGCAAAATATATATATATATATATATATATATATATATATATATGATATGATAACGCCGTACTCGGTGTTATGACGTTTTTACTTAACTGCACCGCTCTGTGTTCTCAAACCAAATTTAATCTTACTAATTTTATTATTATTATGCCACGGCTAGGCCTTTATAATCTACACAGAGTGCACAACGTTACGATGATCAATTTTGCTCTTTTCCACCCCTTTATGATTACCTATTTGTTGAATTGATAAAGCGAAGTCAATTAGTTTCATATAATGCAAAGAAATATTATTTACAATTTTTGAAAAATATTTAAATACACCCTTCAATCAATCAATATCATATGTATCATTTATCCTAAAATTTATGTACTTTGAATTCAATCTAAAGTCACCAAAAACTACCCCTTTTACCTAAGAAACCTGGAACGTTCAAGACCCCTTTATAATACATTACGTAAGTTTAACGTATGCAATGTTTGTTGTTGTCTTCGCTACACTTTTTATAAAAAATGAGTAAATTTAGTATTGAAATTTAAATAGAAAAATATCTTAAAATTAAATAAATCTGACCTGCTACAGGTTGTTGGGGTTGTGGATCAACATCCCTTTGTTGTCCTCCTTTGTTGAACCAGTGTTTGAGTACAGTCACCCCTCGTTTTCCAAAAATTACTTCGTGCTTCTTTATTTTATGTGCTTTGAATCTTGTAACTCAAAATTGTACCAGAATTGTACCAAAATATAATTGTCGACTCTGATTTAAAATATTATATTGACCCAGATTTGATTTATTCTTATTGACGCATACTTGAATTATTGCAACTTGAAATGTTCAGAAATATACCATACATTTGAAATATTCAGAAATGTACCACCAATTCGAAGTGTTCAGAAATGTTCCCCAGATTCGAATTATTATCATCAAGATTCGAATTATTGTCAACGCAGGCTTGAATTACACCACAAATTTAAATCCGTTAAACGGCAAAAAGTCTTTTAATCGTTGCACTTATTGTCACTTATAGCATACACTTGATATTTTATTATATTTAAATTACGCGTGACTTTCTGATTAGCAGTGACGCAGCTTCGCCCTGCCTGAGTTGTGAACTGACTCGTCTTATCATTGCTTTGTGTTAATATAGGCTGTTCCCACTTACATGTGGGCTGGGTTTTCAACAGTTTTACAGATATTTCAACCAACCAGATCTTTAATATTCCCTGCATTTCGAAGTTGTTTCTGATGTAATTTATTTGGTTTTTCGTGTAATGGTATTTATTTGATACCTTATTATTCGTTATCTTAAAATTAATAACGGTCTATATACAGGGTGTTAAATGCTTGCTATTTACATAAAATACGATTACTTAATTTTCTGCTAAATCAATGCAGTTTTCTGATTCCTATTGCAATTTATGGTTACTACACGACCCTTGCTGCTCAATACACCCTTAAACAACCCCTTATCACAGCATTATATATCATCAAATTAAAATTGTTGCGAGCATTAGAACACAATCGATCAGTTGTGCTTTTCTAGCGGCGAGACTTCATTCGACCATCAATCGGTTTAAGGGATGACAAATGTTAAGTACTCCAAATGACGGCATTTTGAATGCGATGTTGCAAGTGAAAAGCTACTAACACGCATTGCATTGCGCGATAAAAAGAATTTACCGTAGCTAAGTAAGTGACATGGATCAGTAGAAGCTTTCATCAACATTTCGTTAGATTAAAAAAATTACTGATTGAAACCCGAAGTTTCGTTTGCTTCGAAGAAGGGTGGTTGAACCCTGTATACTAACCAGAACGCTATAAGTGATAAAATCTTTATGTACATACCTGCTTGAATTTTGTTGACATATACACTTTTCACGTCAAATTTATGATTATTCAGACTTATACGTGGTGCACGCTGAATGCAATGTGAAATGTACTAGAAAAACACTATAATTGTGTTCATAGAAATTTATATAGACTGTCAAATTTGGTAGAGAAATATGTTCATTTTAAATATTTTTATCACTAGCTTTATGATTCCCTAATCTGCTTGCTATTGGCCGGACTGGGTAGTTGTCAAGTAAATTGACAACCTGATGGGTCTAAATTTATTCTTTACGACGCATGCTGGTAGAGAATAATGGAAGTGTTGATTTTTGTTGATCGGACTATTGTGGTTTGCATACTCCTACAATAACTTTAATTACTCAATCTTCACTACTCGAATCACTTTCATCACTTCGGAATTTCTAATCAGATTTCCTTATATTAACAGTACCTAAATTTCAAACCATCGAAGGCATCATTTAGAATACGTTCGAGATTTAGGTATTTTACCAGTTTTGTTTACATGTAACCATCACCATTCCACTCTTAAATCTGTAATAATGTTAAACTTTTCTAATGCTAACTGCTTGACGTTGCCTAATTTAAATGTTATATTTATAGAAGCAACCTAATTTTTAATATTTTCCCAAATTGTCTCGATAGGGTATAGTTCAGAATGGTACGGAAGTAACTTCAAGACAGAATAGTCATGTTCAGGTAAAGTCCATAAACCTGATGTCCCTCTTCCTCCGATAGTGAGCACAATTGACTCGCCAACCTACCATCCGGCAAAATACCTAGCAAATTTCTTAAAACCGATAACACCCCTACTAATGTTTTAAACTCCATTCATTTTATAGAACTAATTGCAAATATTGAGCTAGGCCCTAAGGATATGCTAGTTAGTTTTGACGTAACATCCCTATTCACAAACGTAGCTGTCATAGACACTGTCTCCATTATTAAACAACTCCTACCTCATTAAAAAATGTTTAACTGCTACCTATTTTGTCTTCGACGGACAATTTTACAAACAAATTTCTGGCACACCCATGGGCTCACCTCTATCCCCTATTGTGGCAAATATATTCATGAAGTCTTTGAAATCCATGGCTCTAGAATCCACAAACCTTAAACCAAAAACTTGGCTCCGTTATGTAGATGACACTTTTGTAATCTGGCCCCATAGACAACAAACGCTCAATAATTTTCTAGATCACATAAACAATCTCCAACCCAATCCTGCTGAACGTGTTAACCGCTTCCTCAAGACCATGATTGCCTCATATGTCCGTGACAACCAGCGTCACTGGCATGTCACCCTTCCACAAGTATCTTGCGCCATTCGAACGTCCAAACATGAGATTCTTGGTTGTACTCCTTTCTTCGCCCTGTTTGGCCGTGAACACATTCTCTCCAGCGATTATTCGGATAACAGTCTGAGATAAACAACAAGTACATTCCTGGTCCCGAACATCCTTCCCGTGATCCCGAACATTTCAAAAATATTCTCTCCCATGTCCTCAAGAAAACTACCCACGGCTTCCGTAACACTCATAATCGGTATAACCTCCGTCGTCGCCATCTGTCTTTTCAATTAGGCGTTTCCGTTTGGCGCCGTATTTCACTTTGTCCGACGCTTCACGTCATTTCAATGCTAAGCTCACTCCTAAATTCCTTGGTCCATTCCCCATCACTAAAGTTGTTTCTTCTTGGACCTATGAACTTACCAATCCTTCCGGTTCCAAGAGCATCTGCCACGTCAAATACCTCAAACCTGCCCATCCTGACCATCCTAGCGTACCTGATCTCGCTTCGTTTTCCTTCTGGCGACGCAAACATTTAAAACCACATTACCAGTCCTCTACGTCCCCAATTTTATGCTGACTCCACCCTTACTTAGAACTTGATTTTTGGACTTTACGTTGTTTTATTTTCTAATAATTTTATGGTTCGGATTGGCGCTCTTTCTCTTCTTTTGGTTTTGCTTCTCGTACTTACCCCAACCCCGTGTGAGTCCGGAATTAGAATTTCCCACGGTACGACCTGCCTGTCGTAAGAGGCGACTAAAGCGGTCCAACACATATACACACTTCAGACACACACACGCACACATACATACACACACGTTCTTCCTCACACACATACATATTTTAGGTTGTTATTTTTTTCTTTAGCTTTGGTACTTACTTATAGTTTTATGTTTAGGTTAAAGTTTTTTATTTATTTATCCTATTAGTGTGTACTGGTCCTTCAAGCTGGATAAAAATTCTTTTATCGGTATTAAGTATTTCCTGTAACGATTTTTCTTTTGCTTTGTTTTATTGGTATATTGCCTACTCCATTGCTTTTGCTTCCTACCCCGATTTTTTTTTGGATTCTGTTTAAAACACCCTAAAACTTTTCAACAAGCTCGATTTCTTACCATTTGAAATTAGTGTTATTTAATAAAATTTCTTAAGTAATTATTCTATAAAATTTTCCCTTATAGAATCAAACGGCTACTTAGAAAACGTTACATTATAAAGTAGTTGCAATATTTCCTACCACCTGCAGTGACTG
The DNA here is from genome assembly GCA_036346225.1 of Platerodrilus igneus. Classification (NCBI taxonomy): domain Eukaryota; kingdom Metazoa; phylum Arthropoda; class Insecta; order Coleoptera; family Lycidae; genus Platerodrilus; species Platerodrilus igneus. The sequence goes on along the minus strand of JARFIW010001325.1, from coordinate 19,359,700 downwards.
CATTTTAATTAAAAGCTGCACGTAAATGCACAGCCTTCTTCTAAAAGATAAAGTCACTTACTACCTGCCTACATCTGCTTACAGTGGGTTTGTTATCTATAAGTATAATGATATTTTGCAGCTGTTAAGATGCTACAAAGTAACAAGATTGTTTTCCTTTGTCTAAAAATTCTTTGTCAATTTTGTTATCTGCCTCTTGGCAAGCTGGTACAGTTTGTATTTCGACAGCTGTTGTCTGGGAATTTTGCACACTTGATTCTTCTGCGATATCTTTGAAAGCCAAATACCTATCCCCATACATGATTCTGTCCTTGTAAAATAGATACCGTGCTTTGAAAGACACGATTGAATACAACATTTTCTTACCGAAGAGACGTGTTGTTAAGTCGCGCTACTAAAATGCTTACTGTGCTAGTATAAGTTAATTTGGTGGTTCCAGCATCCAACCCATAAAGAAATGCAGCCGCATTTTCCCAGTCCTAAGATTATACCAACACGAATCCGATAGTTCCAAGTACAGTTATCTGTTTTCGTAATTTTTTGATACTGCTGTGAAGAATAGACTTTTCATTTGCTGTTATTACTTATGATTATCCAGTAAATTATCAACACCACACACATTCACAATGCACGTGCGACTATGTATTCATTCTATAAATTAAAAATTAGTTAATCAAAGTTTATGTTAGAGCCCGTTTTAGCCGTTTATTTTGTCTTTTTAACGTAAACAACTTACTTATCAATTTAAAAGTAGTTAATATTTGATTAACTTAAGTTAGTGTGTATAATTTTAATGTTATACTATTTCTTGAGGAGGTGCACTTTACAAATGCAGAATGTATAAATTATGTATATTTCTTTTCCTAGAATTATTGTAAAGTTTATGTTTAATGTTCTTTTATATGTATTTAAGGGGAACCATTAAGTAAGTGTCTAGATTATAAGATGTTATATTTGCTTACCAATTTTATATTTTATGTTATGACGCTTTGTTTACTATCACGCTGTAACAAACGATTACTCAAATTATTGGATTCTTTGTTGTTTTGTAAAGTTTTTCGAGATTGTATGTTGACGATATAATTTACTCAGATTTCCAATGTGTCCTTTCTATTTTACCCACGCTGCTCTACGACGTTTTTGAGCAACCCCGAATTCTACCATTCTGTCCCTGTTTTGGTGCGGTATTCCGCATAAACGATTTCTTTACTTACTGTTACTCTTTCCTTTCGTGTTTGCGCGGAATACCGTAACAAGACACAAACAATTGCTGTGCTTAGATTTGCAGATATAGCGATATTAGTATCTAGTAAGGAAGAGTTGGAAGCAGCCATAAATGTAAAGGAAACAGTATTAACTGAGAGATAGAATATGAACCTTAACAAAAATAGAACTAAAGTACTGGTACGTAAAGGAGTTGTGAACAATGTTTTGTAAATACATACACAAGAGACAGCAATGGTAGATTTATTGTATCTCTGCCGTTTGCTGGTTCTTTTCCAAATATATTTGGATTCTGTAGGGATTGCTCTCAAACGATTTTTTTTGCTTTAGGACATCAAATATTAACCGATCCCTTTGGAATAAAAAATGTATGCAAGATTATTTGGACAGTGGTCACATATCTTAAGGCGTCGCCGTGGATCAATGTAGTAAGCGTAAGACTACGGATCCCAAGGTCCCGGGTTCAAATCCCGACACGGCCGACTGCTTGAAAAATGGCAGGTGAGCATTTTTCACAAATATTACGCCCTCGTTCGGATGAGAGGTTAAATGGAGGTCCCGTGTGTGAGTGTTGTCACACACGTTAAAGATCCCTACCTTGCCTGGAACGACAAGGGTTCGGCAAAATTCTAAATTTCCAGGCAACAAAAAACTCGCCTCCTGGCCAATGTAGTACCTTCAGGTGGAGCATTGGAAATGTAAATGAACGGTCACATATCTTAGATTTCAACAAATTCTGATTCATCTCTTGGATATCATATTCCTCATCTTGTTGTATTAAAGCCTGATAGCTCAACAGCAAAGCTGCGCATCGTGTTTTATATTTCAAGAGTGGTACCTGTTGATGATCCCTTGACCGTTTGTTTATTAGTTTGTTCTCCTTTACCAGTACGTCATAATGTTCAATAAAATGTTGTGCAGGTTTGAAGCTGCCCAACCTATTATGGATTATCAATTGAACACAACCTACGGTCTCAAATCAGCACAATACTTGCTCTTGCAAGTTACACAAGAACTTGCACATATTGAATCCGTCCACTTCCCAATCACAGCAAAGGCTTTGACTTCTCATAACTACGTTAACGATTGCGTGACAGCAAAACGATTTGTAGCTCTGGTACATTTATTATGAGAAAGTCGAACAGCAACGTTCCTGTGATTTTAAAGGTCCTACCAGACTCCATACATTGTCAAGGAACATTCTCGTTTAATGACTCAACAGTCAGTTCTCGGAAAGTTTTGGGTTAGCACTGACAGCCTTTGGTGGATGCTTTCATTTATGAAGTAAATCCCTTGGACAGGGAGTGTACGAAAAGAACGATGCTCTCAGAAATAGCGATGATTTTCGATCCTTTAGTTTCATTAACTCCCTTGGCATTCTTTGCGGAAAGTCTTATACAACATTTAGTGATTCTTGGCATTAGTTGTGATGAACATCCTCCTCTGGATGTCGCATAAAAATGGTTAAATTATTGAAAACAATTATCAGAGTTATTACGATTGACTATTCTTTGTTGGATTTTATGTAACAATTGTTTTTGTGATGCGTCCGGGAGAGAGGGAGAGAGAGAGAAAGAGAGAGAGAGAGAGAGAGAGAGAGAGAAGGGGGGATGCATCAGTGGTCTAATTTCGGATAGTGAACCAATTTATTAACATTGACACCTTTTTGGTTTGTGGTAAGTCAAGAGTAGGCGCCTTCGTGTTGTAGTTGGTATGTGTGTGACTACTACGCCCAAGCTTCCGGGTTCGAATCCCGACACGGTCCGCTTGAAAAATGTTAGGCGAGCATTTTTCACAAAAATACAGTCTCGTTCAGATGAAAGGCAGAATGGAGGTCCCGTGTGTGAGTATTGTCACGCACGATAAAGATCCCTGTCTTGCTTGGAACAACAAGGGTTTGGCAAAATTCCAAATTTTCCAGGTAAAAAAAAACTCGCTTCCTGGCCAATGTAGTACCTTCGGGTGGAGCATTGGAAAAGCACATGTAAGGTAAGTCAAGAATTGCGCATTTCGGTTCCTCGTCTAGAATTGTGCGGAGTTGTACTATTGGCTGATTTATTAGATTTTGTACAACGAATACACAAAACTTGATTAGTGCTTGGTAGTGTTTTTACTTGATCAGATTGTACCATAATCTTGTCTGAATTCGTTCATCATCTCATTTGTGGAAAAATTTTTATCGGGAATCGTACTTCTAGCATTCAGTCTCTGATTATACCTTTTGTTGGAGTTATATCAAATCAATTAACAACCCAACAGATTGCGCGTCAGGTAGCATATTGGCTTTGGACTTAGTGGACCATGGACTTATCGTGGACTGGTCCTCATTGGATACAATGCAAGTACATCGGAAGCGACTGTAATGTGTTTGAAATACTTTAGCTATAAACAATACAAAAGGATATAAATATTAAATTTGGGTAGACAAGCTAAATGTGGATGCACCCTGTAGAGCAAGATTTCACAAACAATAAACGTTAATTAAGCACGACATTTCAAATTTTTATTTCTTAAAAAATAATTTAAATAATAAGGTATAACGTTACTTTTTAAATACATTGTTAACGTAATAATCCAGGACGATGACTTATTTCCAAACCGCAAAGGAAAACATCTAAATGTTACGTATGAACCTTCCATAGAAAGATAATTATAAATAGGCAGTAGTCGTTCGTCCCGACCATGAAGGACGTGCAAATGTCACCATATTACATCAGTAATACAAATAGCAAAGAAAGTACGCAACTATTACATAATAAATACGGAAATAACCTTGTATTCAGTTTAGATAGAATATGTCACGTTGTAGAAACGGAATTTTGACCGCGGTTAACATGCATTACAGGAAGAGAGAAATGTTATATAATGACTAAACCTGAATAAAAAGGTTAAATTGAAAAGTAAAACAGGTTCAAGGTGTAAATATAAACTTTCCGCAGGAGAAAACGCGCCGCGCAATCTTTTTTAATTCACTTGCAAGTACAAGGTATGTTTGAATCGCATGTTCATGAATTTAACGTCATGACAACCGGGTCAAGGGTTAGGAACTTGAAAATTCGCCCTACAAATATTTTTGGATTTTGTTTTTTATTGGGAAAGCTACTGTTAGCTGAAAAAAATGATAAAAAAGCGGGTGTTTCCGGACAGCCTTAAATTTTAAAGATATACTGGAAATCAAACCATGAATAAAATATTAGTTTTTGTTTATGATTTATAATTATATACATGCGAATTTTAAATGTAAGTTGTAAGTGATTTGCATCTATGTAGTGGGAAATTAACAGAAAGTGAAAATGATTATTTTGGTAGACCATGGAATGGCGAAAACACTCGTTTTGTTTTAAATTTAGGTATAATATTATAAAGAAATAAAGTATTTTTATTAGACAATTGAATAATGAAATGGAAAGTTGGTTTTGAACTATCTTTTCTGTATACAGTTAATTATGGAATTTCTAGAAACGGGATTTAGAGCGTCATATATATTAATATTAAAAATTGGTGGAATGATGTAGCATTATTGATAGATTTAATGTTTTTTTCTTTAGAATTTCTTGTAATATTACACGGTCAGTTTGGTGTTACGAAATTAGGTTTTTTTAGGAAAGTATATTTGTATTCATATTGCGATTATAAATTATTAATAAGAAGTTAATTTTAGGTTGAATTTTATTTGGACTTATTTATGAACTAAGTAAAAATTGTGAAAGGGTATGCAACTACCAGAGTGATGGAGTCGTATTTGGGATAGGTACTTTGTTTCAAAAATTTCTTGAATACAACAAATTTTAATGAGCGTTTGTAAGGTTTCGTAGAAAAGGGTAAAGTATAATGTGACCAGATTTAGGAAATCAAAAACAAACGAGACCTATCCGGAATAACCGTCTTTCGTATAAAGGGGAATAATATTGAACGGATTATTGAGACAAGACGGTTTGGCGCTATTTAACTATGATAACGAGTTAAAGCCTTTCAAGGTAAATGGTCACTGTAACGTAGCTATTCGTATTTTAGCCATTTCAAATGTTTACATTTTTGTTATTTTTTCCATATGAGCCTACTCCCGCACCTTGTAGTTAGCCGGTGTATCCCGTTCCTTCTGAGCAAATCTTAATTTGTAACGCAATGTCACCTTCACCTTTAATACGACCATTGGTTGTTTCTTTTCAAATTTCCAACAAATACAAGCAATAATATCTATGTTATTCAGAACATTTTGAAAATATACAACGTGCAAAAGATTTCTTTTGGCACTAATGTATTAAGACAAAATTGCTAAATATTCGAGCAGAATGGAAAGTTCACTTTAACGATGATCATAAAATAAAGAAAAAGGGTATGTTCGCTATTTACACGTAACCAATCGATGTTCATGGTTCCCAAATAAATAAATATGCTTAAGAAATAGGCACTGGTATTTCATACCTTAAGGTAAAACTTGTGATATTAAATAACTCTCCGACTGCATTCTCGTTATTAAAGAGTAGTTGAATTCGGAAAAATGCAAACCATTTTCTAAACAGATTGGCTTTTATTTTTAAAGCTACCACAGTATCTTAACTTTTTCAAAAACTTTATTGGAAATGTACCACCACAGGGTCCTACTAATGTACCCAAACAAACACCTTCAGCAAAAAGCTTCGATTTTGCTAATTATGTGAGGTCAACTCCTTATTTGGCACAGTAATCATTTGAGGACGAGAGTATTAAGAACAGAAGATTTGTTCGATCGTATGAAATTACTATCGTTAGCGGTAAATCATAAAAGACTATTGGTCGTAAAATGTTAAGCTTATATACGTTTCGCTACTGACGTAGGAATCGATAGATAAATGTTGTTTCTAGGTCAGCTAAAACTGAATGAGAATTGCTTGTTACTATTTCATTCTACTTTAATCTGTAGCGTACTATGAATTGTAGGTACTACAAACCTATGAATCATCTATCACCGACCTTTTGATTCCCATGTGAATATTATGGTCATGTATCGTTCTACACTTTCTCTACTCTAATGCACCTGCCTAATGTCAAATCTTCTAACCAGAAATTGCACTAATCGTTACGTTATAGAAACATATAACATTATACGGCTTTTCCTAAAATATTCTTATGCTTTTCTCTGTAGTTAATCCCAGTTGACAGAGCTTAATGCCAGACACTTTAAACTTTAAAAAGCTTTCGACAAATGTCAATTGCCACTTAAATTGAAAATGAAATGTCGAGGGGATGGAGAATAAATGAGTAAAGCCTGATTAGTACTTAATCCAAAACAAAATTGGTTTTTCAATTAGGTATCTGGGATGTTTCCATAATTGAATGCAAACTTGTTCTTGGATATTTAAAATTTAACGTACATTTCCGAATTCATAGGTTGAAATAGTGATTCAGTTTAGCAAGTATCTAAACTAAAGCTTGGACTGAAAAGGTTTCAGTCTAAAAAAGCACAACGAAAGCCGATTACTACCACTAAACTATACAGCAATACAATTAATATGTCTTTTGGTTTATAAAAATCAGCAACGACGAGCTTGGTCAAAGGAATTGTAAAAGATCAAAATCCGCCGATAGAAAATCTAAGACCAATATCTAACACCTATTATTATAAATCCTGTAGCACAATAAATTTGCACCGGCTAATTACGATGAGGCTTAAGTGGGTCTCTATAAAAACAATATAAATTAATAGAAAAATATTACAATTTACTAGGTGCAATTTTAATACTACGTTGCCAATAACACATACCTGAAAGGTTTTTAACACTATCAACTTTATGGGCGCCAACTAGTCTGGTCTAATAATCACCTAGACGACGCGTAATTCTGGGGGGGATTTTAATTATATTAACCTCCTGGTTTGTAAAAAGCTCTTCTATATTTGAAATAATTATGATGTGGAACATGGAAGTCAGCTATTTTACTGTTATTTACTTCATAATTCTAAAGTATTTACAATGACATGATTTCGCTACAAAAATTTACTGTTATAAGTATTATGCTTATCCTGTTTGTGGTTTTAAAATAATTCATAAACCTGAGTTACGTTCAAATATGTATTCAACAAAAATAAAACGAGGCTTTTGTGGTTTTTAAGTTTACGATTTTAATAGCAATTAATAGGAATTTACTTTATTAGTTTTAATTCCAATCCGAGTTCTTCGTACAAAAATTTGCTTTGGACATCAATCATTATACTTTATAATTTTAAAAGTAATTATTCTTGACACATATTAAACGGGAACTTAATTTTTATTCATTGACAAAAAATTACTCATAATTTCCGACAAAAAGACAATTGGCAATTGATCGACAAACAGACACTTGGTAAGTGATCTCTGTTCTGATTATTTATCTGCATTAATATAGTATCAAGGTTCTTACGTCATTAACCTCTAGAAAACTCGATTTAATTTTCTGGTTGATCTAATTCATAAGCTGATGCACTTTCGCTAAATATGTTGTTACTTGATACATTGTTATTAAAATAGCTGTCATTATTTACTTATTTGGTCGTAAATACTTTATTATTGTCCCTTAATGTTGTAGTTTAGTGGATGAATGTAAAATGCCTATCGGTACGCTTTCTATCGCGTTACTTTATTTGATTTATGGATCGTAAAAACTCTTTATTCGCTAATTGGAATGTCCATTCATGTTGTTCTTTTTAGTGACCTATCACGATTGTAATTTAATCTGATTTATTGGATGTTTTCGCTACTGAATGAATGAGTTCAAAAAAATCTAGAGAGCTAAGTGCCCTTTTTGATTTATAATACAGTATTTCACGTTTTTCATTAAAATGCCTTGTCTTGTTATTAAATTAACTGAAAGGTACTTCGACAAACACGGATATTTATTTTCTTTAAACCGCATTTTAAATGGTATTTCATACTTGTAGTGTAGAATTTTAAAGCACGCATTTTAACTTACAGGATATGCTCTAGAACGTGTTTTAAATAGCATTTAGTATCAAGGGGAAGATTTGTGTTTTCACAGATTTTACGTTACTATTTAAATAAAATAATATATGTAGTGTTTCTACACTGAAAAGAAGTATTTATAGTATTAGAAAATGTTTAAGATCTACTCGGGTTCCGGAGTGTCGCATGCACAGAATATGGTGCTCAATAGACTCTATATAATATACAACCTCTTATCACATCATATATATATATATATTGCTGTGAGAACGCATCGCTTTGATGCGCCGCTAAAAGGGTGCTGCGATGCAGATTCAGCAAATTATAAAATTTGAAATTGTTGACTTACCTTCTTTTCTAACTTTGCCTGGCTAGCTCAACGGGAATGTTGGAGTTTTCAAAATGAAATCAAACACAGCAATATCACAATGCATTTATACAGTACGAAATATTTTCTTTTATACAAAAGCATGTTCCTTTCAAACATCAAATTATTTCTAACAAGTACTTATTTACTTAATTATAAAAAATGTTCCTTACATTATTTTTTAATTTACAGAACTGAATCTCTTCTCTTATGGATAGTTTACCTGATTTTTTTATTCTCACGCTTGTAAGATTTGTTTAGCCAAAAATATTCTTATAAGATAATCTATTAAAAGGTGAAAGTGCTCCGAACTGTGATCATAAACTTTCCTGGTAAAGATACTTACAAAAATAAAATGATTAGGACCTACTCTATCTTAAACTAAATGACAAAATTCAAGTATCAGTTACAAACAAGGTTTAAAAAAAATTATACTTGCAAAAATCCACGAAGGGTTTTTCCAATTAAATACCTTCGGCTTCTTGGTTTTATTTTAAATTGACTTTCAAATTCCAGTTTACAAAACCTTGCATATTATTTATATCTTCATTTAGAAAATACTGTGCATCCTCGGAATTATTCATAAAATTTTTAATAGCTTTTTATATCGAAGCATTTCCCATCATCATTGTATATAATTACATTTAATAATTTCCGTATTTATGGTCAGAACGTTTAAAACATACTTTTTTATTCATCGTTACATTTTAAATATCAAATTACAGTATGCATATTGTATACTTCAGATAACGTTTTCGCGATTTAAATGAACATTTCGCGATCGAATACATGAATGAATGCTTTAATCAAAGTTCCGCGTTTATATACAAAATTATCTCGTTTCCAGTACGTACTCGTATCGTATAGAATATTTTACACTGTAATGATGCAAGGTTTCCAAGAAAAACTCATACCGTCTAAAATCTCCGCGTTATATTACTTCGTTAGTATTGATTTATGTGCCATGTGTGTCTTTATCTAATACCTAAAGTTAATTGTCTGCGGTCTCCTTTACTAATACGCAAAGCTATTAAACCGCATTCTTATCGACATTTTTATGGGTTTTTAGTGTTCCAGCTGCTTCTTGGAATAAATGGAACATTTATTAATTAGATATTTACATGTTCTAAGTACCGATGATTCATCCTATATTCCTAATATTCTAGAAAATTCTTTATTTAAAATAAATTTATGTAATCCACAGAGTAATTAATTTAAGCTTTAATGGATTTATTACGCAAATTAATTGCATTTTTATAGAAAATATTTGCTTTCAGGGTAAAACGTTTTTAATTCCCAAAATTAAAACACAAAATTATTTATATTAAAATTTTTATGAGGTGTGTATTCGTGTATTTGCACGAATACACACCTCGTAAGATTTTTAATATAAATATTAACGTGCACATGACAAAAAAAACATTTCCAACAAAATTATTTATTTTTATGCACTGAAAGGAGCTTCTTTTTTATTACAAATGAATAGCTTTTGTATTTATCTTAAAATGATCCATTTGCGTTCGCATTTAATGAGATTTCAAGGTATAATAAAATTGATTATTTTTATATATACAGCTTACGTTATTTGTTATGTATTTACAATACGCTTCTATCATACAGGATGATTATTTATACACATTTAATTTGATTTGAATAAAAGTACGCTTGTATTATACAGTGCGTAACTATGAATTTACAAAAATTTCTATTTTTTTCAGGATTCTTTCATATTTTAGTGGGCTTTATTTGTAGAATTTGGATTTCAATGACCTCTTGAGATCCCTTATCACATCGATATATATATATATATATATATATATATATATAAAGTGAAAGATTTAACTGGAATAAATAAAGGTTTCTTGCAAAATACCTGAAAAAAATGTTAATTTTTATGGAGGATTGCAGCAACTTTCAACTGTTTCTTTTAGATGGAGGGGTAGGTGATTAATTTTTTATGTTAAAGCTATTTCAATTGCAAATACAATTACGTATTTATTTGTTGCTTTTTATAAGCAATGTGTCGGAAAAATAAAATCAGGAAAGGTTTTCTTAAACCACTTTAATGTACACATTTGTTTCCTACTTGATATGCCAGAATAACAATATCACACCTGCTCTAGAGTATTTTGGCCAATTTGGACTGAACGTGATGGATTAGTTAGTACTTGTTTGCATTTCCACATTTAGGTTAAAAACCAAAAATAAGAAAATGTCCAATTTAACGGTAACGCAAGTTATGTGATCCCCCATTTATTATACCTATGAAACTAACAACCTTATTAGGAAATATTAGGAAAGTGCAACAATGTCATAAAAGACAAATTGCAACATCATTTTGTTTTTGACCTTACTTAAGGTCGGTTTGGCGCAGCTCTAACTTCTTTTCTATTCTGTGCTAATCTAAAAAGCTCTACATACCCTTCACAACCTAAATTTCTAATAATTTGACTAATATAGTTTGGTCTAGGTCTTCCTATATCCTTCTATTTTTTTCCTATCCAGCTGACTCTACATAGATATTAGCTACCTGATGGTTGTTAAAGAACTCTAACATGTTTACATTGCAACAATTTATTACAATTTATATTCAATTATTTCAGTTCCCACGAGTGGAAACGCTACAAAGTAGCACACGGATAAGTGACACTGCAGATGTCGGGTCACAGACGGTCGTCGGAAGTCACGTACCGAGATTACGCAGAATAAGCCTGCAACATTGTAATTATGAATAGCTTTTAAGATAGCAACTAAGTATTATGAATAGGATCGAATGTAAGCAGACAATACGTCTGCAAGTTTCCACAGAATTGTGAGGGGGAGGAAATTATATAAAGACCGGGAGCTCTACTCACGGTCAGTTCATCAACGTTCAGCTTTCACATTGCAGTCCGTCGGTAACTCACTTGTACAATTAATTAATAATTTGGGACTTAGAGTAATAATTCAATATTGTCTAAGTTCAATATTTAACTACTGTACAAACTTAAATAAATGTGTTAAGAATCAAAGAAGTCTTTTTAAAAAGGACCGCTCGAAGCCACGAATCTAACTGGCGCAGTCGTAACGGATGTCAAAAGGGCACTAGCGAATCCAACTTCGAGGAACTGGTGGTCCGGGAACTTCAATTCCGATTTTGGCAGAACAAAACAAAAAGTTGGAGGCGAAACACGCATCGTTCAAGTCCAGCAGTTGAAGGAGAAACAAGCATAGTTCAAATTCAACAAAAGAAAAATTGGAGGCGATACAAGCATAGATCAAATCCAAGAAACCAAAAAGAAAAACAGAAACAAAGAAAACAAATCAATGAAAGCAACAAAGCAACTAGTGTAAGTTCATTTTCCTAAACCAATTGAAATTTATTTTATTATTAACAAAGACATTTGATATTTGCTAGTTTATGATTTATCTATGTATATATTAACTATTGTTACAAATATTTTATGCCATTTTTTGAAAATAATCGACTTAGCAATTGCTAGAGATTATCTTCAAGCCTTTATTGAAATTTTATTATTATTTTACTTGTATATATGAGAAATTTACAAAAACTTGAGACAACAAAAAATTCTGAGACAAAGAACTGAGAAACAACTGAGAAACAAAAACTAGAGACAATCAAAAAAGCCGCAAAGCGCACAAGAGACTAGATCACGTTTTAACTAACGTAAGGAAAATTCTTAGAAACAAAACCAAACCTCTAATTCAGCAACCTTAACTGGCACAAAATTTTTTTAGAATTTCTGAATTAAACCTTAACTGGCACAAAATTTTTTAGAATTTTTGAATTAAATCGTAACTAACGCAAGAAATTTTTAACTTTTCTAATTCTACAATTTTAACTAACGCAAGAAACAAAATTCTAATCCCACAATAAAAGAATTAACTGACGCATAAAAATAATTTAAATACAAGAATAAAAACGCGAAAGCAAAAACCACCAGCAATTAATACCGAAATCTTTATAACAACACAACGATTCAACCGCGAATACCATCCATAAATAGACAACTTGCATTCTATTATTAAAAACCACATCTTAATACAAGAAATAACGAAGCGCGATTTCAAACTGAACGTAATATCTCATTTTTACAAAAGTGAATGAAAACTAACCTTGAATAAATGCGCATAAAGTCTAATAATAAATCACTGTACAAAAGCTATTTAAATACATCGTCAAACCTTTCATCATTGTGAAATTAAAGCAGCATAAAATTACATCCTTATTCAAACGTGAAAACATTTCAGTAAATTAAAAACGCACAAATTGCATTGTATAAAATCACTGCGAGTACTAAATAACACCCACGGTATAATTAAAAATAACCTATAATAAAGACGCTAAACGCAACTAAGTAACAAACAATATCCTGTAGCAGAAAACAACATTGTAAGCATTGCAGACACCTTACAATCGCATAAACCAACGAGATAATTATTACGCACCTAAATAAAATCCCCATAATTAAAAAATAGAGAAGTAATAACTGACGCAACTTACGCAAAACATTCAAACCCGATAAATTACCACAAAAATTACTCAGCCTATTGAAACTTCGGAAATTAAAATTAAAAATCGGCAAATTAAAAATATACTCGACCAAACCAATACCGAGCGTAAGACTCATTCAATAACACTAAAAACTACAAAATAAATCCAAATTTTTTCAAAAAAAAAAAAAATAATAATTTTTTTTTACTTTTTTAAAATTATCCAAATATTACCCCAGCCAAGATGACTAACGAAACGAAACTGTACCTCGAAATGATCCCAAGCTTTATCGGAGATCAATGTATGTTAAGTACGTATATTTCAGCCAGCGAAATATTTCTAAAAACCTTTTATAAGCCAGGCGATAACGAAAAGAACATTTTGCTTATCCGCCTTATTATCATTAAACTAACCGGAAGGGCACTAACATTAATTGCCAGTCGCGAAGACGTGGACCAGTGGGACGAATATAGACGAATATTAATTGCATATTTCGGCGACCAACGTAACCTAAAATGTTTAGTAAGGGATTTAACCAACCTAAGAATGGAACACAACCAATCACCCTATCAGTTTGGAATGAAATGCCAAGATGTAAGAAGCTTAATCTTGACAAAACTCAAAATCGAAGAAACCGACCCAAATGTAAGACTTTTAAAAACGAAAATGTACGACGAGATGGCAATAGACACCTATCTAAATGCACTACCCGAAAGACTTTCAGATAAAATTAGATTTCAACATCCCCAAAACTTAGAAGAAGCAATGAACATGATAATCGAAGAAGAAAACGTAATGTACTATAGAAACCGACTATATAACCCCAACGCGAATAAAAGCTATGCGCCAATGAAAACTATACAACCCGCAAGACAAATAAATCCACAACAAAAATTTAACCCATTCAATGCACAAACAAACCAAACGCGAACAAATAACCCACATTTTAATAACTCAAACTTTAACAACTAATACAAACAATTCTCAAAACCAACGTTTTACCCGAACTTTTCAAAACCCGCATATCAACCAACATTTAACTCGAACTTTTCAAAACCCGCATTTCAACCGAGATTCAATCAAAATATAAATCAACAAAGACCAACATTCAACGCGAATACTAACAGAAAATCACCGATGATAAACACTAATAATCCCAATAACTATTACAAACCTACACCAATGGATACCTCATCTGGTATCACCAGACCCAACACAAAAATAACGCACATAAGACCAAACCCCAATCAAAAATGCACTTTCAATTCAGAAGAGCTATTTCATCAAGAAGTAGAAGAGTATTAAGATGACCAGAATAATAACAATCGACCGTGTACGAACAATGAACAGAATCAATCAAACCATTATGAACGCGAAGAACCATATGAAAATTACGAGGAGAACGACGAAGAGAACACATGTTCAAATTTTCAAATGGATCATTTTATAAACGACCTAACGTAATAAATCTAAATAATATGAATCACCTTGTATTACCCTATATCGAAATACCCCACGCTGAATTTAAATTACTAATCGATACCGGATCTTCAAAAACATTAATAAGCCCGCGAACAGTAAAAAAACATTATCTAAACTATGTAGAGAGAGAACCCTTTAAAATTAAAACCGCCCATCAAACAACCCTACACCAATTCGTAGCAAACATACCTTTACCAAAAACCTTTAACGTAAAAATGAAACATAAATTCTGCATATTTGAATTTAATGACAAATATGATGGACTATTAGGAATGAACCTTCTAAGAAAATTAGGAGCCAACATAGATATTAAAAACCGATTATTAAGAACCAAATATGCACGAATCCCCATTAAATTTCAAAATACTCAAATCGACGAAAAATATACATTAGAACCCCGAACGGAAAAAAAGATAAGAATCGCTGTAAATTCAAATAATAACTTAGGAATAATAAAGCACATAACCTTTCGACAAGGAGTAGAAACCCCAACCGCAACGAGCGTCCCATCTGATCTCGGCTGCCGTCAAGGTCATAGCTTCCTTGTTTTCATTACGTTGTCATGTGCCTGGATAGTTATGTTATGTTTGTTGGTGGTTTTAATTTAATAATTCTAATTCTGTAAATGAACAAGTGGAAACCATATCTTCATTACATTATAGAAAAAATTAAACCACTTATTGTATAAGATTGGATCTCACAGAAAGGAGAATAATTCTTGGGGCATATAAACAAGGATTTATTAGTAACTGAAGGCTAATAAGTCATTTATACATAATATATTTGGTAAAGTCCTCACAAGTGTAATTTTAATTGCTGAGAGTGCCATCAAAGTTTTGATGTTTAATCTTCACCATGTAAACAAGTTTCACAATTGTCAACTGAAAACTATGATGACCTTAGCGGCAGCCAAGATCAGATGTGGCGCGAGACGCTCGTCAACCGCATTAGTCAAAATCAAAGATAATTACGCCACAACAACAATATTAAATTCAAATGACTACCCCGTAGAACTATCCTTAACAAACCCGATTAACGTAGAAGAATTAAACTTTGACGAAATGGAAATCGATGAAAACCCAAACGAAAATTATAACTCCGTAGAAAAAGACGAAATGTTAAGACAGAATTTAAATAATATCCGATTTAACTGCGACATAAATCACGAAGAGCAGAAAGCAATACAAAAATTATGTTACGAGTACCGCGACATATTCCATTGCGAAGGAATACCCTAACCTTTACAAATACAGTTAAGCACAACATTGAGCTAACAGACAACAAACCCATATTCACCAAAGCATACCGATTACCCCAGGCAAGTCAGGAAGAAGCTGACAGACAAGTAGCCGATCTATTAGATCAAGATATTATACAACACTCCAATTCACCAAGTAGCAGTCCCGTACTAATAGTACCAAAGAAACTAGACGCATCAGGAAAACGGAAATACCGAATGGTAATAGATTACCGCAAATTAAACGAAAAGACGGTAGACGATAAATACCCGATACCGAATATAACAGAAATATTAGACAAGTTAGGCAAGTGCCAATATTTTTCGACGCTAGACTTAGCAGCAGGATACCATCAAGTGGAAATGGCAGAAGGAGATACGCAAAAGGCAGCCTTTAGCACACCTAGAGGCATTATGAATACAAACGGATGCCATTTGGACTGAAGAACGCACCCGCAACGTTTCAACGAGTAATGGACAACATACTACGAGGGATACACAACGAAAAATGCCTTGTGTACCTAGATGATATAATAGTGTATTCAACATCATTAGTGGAGCATATTGAAAGATTACGATAAGTGTTCGAAAGATTAAGAACCGCACAATTTAAAGTACAACTAGATAAAAGCGAATTTCTACAGAAAGAAGTAGCCTTTTTAGGACACATAATAACACCCCAAGAAGTGATGCCAAACCCCGACAAAACAAACGCTGTATTAAATTACTCCATACCGAAAACGAATAAAGAGATCAAAGAATTTTTAGGCCTTAGCGGATATTACCGAAAATTCATAAAAGGTTATGCTCAAATAACTAAACCCCTAACCAATTGTTTAAAAAAGGGAAACAAAATTGTACATACTCCAGAATTTATAAAAGCAGTAGATAAAATTAAAAGTATTTTAACAAATCACCCCGTATTAGAATACCCAGACTTTTCGAAACCATTCATATTAACAACGGACGCATCAAATGTAGCCTTAGGCGCAGTATTAAGCCAAGGAACAGTAGGTAACGACCAACCCATCAGTTACGCATCAAGAACCCTCAAAGAAACAGAGCAACGATACAGTACGATAGAGAAAGAATTGTTGGCCATAATTTGGGCAACAAAGTATTTTAGACCGTACCTATACGGACGGAAATTTTATATATACACCGATCATAGACCATTAGTATGGCTATGCAAACTCAAAGAACCTAACTCGAAATTGCAAAGATGGAGAATCAGACTAGAAGAATATGACTATGAGATCATATACAAAAAGGGAATTTACAACAATAATGCAGACGCTTTAAGTAGAATCCAACTTAACGCACTTGAGACAGAATCATTAGTAGGAAACGTAGACGAAACCGAAATCAGAGAAGACCCAGAAGAAATGGAAACCATACATTCGACACAAAATGACGAACCGGAAACCGCAATAAAAATTTTAAACGAAGCTATAGACATGAAGTCCAATCAATTTGTAATCACGGAAGTTTTAAACAACCCCAACCCTGTAAAATATACGAAAGTGGATAATAAGAAAATTTACCAAATTCAAATAACTAAAGACGACAACGAGTCACAAATAATTAAAATTCTAAAAGAATACACCCCCGAGAAAAAACGATTTTACTTTTATTTTAACACGGAAAACTTATATAAACGATTTTCAAAAATATATGTTAAACTATTCAACAATTCTGGCCCCGAACTTATAAGATGCACAATAAAATTAATAAAATTAGACGACCCTGACGAAATAAACGATGTAATAAGAAACCAACACGAAGGAAAGACCAACCATCGAGGAATAAACGAGACCCTAAAACAAATTATGAGACGTTACTATTTCAAGGACATGAAAGAATTAACTACAGACTTTATCAATCAGTGCGATTTATGTGATAAAGCCAAATATGACAGAAAACCCCCAAAGATACCCTTAATGTTAACTAAAACACCAGACAAACCTTTCCAGAAATTACATGCAGATACTCTAGTAGTAGAAGCACAAAGTTACCTAACAATCGTGGACGCATTTACGAAAATAGAACAAGCAATACCAATCACTTCTAAAAATAGTATAGACATAATTCAAGGATTTCTACACTATTTTACATTTTACGGAACACCCGAAACAATCACGTTAGATAACGGAAGCGAATTTAAAAACGAAACAATTCAAAACACTTTGGAATTACACAAAATAAAAATTCATTTTATAACGGAAAACCACCCTGAATCCAATGGACTAATCGAAAGACTACATTCAACCCTATTAGAACAGATCAGACTATTAAGAATAAACTACAAGAAAGAACACATGACTAACTTAATGTCATACGCATATAATAACGCGTATAATAACACAATTCATTCAACGACAAATTTTACACCCTTAGAACTAACCTTAGGACATTCAGATTCACGCAACCCCTACGATATACATTATAACAAAGAAATCTACCAGCAATACGCTAAAGACCACAAGGAGAAACTAAAAATAACCTATGACAAAGTAAAGGACAAGTTAGATAACGATAAAGAACGCATTACCGCGACCCGTAATAAAAACTCAGACATAAACAAATTTTCCATAGGACAAACCGTATTCGAGAAAAACTACCAAAGTAAAAGACACAAAACGGCACCGAGAAATTTAGGACCCTTTAAAATCAAACGAATATCCGACAAAAACGTAGCCGCAATAGACGACGGCAAGATAACAAAATATGTTCACCTCAAAAATTTAAGACACTCTGTACTTTCAGACGGACAATCGTCACTCTTACCGTCAACCTCCACCCAGGTAGAACGGACACAGAAATTATAATTGAAGACATAAAGAACAACCCCGGTATACTACCAATAAAATTAGGCAGTATGCAAAACACTATAGATTATTGGACCTTTGCACAAATATTCGATTTAACCGAGCTAAAACAAGAATTTCAAATAATCAAAAATAATTATTTTCGACTAAAACAGTCAATGGACACAACAAAATTCCGAAAAGATTACGCAATAGAAATGATGAACTACGACAGTATAACAGAAAGCATTTTGAAAAATATAGAAGACAAATTTAATCGACTAATACCCTCGGAACAAATGACGAGAAGAAAAAGAGGACTAATCAACGGATTAGGAAACATAATCAAAGCAATTACCGGCAATCTAGATAATCAAGACGCAGAACGCTATGGCAACGCAATACAACAATTAATAGAAAACCAAAATGACATCAAAACCATAATTAGTAATCAAATATCGTTAACTCAATCAACGATCATCAAATTTAATGAAACCCTAAGAAAATTAGTTAGAAATCAAGATAGTATAGCCAATCGAATAGAAACCCTAGACAATAACATGCGAACTACCATGTTAGGCATGCGAGATTTAATCAGATTCAATGCGATATACAACCAGATAATATCAAACCTAACTTTAATTCAACAAATGCTAGCAACATTAGAAAACGCAGTAACCATTGCAAAATTAAATACCCTACATTCAAGTATCATAGAACCAATAGATTTATTAAAAGAATTATTGAGAATAAAATCTTTTATAACTAATAGTAAATTACCTTTCGATGTAATAGAATCAAACATTTTAATATTTGAAAAAATAGCTATAGTTAAAGGCTATGTAAAAAATAACGATATAACATTTTTAATAGAAATACCGATAGTAGAGATTAACAATTATAATTATTATCACTTATTTGCTCTTCCAATGAAAATGACTAGCACATACCAAGTTATTATTCCAAAAACCAAATTTCTATCCTTAAATGAACAAAGATATGGTTATACAAACGAGAAATGTAATGAAGTCACACCCAATCAATACTTATGCCAATCATTGACAACAACAACAATTCAAGAAGACAGCGCTTGCGAAGTACAACTACTAAAATTTACCAATCACTATGAAAATTGTGAAGCCAAACCTGTACAAATCAACAACATGAAAATTCAGAAAGTAACGGAAAATAAATGGATAGCCATTTTTCCCACCGAAGTAATCGCAACAATGTATTGCAATCAAGATGAAAGTAATTTAGCATTAACCGGAAGTAAATTAATCACCCTTAAGGAAAATTGTTATTTAAAATTAAAAAACGAAATAATTAGAGTTTACCAAGATCCCGTACAAAGCAAGAAATTAGCAAATCTACCCGATTTACAAATCAAGATTACCCCAGACGAAGACGAAGAAATAAGTCAAAAACCAATGCAATTGGAACACCTGGAATTAGACAACCTAAACCACACCATGAAACTCATGGAAGATTACAAAGAACACCTGAACGAGATCAAGACGCCCAAAGTGCACTACGATAATATTAGTGTATGGACAATTATATTGATTTTATTGACTATTTTATTGATCATTTATGTAACGTACAAAATATGTATTAGATATAAGAATAATAAAGGAAACAATTTTAGATTTAAGAAACCCCAAGAAACAAATGTACCCCTAGAAAATATGAATTTTAAATGAGATTAAACGAAAACGAATTTAATTAAAAATCAAGAAAAAATAAAACCCTTAATTTTTAATGTACGTTGGGAGGAGTTATGTGATCCCCCATTTATTATACTTATGAAACTAATAACCTTATTAGGAAATATTAGGAAAGTGCAACAATGTCATAAAAGACAAATTGCAACAATTTATTACGATTTATATTCAATTATTTCAGTTCCCACGAGTGGAAACGCTACAAAGTAGCACAAGGATAAGTGACACTGCAGATGTTGGGTCACAGACGGTCGTCGGAAGTCACGTACCGAGATTACGCAGAATAAGCCTGCAACATTGTAATTATGAATAGCTTTTAAGATAGCAACTAAGTATTATGAATAGGATCGAATGTAAGCAGACATTACGTCTTCAAGTTCCCACAGAATTGTGAGGGGGAGGAAATTATATAAGGACCGGGAGCTCTACTCACGGTCAGTTCATCAACGTTCAGCTTTCACATTTCAGTCCGCGGTAACTCACTTGTACAATTAATTAATAATTTGGGACTTAGAGTAATAATTCAATATTGTCTAAATTCAATATTTAACTTCTGTACAAACTTAAATAAATGTGTTAAGAATCAAAGAAGTCTTTTTAAAAAGGACCGCTCGAAGCCACGAATCTTAACTCGCATCGTATTGAAATTTTAATGATAATCGGATATGAGAACAGAAATCAAACATAGGCTGTAGCCAATTTTTTGTTTGCTAAACTTCATCCGGAATTACCTCTAATTACTCGAAGTACAATAAGCAAAATCGAAACTCGACATCGGTAATTGGTAAACATGAAGGATACAGATCGACAAAGGCCTTATAAAAGAAGACACCCGGTTGAACATGTTGTTGGAGTAGAAGAAAATGTTGTTACTCCAGCTAGGCAAACAGCTCGCATTCATGGTATCAGTCACACAAGCGTTTTAAAAATTCTGAAAGAAGCCAAAGAGTATCCATATAAGATGCAAAACCTGCACGAACTTAACGAAAAGATCCTGATCGTAAACTCAGATTTTGCGAACGAATTGTGGCTACTTTCGCTGGTGAGCAAATTGCTTTGCAATGGGTGCTGTTTTCTGATGAAGTTATGTTTCCATTGCACAAGCACGTCAATCAGCACGTCGATCAGCACAACTACTATTATTGGACTGACGGAAATTCCCATAATGATGGATGAAATTGGACAAATAACTCCGTAAGTGTTACTGAATTTTCAGAGTGCCTTTTATTTTGGTTTAGGGTATTTTCAGCAACAAGGTGAAGGTAATTTTGAACCTTTTTGCATTAAATCAGTTTCAAAAATTAGTTCTTTAATTAATGTTTACCGAGATGTTGCTTATAAAAAGTAACAAAACCTACGTAGATGTATTTGCAATTGATAGAGATTTAAGATAAAAGACTAATCAACCTACTCTTCCATTTAAAAAAGTTGGAGGTTGCTTAAACCCTCCAGATAATTAAAAAAATAAACAATTCTCTTTACAAAAGGCCCCATTGAAAACAAAAACTGCCATGTTTCAAGAATTTAGCGGCAATTCATTATTTATTAACTTACAAATTTAGTTCCAGTTAAAGTTTCCACTCTGTATATTGCTGTGAACTGAATATGCCCGACGTTGGAAGCCAGTACAGGAAGATGTGGTCTGTAGATGATTCTAAATGAGCCCCAGTTTGGGAGTTGATAAAAGATTCATAATTGGGCGACTCCGTGGTGTAGTTGGTATATGTGTGACTACTATGCCCAAGGTCCCGGGTTCGAATCCCGACACGGTCCACTTGAAAAATGTTAGCCGAACATTTTTCACAAAAATACGCCCTCGTTCGGATGAGAAGTAAAATGCAGTGTGTGTGTGTGTATGTGTGTGTGTGTGTGTGTGTGTGTGTATTGTCACGCACTTTAAAGATCCCTACCTTGCTTGGAACAGCAAGGGTTCGGCAAAATTAAAAATTTTCTAGGTTAAAAAACTCGCTTCCTGGTCAATGTAGTACCTTCCGGTCTTGAAGCATTGGAAAGTCGAACCTAGTGGACTGAAGTAGTAAATAAAAATGTCGTCCTAAATACTTTTGCTAGCTCAGTTTAAATGAGCCCATTAAAATTGAACACGACGGGAAATTTACGGTCAGAGGGCAAAAGCGAATAAAAGAGGATAACTTGCGAAAACTCTTTTTTAAAGGGGATCCTGAATGAATACCCGCAAACTTGATAGCAAAATAAGATTGTTGAGCATACGCAAGCAAAGAGATTAAAACATTACGCAACTCAGAAGACAACAAAGGTCCGGAGTACCTTTCGAGTGGGTGACGTAGATTATGACAAAAACGAAGAATCCAAACAACAATGCGCGTAATAAAGGGAAAGGAAGAGTGATTTTCTAGAATTGATTGAATCCAACAGGAGGTTACCACAGCAGATAAAACAATAGAGCTTTGTTCAGGGAGAACTTCAGGAGTATGTGGAGGCGGAATATGTGGACTGTAGTTTTTGAAAGACTGATACAAGGTTGGTGAAGCCGCCCACCATAAAGAATATTTGCACAAGTCGGTAGGGAGTAAACCACGTGACCCGACATCGGCAGGATTCTCGGTGGAGGGGATGTGATGCTAAGAGGCGCGAGACGTGTTTTCCTGAATGTAAGCAACACGATTGGCGACGAAAGTCTTCCAACGTTGCGGCGGGGGACGAATCCACAAAAGTACTATCATGGAGTCAGACCAACAGCAAATTTTATGAAAAGTAAGGTTCGAATCAAAGGTTTCGAGGACAAAGATTAATAATTTGGATGCCAATGCGGCGGCCAATAATTTGAGCCAGGGCAAAGAGATTGTACGAAGAGGTGCGACCTTAGACTTAGCGCACACTAAGCGAACCTCAACGGCGGAAGGGATAACAAAGCGAAAATAAACAACAGCACAGTAGCCACGTTCGGAAGCGTCAGCAAAGCAGTGAGCTTCGCACGTAGTAAACTCTAACTGGATTTGCAAGCGGGGTAAAGAGAACTCCGAAAGAAGCGGTAACTCATGCAAGTATCTCTCCCACAAAAGGAGGAGGTCAGGGCGGGGGGGGGGGCATCTCATTCTAATTTTAACGACCATAAACGTTGAATTAAGTGTTTTATCAGAAAAGTAAGTGGGAATAAAAATCCCATAGGGCCGAAATACGGGCTAAGTTGGAAAGTAAGTTGCGCTTGGTTCAGGAGGTACTTAGTGGCTGAATTAGAAAACAAAAATTATCTGAGGTGGGGTTCCATTGAAGACCTAGAACTTTTAGGGGTTGAGTATCCGGATCCTCAAAGGAGCGGAGTTGCGCGAGTTGTTGCGTAGCGGAAAGATTTTTTAATAATTTGGAATGGTGACTTGACCATTTATGAAGTTCGAAACCACCAAGTTTTAAAAAAGCAATTAGTTGATTACGTAGAGCGAGGGTTGATTCAATAGAATCTCCACCAGTAGCAATGCCATCAATGCAAGTATTATGGCGAAGTGCGAAACCGGCTACCGGATAAGAATTTTCTTCGTCTACGGCCAACTGCTGAAGCGTGCGTATGGCAAGAAAGGGAGCACAGTTGATTCCATACGTGACGGTATTTAATTTAAAATCTTGAATGGGCTCCTCAGGGGAGAAGCGCCAAACAATTCGTTGATAGTCACACTGAGCGGATTTACAAGAATTTGTCTGTACATCTGACGAATATCGGCAGCGACAACATAAGAATGTAAAAGAAATTGTAACAAAATTGCGGTAATATCTGGCTGCAACTTTTGCCCAACAAACAAGTGATCGTTTAAGAATGATTGAGACAGAGTTTTAGTGGAAGCGTTGAAAACAACTCGTAATTTCGTACTTATGCTTTCGCAATGATGCGGGGTGTAATAAGAAAAGTCCGAATGAGACCCACTAGCAACAGATTGCAGATGTCGAGAATCCAGATATTCACGCATGAACGAAACGTACTGTTCGTAAACACAAAGTTGCTTAAGTAGACGATTTGCTAAAGAAATAAATCGTTGTAAGACAAGATCATGACTACCTGGAAAAAATGGTTCTTGATCTCTAAACGGCAGTGTGACAACATATCAACCTTGTTCATTGCGGCGGAACGTATCGACAAAATGATTTTCAACAAAAGTTTCTTCAGGCATGAAAAGTTGAGTTGCGGGAACAGCTTCGACTTCCCAGAATTTAGTCATAAATATCTTCCAATGGGAAAGTAGAATCTGTCATAGAAAACAAGCTAGTTACTTCAGAAGCGGGCGAGGAAGGTATGCTTCCCATTACAACATATCCAAAAATAGTATTAATAGCAACAGATTGATCGCTAGCACTTGGTATGCGACCGTCTAATAACACTTGGGGGCAAAATATCGCCGCCAAGTAAGAAATCAATGGATCCAGATTGAGCAAAGAGCGGATCAGCTAGCTTGAGGTTAGTCAGATAATTGAAATGTTGTAAAGAAATATTAGAAGCAGGTAAATTTTCACAAATTTTGGGAAGTACTACAGCTTGAAAATTAATAATCGGTGAAGAAACACTTATTGGTTTGAGCGAGACCGACAGCGCCGTGCAGAGTTGCAGAGCGTATGGAGCCTAAACCACTAAGGGTAAGGAAGTGTGGAGTAGTACGAAAACCTAAACGTTTCACACTATTTTGCGCAGTAAAAGACGTCATGTCGCCCGAATGGAGTAAACCGCAAAATTTTTAGAAAGAACCAGAGCAATCTGCAATTTCTACTTGAACGGTAAAAAGTAAAACAACTGAAGTTTTAGCTACAGAATTAAATAAAACGACATTCGAAGTTGACGGACCACTACAGCTAAACGAAGTCGATGATTCCTTGGAGACCAGGGGAGCGGAAGGCTTGTAGCGGTCTTGAGTAGCAGGAGAAGTACGAGGTGATACCTTAGAGGCCGCGGTGTCCGCGCTCAAGCGAGCCTGGTTACTCTAGCAGCAAAAGCGGGTTTAGATGAAACGCGATCGAAATGCAATAAGGAATGATGACGTTGATTGCATTGGCGGCATGAAAAAGTAGACTGGCATTTATCTAAATTGTGAGAATTGCTAAGGCAATTCATGCAGAAATGTTGATTTTTATAAAATTGTAGCGATCTTACGACGAAAGTTTGACGAAATCATTACAGCGATAAATATTGTGATCTTGTTTGCAAAGCGGACATTTATTAACAATAGGTTTTGTCTGAACTAACATGAAAACTGCGGAGTGAGACCTAGACAGGTTGCTGGAATAAATAACTTTGTTTAAATCGGTTTTATGATTTACCGACAAATTTGATAAAGATTTACACGTTTCTTCCAGATAAGCAATTATCTCTTTATAAGATGGGATAGCGGTCGGATCTTGATACTTTTCAAAACTACGAGCAGTGTGTACATCCAGGCGATTTAAGATCATTTGTACAAGAATAAAATCCCATTGCTCTATGGGCAAATCAAATTTTTTAAGCGCTTGTAAATTATCGATAAAAGTATCAACTAACTTTTGCAAACCGGCGGGGTTATCGGAATTCAATTTGGGGAAATTTATCAATATTGTTCCATAGAGCTAAAGTAATGTGGCGAATATTATGATATTTTTCGCGAAGTTTATGGTAGGCAAGAGAGTAATTGGCTTTTGTAAGGTCAAAGTTCTTAATGGTTAAGAATGCGGAACCTTTTAGTGCTGATTGCAGATACGAAAATTTATCCACGTTCGACAGATTGTTATTAAGATTAACTAAACTATCAAAGCGGTCAATAAAGCTTTCAAATAAACAACCTTCTCCATCAAACGTTGTGAGCGTCAGCAAGGGGAGCGAGGCTTTTGATTTTAAAGTATCCAGCGGCGCAGACACATTAGCCCGAGGCGACGATTGGCTCGTAAGCAGCTTAAAATAGAGCGCTTTTATTTGAAAGTAATGGTTATTGAAACGTTGGCGAATAGCGTCTTCCGTTTCAAATCGTTCATCTGCGTTTCGGCGGAAGAAATTGCATCTACTATCTAATTATGGTGCGTAAGAAAATTTTCTCGAACCGTCTCGAGAGATTGAAACTTTACCCGAAATAAATCAAAAAAGTTTAGTACAACGGTAGATTTTTGAGCGATTTCAAGCATTTCCTCCAGCGAATTAATTGCAATATTACGTAGAAAACGGTTACGTTTCAACTTTTCTGTCATGGTTAAAAATTAAATAAATACAACAGGGCGGATGAAATAAAAGCGAAATCTCGATGATTTAAAATAACCTTGCAGCGATAACAAATACGTAAGCCTAGTACAAATTTTAATAGCAAACCAGATAACAAGAAAGGCTCCTAATCAACTCAAACGACAGAAATGATGTTAATTAAAACTGGCAATGCTTTGATAAGCGGTATGCTAACGTGAATCTAAATATCAATTAAAATTTGTTGTTTATTTAAATCCGGTGAGAAGTGAACCAATGTAAAATTTTGCGGTAATTTCGATAGCTACTAATGATAGAGAAAAGTGGATATGTGTACGAAAATAAATTACAATAAACAAACAACGAATTACTTCAAACACTTACCTTTGTGGTTATAACGCAGCCATAGACATGTATGTTCATGCGGCCTTACAAACGGATAACAATAAAAACAAACTGTAGAATGCGTCCGTCTTTTACGGAAAACAAAAGTTCTATGTGGTGCAGTGTAGAACATGTAGTAATGCGGCCTTCTACAACAAAAAATCGAGACCGTGGTTTCGTGTGTTTTCCAATGTGATAAGAATGTTCTTGCACATGCGAAGAACAGAGTTTATCAATATCGCGGCACTTTGTACAGGCAAGATGCTTGAAGTAATACACGGAATTTTTCAATAACAATTAACTTGTAAGATAACCATTCAACACATCTATCTTTATTCAAAATTCTATTGTTCTCTTGTTTTAAAACTGTTTAATTTGGCTACATAAAGATTCTTTAACGCGGTGGTCTTATCCGATGCACCCTGTTGAGGGGGTCGAAAAGGTGCTGCCCTGGAGAATTTATACAATGTAGTATAGCTGCAGTTGACCGATAGCAATCTGGAGCTGATTAAGGATATTAGTCCTCTTTCTTGTAGGGCTAATGCAATTGATTGCAAAACCTTCTAAAGGATTTTTTTCTGCTACTATAAGGCATCAGGATTCAGGAGCTAATAAGAGATATTATTCTTCTTTCCTATTGAACTAAAACGGCCGATTTTAAAACCATCTAATGGATTTCTTTTCTTGCCAAAATGCATCAGGGGTCTATAAGGGATGTCAGTTTCTTTCTCGTAGGGTTATGGTGATAGGATACCAATTTTCTTTCTTGTAAGGTGAGTGTTCGATTGTAAAACTATTCAAAGGATTCTTTTCCTGTAAAAAGGCATGAGGCGCTCATAAGAGATATCAGTCCTCTTTTGTGGAGGGCAATGGTAGTTTGGTAGTCTATTGTAAAACATCTAAAAGATTTATTCTTTTCAAAAGGTATCGGGAGCCTAAAAGAAATATTAGTTTTTTCTTGTAGCTGCACTTGTCGTTTCGCTTGCTGCATCGTATGCAGTCCCAAAAGTGTTAAGGTAATTACCTTCAAGTTCGGGTTTAAGGGGATTAAATGTCTAATAGAAAACGTGTATAGCATATCCTCAACGTACTTATAGAAATAAATATTTTTAAAAAAGACCAGTTAATCTACTTTTTGCTAAACTAAAGGGTCCAGTAGGAGACTTCCACTGAGGGTAATAATTTTGGGAACATTCAGATGCGTTTATAACCTCTAAAAAATCACTAAGGTTTTCAGAGGTTAAATATTCTAAAATTTCAGAGTGCCACAAACTGCACCGAATGCTACTGAAACGTGATATAATAAACCACTGAAGTTATTTATATTAAAAATGTCGACGTAAACGCTTAAGGGCGCGAGATTCTAAAAATATGATTGGAGGGGAAATCCTTTTGTACCTTTATGTTGCGCAAAGCTTTCCATAACAGGGTAATGAGCACAAAAAGCATTGCAGTTGCTGCGGTAGGATACAGCTTCTCGCTTATTTACAGATTTTATCCGAGCGTATGCTTTTAATTACGACAGTTTAATAAGTATATCATCTAAAAAGTATACGCACTAGAATAATAAACTTCTTTCAGCTGCACGAAGAAACGACAATTGTTAGAAAATGTCATAAAGGGATTTTGTAACTCGTATCTTTATAAAAGGAGGACCCTTTTCACATGCAAAAGCTCATATGACATAAACATTAAATCCTAACTGTTTAGTAACAACTCAATCTTTCAACTCCACGACTGTAAATTTGACAGAACGTTTTAGTCTGTTTCATCCTCCTATAGCTAACATTCAGAAGTATTACAAAAACTGATAAATGCACTTATAACTATTGCTACTGATTGAAAATTAATTGAGGAGTATCGTAGAGGTTCAAAAATTATATATCTTTGTCGAATACAATAGAAATGGATTGCAATCAATAAAATTTACTGCAATGCAGCTTCAATAAAACACCTAGACCTTTCAACCTTATAAACTTACGGTTCCGAGGGTATATATAGCCGAATTTATTAAGCGTCTGATGCAGCAATGACGGTGCAAACTTGATTGAAAACCCCACTGAACAAAGACTACGTGCAGACATGGGTAAACCCTTTTGTGGTTACTTTGTACTTCATTCGCTTGTTGTTTGTGTTCACGACTGCATGCATGCAAACGCGCTCAATGTAAATCTCTCGAACGTCAAACTTAATTATTACATGAAAAAGTTGTTTGGGTTGAATGTCGGAGCCATCAATCGTAAAATACTGCAGTAACATTCAAAACTATTTTCACGAAAAAAGCGATAACTTGTTTTAGCCTTCAGTAATTGTGACCATTTCTGTAGTTCCCCACTCCAGAACTATCTTACCAGAACAATAGGCTGTTTATGCGTCATTGACTTTACTGCCACGGCTGTAGCTAGCTAGAGCCAACGCGATTTCAATAGCCGACGGTATGCCATTATATAATTTGGCGTCTTCCGACGAATAAGTTAAGATACACAAAAATGAGAGGTTCTTTAAACAAACAACAATTAATTATAATAAATTAAACTAAAAGCTTGTAAAATACCGTTGAAGTACTTATAGTCCTATTTCATTTTAGGAGTTTCTGTATTGGTACATCCCGCCAGTAGGATTAGGGTTACTTCCTTTAAAAAATGTAAATTTTTAGTTTACGTGCATTCTTAATCTAAGGAAGGATTATTTTTGTAACTTTACATTGTTCATACTCAAAAGTAATCAAGTTCATTATGGTAGGTTTAATATTAAGAACGATATCATACTTATTTCTATTTTAAATTAGTGCAGTTTCATAATTCATCTGATTTGATTAATAATGTATAACGTTGACGGATATGACATCACCGTCCTGGAACGAAGAATGCTTATACGTTAAATTATGTCGATTCGGGCAATGGAAAAGTGTTTCTATGATTTAGGAAAAAGGATGCGTCCGCTGGTAACGTCTTTAAGACCCTACTTGAGTAGGTACAATTAACCTTTGAATAATTAGGTATCGAACTGATTAATGTGATTTGTCAATAGAGTTCGGAATTATATCCTACCAGGTTGGTGAATTGTACTTTTAGGACGAATGGGTTTATTTAAGTAGAACATTTCATATTGAAAGAGGCATGTGAATTAATAACATTGAAACATTAAAAACCTAGCTTTTATAACAAAATTCCGAGGAGGTCCAGTAGGACCTGGACTTTTTACAAATCAAGAAAATTAATTTTAAGAAATTCGGAATTCTTAAAAACAAACAGTTACAAAACAAAATACTATTCTTTGATAATAAAAAACGGCTAGTTGACATAAGCTGTGCCACATTTACCCGTGTTATTTATTTATTGATTGGATGTATTTTGGGTAGGAAGAACATTCACATACAATACCACTAGTTTTCTTCTTCTAAACACAAAATAGAGACAGAAATAAAAATAATCATTTGGAAAATTACTTGCAAAATTTAAACTCATGTTTCTTCCTCAATTATACCTAGAACTTACAAAGAAAAAAGACTGGTGCAATAATATTTTGATTATTTCCCTACAAACAATACACCCAATCACTAAATATCATTGCTAAATTTTATTTAACACTCTTTAAACAGAAAGTTTAATGCATATTAGGTATACAAACGTTTAGTTAAAGGAATGAATCACAGTCGCTGTAGCACAAAACAAAACATAAGCAGTTGTCACTTTAATTGAAATTGTTATTGCAAGCATTTGAGTTGAGGTCCCTATTTTCAAAATCATATCGTTTCCTACATGCGCATGCCAATATGATTATTTACACAACTTAAAAGAAAATCCAAGTTATTAAATGATTTTACATTGGCTATTCCTTTTGATGTTTGCAGTAAATGTTGCAAATAGGCCAGTTCCAAATGCTTCTACAATTCTTAGAGTAACACGCAGTTTTGAAAAAAAATGGATGTGTTAATTCGGACCATAACGCAAGGGCTAAGACAAAAGTCCCAGAAGATGTGGAAGTTAATATTCTAGCGCGGATTAAAATGCAACAAAGATTATCCTGAGACAAATAGCATCCGAATGTCGTATTGGTAAACCTCGTGTGTCAGAATTTTAAAGCTAAGAGCCAAGAACATCAGGAATTGTTACAAACTGAAAGTCAATTTCCAGAGCCCACCCACAATCGAAATTTGAACTTTTTTTTACGTCATTCGTTTGTGCATGGTAGGTGCACAAATGTGCACAGTGAATGAACGTTTGTGCACCTTTCTATACAAAGATACGAAGAAAACTAAAATAGGAAGCTGTGGAAACTGCAACCCTACTTCCCCCCCCTCATGGAAGAAATTTCGGATTTTTTATAGCCAATCGTTTGTGCATCGTAGGCGCACAAATGTGCACGGTATACGACCGTTTGTGCATATCTCTATACGGAGATACTAAGAAAATAAAGTGGAGGGACTGTAGAAACAGCAGTTCCCCACTATAGAAATTTCGGATTTTTTTATAGCCAATCGTTTGTGCATCGTAGATGCACAAACGTGCACAGTATATGAAAGTTTGTGCACATCTCTATGCCGAGATACGAAAAAAATAAAGTGGAGGAGCTGTAGAAACGGCAGCCCCCACCAAAGAAATTCCGGATTTTTTATAGTCAATCGTTTGTGCATCGTAGGTGCACAAATGTGCACAGTATACAAAAGTTTGTGCACATCTCTATACGGAGATACAAAGAAAATAATGTGGAGGGGCTGTAGAAACGGCAGCTCCCCACCAAAGAATTCCGGCTTTTTTATAGCCAATCGCTTGTGCATCGTAGGTGCACAAATTTGCACAGTATACGAACGTTTATGCACTTCTCTATTCAGAGATACATAGAAAATAAACTGAAAATATCAGAAGTTTCATGTTGATCTTAAAGATCAAAATATTTTACTTGTATGCCTTCGTATAGTGGACAAAAGCGCATCAAAAGAAGATATGTGTTTTTGTTATCGTGGTTTGAAGCATCCGTCAAAATTGTAAAATCGATTTACCATGATCAACATTTAATTTTTCAATCGCTGTACGTCATACATTTAATACAATAACTTCTGTTTTCGTCCGATTTCTTGAAAAATTTAACGTCAAAGAACTCGCAGCGGTGGCACGGTCGACACATTTACGTTTCTCAGATTTTATATGCTGTTCAATATTACCGGTGCCACTATGAGATACACTGAATTCTGTACGTTTACGCATATGACATCCTAGGGAGTAATCGTTTGCTTAATGAACAGTTTGCTTGTAAACTAATATTAAATACGGACTTGCATTTCAGCATAGTTAAAATGAGAGTTTCCAAAACAAAACACTTCGAACGCGAGCGTTAGTGGAAACAACCGACAATTGAAAAAAGGCGATAAGTAGTAAGAAGTGCTCAAGGCGTGGACGGTAAGCAGACCAAGACGCCCCTCCGCTCTCCGTCCATTCCTTTCCGTCCCATTTTGCATTATCCGTCCACAACAAAATTTTTGTAAGAAAACGTCGTTTATTTGATGGGCAATTAAACTTCTGCAGTTCTATGTTTATTTTTTTATATTATAGTTTGAGAAAGTGTACAAACGCTACGCCCTAACGAACAATTATCCATAAAGAAGAGAAGAAATTTGTTTGGTAAAGAAGTTACAATTTCTGCGGTCTCCGGTCTCCGCAAATCGCTTTCGTTTTACCTTAGTGTACGAAAGTACACAAACGCTGAGATTTTTGCAGAATTATGTATGTGCAATACACGTCAACAAAAATCACTAAAAACCTTGAATATGGCGCGTAGGAAAAGTGTTGCTGTTTATGTGGACAACTTAACTTAATTTCTGCATAGCTAGGATAGGTTAGGTGGATGAAGTTAGCCGCACTTTTTTGAATTTCCAAAAATTTCTTGTGGCATAATTAGGCGTTATTTTGTGCCGTTAAAACAAAATGTTGCACCCACCTAGTAAACAAGTTACATTAAAAAAATTATTACGAACAAGTTTTTTAAGAAATTTTCCGTAGGTGCGCGAACCGCGCCTACTGGAGGTTCTCTAAATAACTTGCTTGCAACGAGGACGCCTAATTAACGCCCATTTATAGCACAAATTTTTTTGGAAAAAACGAAAATAGCGTGGCTGCGTAAACTTGGCCAGAAAAAATTTTTTAAAATAACTTGAATGCTAAGAGAGCTCAAAATTTAGTTTTAACTGCGCAAAATGGCGCCTAATTATAGCACAAAATTCTTTGTCAAATTTTTAAAAAAACGCGGCTATCTTCATGCACCTGTATTGGTTAGTAAATATGCCGCCCACGTTCTTTATCTGCATTTGGAAATTTTGCAGTTTCTACTAAGCATCAACAAGCATTTACTAGTAATAATCTTTAAATTAATACGTTTTCATAATAAACCTATGAGGATATCTTCTTTGATATTGCATTCTAGCAGCAGGTGCGCTACCATTACAATAACCATATACAAAGTGTGTATCGGCATATTCTTGATATGAAAATAACATTATAGCAAAATAACGAAAAAGAAGAACAGTAATAAAGACAATTAAGGGTTTCTGAAAGTTTAATACAAAGTTTGTTTAACAATAGGAAACTATAAAAGTACACTAACCGAATAACAATTAACAGATAGAACCGATGCATGATGCTGACTTTCACTTGTTATGTTAACCATCAGCATTATTTTGATCTATGTTTAATAATGCAATTTGAACATTGTACAAATGAATTAAAACTAGAAAGGAGATAGTATACAGAATAAAACTGAACATTTTTTAAAAAGAGAAAGATTATGTACTGCAAATGTAAGAGGTAATTTTCAAACAGTTATTTAATTAATTTTGAACACGTTAAAATAACTAAAGTTATAATCGTAATGTCAATTGAATAAAGATGAAATTTAATAGTTTTGCATTTTATGAATTCATGTCCACTTTTGACTATTTTCAATTTTTCTACAAGATAGAATGATTTTATAAAAAACTTTGTTACGGCAAAGTTGTATTTCATAAAATTTGCTATCCGGAACGAGCCGTTCGTTTTTTTTCTAACTCTTGCCATTTGAAAGTTATCGCCTATTTAAATATTACAAAAAAAGAAAATTGGTAAATTTTCTTCATTTGTTCATATAAATCTCTAGATAACTCCTGCATGTTTTAGTTTAGACAAAAAATGATAAAATGCAAACTTGTAGAAAATTTTACGCTCTTTAAAATAGTTTTAGATGATCAATACGCTAAAGTTAATAGTTTCGATGATATATCCATTTAGCGAGAGACATCCACAAAAATGCTATAAATCGCCCACCCTTTTAGAGTTTGGACTTGGAAAAAAATTTTATTTAAACTTTGTTCTTATTAAACTGTCCCCTATTACTACCTGAAATATTTGCACCGATAACGGAGACGCTCTGTATAACGTATGTTGTTACAATTTTTATACTGTGTGTTCGAAAATGCAAGCTAGACGCCAGGTCAATGTCAAAGAGAATAATCTGAAAACTAAGGATTATAATAATATTATTAATAATGCATTCAAAAGAGATGAAGACAAATGAATATTTTATGTACAGTACATGTTTCGGGCTAAACTGTGTTTAAAAGACGCCACCAGTGAGAACGTGTTTGTATTAGTCTAACACATTTGAAACTTAAATTGGTTTCAAGTCCTCGCGATTAATTATTCTGAAAGGACAATTACACTTTTATTCCGAAGCCATTACTGCTACAATCTACAAGTTTAATAAGCCTAAAGTTAATTACATTTTTGTGCAAGTTCCTCATCAGTAGCGCGTAAATCAATAATCTAATTTACCATTTTTCAAATTGTGTCTAGAACAACCGAGAAGATGGATTACAGTGAGTAACAATCTATTGAATTAGCTGATGAAACTCTGAACTGTGTAAACCAAAGAACCTATAGATTAAAGAGCGGGATAATGTTATATCACTTTCGTCTCCAAGGGATGCTTCACAACTTTTGAGATGTAATCATAGATTCTTTATAGCAAATTAAAGCCCAACGCAATTTATATGATTGCCTGAAAAACACATTACTTTGCTTTGATTAACCTGCCCACTATATACCAATTGCTACCTTGCTACTTTGTTAATTCTGATTCAGACGCAATTACATGGCCGTTAATTCATTAGATTACTTCTGTCGCACAAATCTCTGAAAAGGGTGCGCTAGGTGTGTAATAAACTTAATTATATAGAATCTGAAAAAGGATAATTGATTTTCCGAAGTTAGCTGCAGTTAATTACAATTTTTAGATCTTTACTGTTTTTGCTTGGCATACAAGTAGATGTTTTATAGCGAGTCCGACGCACACCGCCACCGTCTAATATTATTGAAGGCAATCTCCCAGCATCTAATTACCTATTCAGTGAATCTAGGCAATCGAAACTATTTAACAACTTTGTAACGTCGGGCAATTTTACGATGAACCAATGGGAATATCTGACGCCTCGAGTCTAATTGTTCGGTCCTTTGTGTAAGTACCATTTAAATCACGCTACATCATCGCAATTATGCTACAATTTTAATAATCGCACACATATACACAAAGGTATACCCCCACTTCAGGGAGAGGTATGAATAGGGCTTCTGATGCATAATTACCTACTTCGCAATTTTTTCTCATAAGGGCCAATGCTAATAGACCCTGCCTTCTCTCATAAGCACTGTATATACAAATGTGTAAATATTTTCTTGCTAATGGAAATTTTTTAATATGTGTAAATAACAAAGGTTGTATGTCTTGTTGCATTATTTGGGTGGTAATTTCATTTGACTATATATGTGAGAAAGAATGAACTTAGGATGGTAGGTATCCAAGAAGAAGCAGATTTTAGAGCTAGCCAGGGTGTGCAGAAATAAGGAGGTATTCTAGAGGTATTGGTTTTTTTTATTAAATTTTCAGAAAATTTTTATGACGGCCCAATAACGCTGGGGCTCGATTGGTCTTTAGGAAATCGATTGCACTATATATATATATATATATATATATATATATATATATATATATATGATAGTAGGGTAGCTAAGCCGGTTTGGCAACAGAGATCCACAGCAAGATATGTATACGCCGGTTCGAGAACAATATGAACAGCTAAGTCGCTTTGGGAAACAAAACGTGCAGCAAGATATGTATACGCCGCTTTGAGAACAAAATTGTCTTTGTGTGTAAATTTGTTGCGTCGGGGGTCGTTAGGTCTTTGGGGTGTGCGTTCGGCGGGGTCGTTAGATTTTGTTGTGGGGTGGTGCGCGTGCGCTGGGGTGGAGATATTTTCTTAGGAAATTTTTTAGCAGCGTTCACGACGTTAACTATTAAATATTAAATTTTAAAAAAATGTTGGTTCGTATTTTTCTGGGGTAGGTTAAGCTAAAAATTAAAACGCCGAGGTGAAGAATTTTTTTAATATTAGGCAAACGCGTGCAAGTGGTAAAGAGTGTTTTAGCTCTCCTCATTAGCTGCGTTTTGTACGAAGTAGAAAATAAAATTGAGAAAATATACGAAATGTTATATGATGGAGGTCAAATTTTTAAACGTCTGCAGGTAAAATCTTGTAAAAAAGAAGTCGTTCACTTCTCGCAATTTCAATGTCACGATAAAATACTAAGAATTTGCATGCAGTCGAATATAACCTCGTGTTTTTTATCTGGTAATATATATGCAAATTATTCAACTTTTAATATAATGTATTTAATTAACATAAGGTGTGTTGCAAAAACCATTCAAGACAGGTATGTCGTATATTTCCTTTTGGTTACATCATCCCAAAATAATTTATACAAGTACACTGAACTTGCAGTCGGATCTAACATATGATCTTTTAATTATACCCGTATGAATTTAAAATATATGCAAATTATACCACCTTTCATCACGATTTATTTGACTCTCAAATTATTTGATTTGATCTTATATCAAGGCTTATGTATTAACTTTTACAACTCAAGGTGTAGCATCAAGGTTTTACGTCACTCTCAAACTATAGAACTTAATAAAAATAGCTTTCCTTAGCACCAATATCATTTAGAAAATATGTGTTTCATGAACATAGACTTAGTTATTAAATATTTCCTACCAAAATTTATTCAAAAAATTTAAATTTCTTTATTTTCATTTTCATATAGGTAAAATCACCACGTTGCTATGCTCTCGGCTACCTAGTTCCGGCTACTTTTCCAAGGTCGTTGTGACGTCATAGCCTTTTATAAATATAGAGCAATGTAATACTATTCTAAAATTCTAAAAAGAGTCTTTCTTACTAACCACAAATACATACAGCTTGTAGAACGCGGATGTATCCAAGTCAGTCCATCGGCACATAAAATAATCTTTTAATCCTTTCCTCTTTCTCTAATAAGATGTTCTTTGTCTAACACATCTTTGTATTGTTCGCGTATTGTCGCAGTGTCTTCTATTTAGTCCAACTTTCGCCTTTTTGCATGCATTTCCTCTAATTCCAGCTGTCTTTTTCTTCCACTTACAGAGTATGGCGTGCATAATTGGGCAATTTCCTGCAGCGTCAACGGAGAGAGTTTACTGCCAATATTTACGCGTTGTCGTACAACCTCTGGGCGAATGTTAGGCGTACTTATCAACCCCGATATCGAAATGGTTATTTCTTTTGGAATTGTAGAATATGGTGTTACAGATTGTGTAAAATATGTTACCTGCTTTAATGTAGCACTTGTGTAAGATTTTTATTTTATCTTGGCTGTTTTCCTACTCTACTATCTCCAAATAATTTACAGGTAAATAGTTAAAACTAAAAGCTGAAAGCACATACTTTATCAATTTTTCCCTTTTCTCTGGTTTTTCTGACAACTTAATTTGCAAGCCCGTCAATTTCTTTGTATTGCCGTTCCCCCAATACATGTACTGTAGCAGGTTATTATACACTAAACAGCAGCTATTTTGAAGCTTGTCCGATAACTTACTCCACATTTTAGCGATACCGAGTACATTGGCGCCTTTAGGAAGTATAACTTACTATCTTCCAATAAGGTTAAACAGTCTTTTAAGGGATTAGCGAATGTTGCTCTTAAATGTGCATCTGGACAACGTAAAAAATCTAGTATATAATTTCCAAGTTGTTTATTAACATCAGGATTTGTTATCTGACACACAAATTTGTTGTATATCTTAATTCTTGCATTGGTTGTTAGCCATGTTAAACAATCGAATTTATATTAAAATTAAGTTTAAATGGCTCCATGCTTGGCATTAAATATTTTTAAATTTTGTTATGTATATTGCCAGAATAAAAATTTTAAAATAGTATTACATTGTTCTTTATTTATAAAAGGCTATGACGTCATGACGTCACAACGACCTTGGAAAAGTAGCCGAAACTAGGTAGCCGAGAGCATAGCGAAGTGGTGATTTTACCTATATGAAGAATTTTGTTATGTTAAGTAAAAACGTGCAAGTGGTAAAGAATTTTTTAGCTTTCCTCAAAAGCTGTATTTTGTATGAAGTAGCGAATAACATTTAGAAAATATACGAAATGTGATATAATGGATCAAATTATAAAGTCTGCATGTAAAAACATGTTGTTCACGATTTCATTACCAAGATAAAATAACAAGAATTCGCAGTCGAATATAACCTCGTGTTTTTATTGAAATTATAGCTCTCTGGTAATATATATGCAAATTATTCAACTTTTAATATAATGGATTTAATTAACATAAGGTGTGTTTGCAAAAACATGTTAAGACTATTTCCTTCTTGGTATGCAAATTATACCACCTTTCATCACGATTTATTTGACTCTCAAATAAAAAATTAATTTGATCTTATATCAAGGTGTTCTTGCTTACATTTAGCAATTTCAATATATATTTAATATGTGTGTGTATATGTAAAAACATGTTAAGACAGGTCACTCGTTATTTTATTCATGATTGCATCACCAAAATAATTTATACAACCACACTAAACTCGTACCCGGATATAAAATTTAACCTTTAAATGTATGCAAATAATGTTGTTATTTAAAAGGTGGTGAAGAATTTGGATGGGGATGTACTCATTCTCAAATGCGGAATGGTACTCCATAAGGCGTTCTGAACGGAGGCTTTGCACGCATTAGGTGATTGAATACTTCGGAGATTTTTAGGTTAAGCAAAAACATGCACGTGTTGACGAATCTCCGAGAATTTCAAAAATTATTTTGTATTAAATATATAATATTAAAAGAAACACACAATATTTTAATGTTTTATTTACAAAACTTACATTCTTTAATTGTCCCTATCTTTTGTAGGTGGCGGTAGCAGATTCTTATTTGAATAAAATATAGATAAGACTTCCACATTAAGAAAAATGTATCTTAGTTAAATGTACGGGGATTTTATTAATTATAGTTTAGTAAAGTGCATGGTAGTTAATGACCTCGAGGTTGTGATATTTATAACAACATACCGATATATGTAAATTATATATGGAAACTGCATAACTTCAAATCATTTTAGCATAATTGTTAATTACCAAAATTCATAATTTCTACTTCCGTTAAAAACACATTAAGTAAATAAGTTTATACATACCGATAATACAATGGTAAAAATTCTTCTACAACACATTAAACAGCTTATTTATATTTGCTACCTTAAACAACTATGCGGAGTGCATATAAATGTCAGAGGAAGATTTCTTATCGTTCTCTTCCAATCTTAAAATTTATATCGTCAATAAAATAATAAACAGATTACTAATAATAGGTCGTCAATGGAACTAAAACAACATATACAAAATGTGTACAAATGAAAAGACCACTTATTAATTAATCATGACTATAAATTCCTTTAAAGATTTGATATTCATAGGTAGTAACAATGTTGGTGCTATATATATAAACGACTTTTATGAGCATAGTTTAAATTAAAATAACACCGAAATTTATGTAAATTTAATAGTTCTGGTTTATAGTTGGTTGATCTTTGGAGAATAAATTTTATGAAACTTAGGTTTAAGAAATTAATCATTTTACAGGTGGGATTAAATAAAATGTACTACTTTGATGATAAAAACCTATGCAATGCATTTTATGTTTACACAACTATAACATACTTTAAAATTTAATACCTCGGTAGTAGAATATAATTTTTAATTGTATTATTGTAACATAAAGTTTGCATAAAAATGCAAAATACATATCCGTTAAGAGGAATTTTTCAATATGATACTTACAGATTCGTTAGTAAGTTTTACAATTAAACTTATTTCAAGACATTTTTGAAACACATCTTACTAGTCTCAAGGAATATGTATGTATGTAGGTATAAAATATACAAATAAAACACTACTTAATGTAAACATTATTCTTTATTAAAATGAATAATTGGTTATATGTACAAACCAGTTTTTGAGTACAATTACATCTGTGGTTGCGCAATTGAATGACGAATGTTGTGTGGTATGCTAGAAACACTTGTGTGAATTGGTGTAATACTTTAATTTATGTAGAGGAGTACACCCTAAATCTTCTAGGTTAATAACATTTAGGTGTGGAAATTCATTGTAAATTGCCATCATCTCAAGATATACCGTGAAAGTTGCTTAACCATATCTTTTGGTATTTGAAGCGAGCTGATAGACAGTTCCAAGAATATGGTGGTTTCAGCACATATGTTATTGCAACTCCATTCGATAGGGATAGTTGTAAAACAGCCATTTCTTTAAACACAAAGTTATTATGTGCAATTTTAAACTTTTGAACGTCGACAACTAATGGACTATTAATTTTAGACTTCACTCACAATATTGGTTGCAGGATTGTAGCGGACCAAACGATCGTGTAGAATGAGGCAGTACGCTGTAGTGTGAGCTTTAAGCGCTTCTTTCATTTGAAATTCTAATCGTACGTCAACCGCTCCCACTTTCACTATTTCGTTTTGATGGGAACAATCGATGACTACAAGTGGAGCGTGCGTTTGAAATTCATTGGGTGTTAATATCGGCTCGCTGATACCCCGTAGTACGATTGTTGAAACTGTGCATACATCTCATATAGTATAGAATAGCGATTGGTATCGAAATCAATGTTAAGATTATCGTAAGGATACATAGATGAACCCAGATGTAATTTCATATTGGTCAACTTACAGTGGTCGAACTGACTGCGCCCCTTTTGCGCGATGTATCGGTTTGAAAGCAGACAATAACAAAACGTGGTTTCTCCACTTGAGAAGCCGTCTTCACGGCCCACGTATGCGTGTGTGTTGTATGTAATTCTGGATATTCGTGTAGTTCCCAACTGCGAAAGCTTATGTCCATGGTGGCATTGCGTTGAATATGTTTGAGTAGTTTTAAGCGCTCTGCATCTGCAACGGTTATATGTGGAATCCGCCATGATATATGTGTAATAGTAATTTTGATTGACTCTTTGGTATCAGAATTCGATATAGCTGCATCGTCAGCACTACTTCTAATAAGAATAAGCTCTTGTTTGATATTCAAAAGAATTTTTCGGTAGTCCTCCGCAAATCCTAAAACCATGCGCAAGGGAATGCATACGTTGAAATGACCATTAGCATCAACGAGATCAAGCTTATCGATGGGGACCAACCGGCGTTTCTAAAGCGACGACTTTCGCTATAATCGTAGGATAGGAAATTTTAATAGTCGTAGTTATACCTGGATTACGAACGCGGTCAATAGTCTTTCCACCAAGTTCATAACGAATTTCATCAAATAAAAATAAAACTCCGTTGTTGACAAAATCGGCGGTAAGCGAAACGCCACCATCTGACTTATTCATTGTACCCTCAATATAAATTACGCTGTCCCATGGTAGTGTATAGACATCTTCGTTTTCTATTGGAATCCGTATAACATCGTTCTTCTCATACGTGGTATTGGAGTACGGAGTATGCATATGTTTGTCGGCATTGATGATGGTTGTATCAAATATAGCACGTTGCGTAACATTTAAAATATTACTATCCATTTTAGCTATGTAGCACTTTGAGTCCTAATGTTTGCAGAAATTTAACGTTTTCCGGTGTTAATCGGTGCACTGGTGTCTTGTAACTGGTAAAGGTGCTGATAATGCGTCTATTAATAGGTTTTGGTGGTTTATGCTCATAGCGCAAAACCATTGTTTAAAGACGCTTTAGATAAAGTCTAATCGTGATGGTTTCCCGACGAAAAGTGATGAGATTACCGTTTTGATCAACTATTTTAACAATGATGCGATCGATGATTCGTGTATTAAGTGGCATATAGGTGACGTTCACGGGGTTTTCAATAATCTTGTACCCTGCAGCAACTGCAGGAAAGAATTGATGCAAAATGTGTACAGGTTTGCTATTCCGATACGATCCGACCACAAGATTACATTCAATACATATTGAATTGATTGGAAAGACTTGTGCCGGATGGTCCGAAATAGCAGTAGTGAGAGCTGGTAGTTTACGTTTCTCAAAACCCAGCAACGAAGCAAGTGAATTTGGTTGTGTAAAGTCCACTATACCTGATGCTTTGATTTCTGTATGTAAACTGTTATTATTGGCTCGAATATCAATAAGATAACGTTTGGATGAAGTGCGTTCACGGGGATCGTTCAGATTACGTCGTACGAACTTATTAATATCTGCCACTTCATAAGTTCCTTCTGGTAAAGTAAGCACGATGTCATCAATGTAAAATTTATTGTTCGCTTCCGTTACATTGGGAATTGAAAAATATGTATCAAAGTTTGTAAGACCAATAACGTATTCATGTTCATCATCGAGAACAATTGGTGGGTTGATGATTGCGGTGAGCGTAGATTCAGTTCCAGTTAAAGTAAATGTGTACATGTTCGGTGGTTGACGATAAACTAACAACTAGTCGTATTCGTAGTTGGGATGGGGTAATAAAAAGCAAATTCCTGAAACACTTGCAATATATGGTTTTTAATTAAACACTTTTTATACAAAACAGTTAAAAATACACTAAAATCAAATAATATATAACGTTGTTAGAAACTTAGCGGAGGACTATTTTGCAGTAAAAATTTCAATACGAAGTGTCCACAGGTAACAGTGTTAAGCGGTTGAAATTGTTCATAATTATAATAGAGAGTGCATGGTC
Organism: Platerodrilus igneus; assembly: GCA_036346225.1. Classification (NCBI taxonomy): domain Eukaryota; kingdom Metazoa; phylum Arthropoda; class Insecta; order Coleoptera; family Lycidae; genus Platerodrilus; species Platerodrilus igneus. Next base: position 19,316,820 of record JARFIW010001325.1, on the reverse strand, counting down.
CTGATGAGGTTAAGTATTTGACAAGTTCCTCGGAGGTCGTAGATTACCAATGCTATCATAATAGACTGCCCTTGAACCATCTTTTTTGTACGCGGTCCAATGAGTTCCCACACCACGTGTAGTATCATGATTAAGAATACCACATTCTCGCCAACGAATTGTGTTTGGAAGTGAATTGCGCATGAATATTCCACGAAAGTGGGATATTGGTAAACGTTTTATGTATTTGTTCAAGTCAACATTGGTCAACGCTCGCATAGGTAGATTTAACGAATGCGTTGAGTTTTTTTTTTTTGTTGTCTTTGTTTACGCAAACCTTGCCCGTGTGTAAGAAAAGGCTTTAGGTACAGTCCATGTCCACGGCGATAAGGTTTCAAATAGAGACCCTTTCCAAGTGTCACTGCCTCTTGTGCCATATTATGTCGTTTCGCTTCATCTAATTGTTGTTGTTCAAGTTTAGCATCGTTGACAGCTTTTGCAATCCCAGCTGCTCCACCCGACAACGCTCCAATTGCGGAAAGGGCTGCAAAAATAGGTATCAAAGGTAGGAAACCACCAGTTTTGGGTACAGGGATTACACGTGGGATGCCACGAATTTCATCTGTTATTTCTTTAATCGGTGCCACTGCAAGTTTAGCAGTTTTAATAAGATCAGTCGGACGAACGTTTTAATGCGTTCCCAAATGGTGCGAATTAAACGCTTGAATGGTATACCACTTCCTGTACGTAGACGCTGACCACATCGTTTTCCTTTACACCTTATCGTTTTTTGCGACAACCCATACCAAATTTAACTTTGGCATTCATTGCAGAACCAACAGCAAACGCAGCAAGTTTTCACCTAACGAAGCGTCGGGTGCAGTACGACGTTTTGTGCTGTTTCGGCAAGACGTCGATCAGCTTGGTGTCGGGTTGTTAAGTCTGTAGAAAGATCGTAGGCGATGTCGTGTAGTTTGCAGGCTTCGTCTAAGGGATTACGACCTATATCACCACGCTCGAGGCGTTTCTGAAGCTTAGTACCCGGTCCACAGAAGCGATAGCCTGGTAAATGTAATTCTACCGGTAAACGATTGATAGCACTATTGAGTAACCCGTAGCCACGATAGGATTTCATTAATCTTGTCAGTCGAAAGGTTTAAAGGAGACTGGTCATGCGTGTAGAATTACTCGCTTAAATGCTTACCATACTGCAATTACGTTTTAGTATATGGATAGAATGCGTCTGGTAAAGCAACAATTGGCGTTGCCAATTACGGACCACAACTGCAGCAACAACACTAACGTGCAAAAGCATGGACTACTATTACCATCAACAATACGGTGTATCATTACAGGTCCATCCAATTGTGGTAAAACTAATGTAGTCATCGGTCTCTTGAAACATCCGAATGGTGTACGCTTTGAAAACGTTTATCTCTACTCAAAATCCTTGTATCAACCAAAGTATCAGTACCTAGAGAGGTTATTACAACCAATAAAAGAAATAGGATATTTTGCGTTTAACAAATGTGATGCAATTGTTACTCCAGCGGATGCAAAACCTAATTCGATATTTATTTTCGATGACGTGTCGTGCGATAAACAAAATGTAATGCGAGAATATTTTTCTTTAGGTCGACATAAGGCCATTGATTGTTTTATCTATGTCAGACCTATTCCAAAATACCTAAACAATTGATTAGAGACAATGCTAATGTCCTAGTGCTATTCAAACAAGACGAACTCAATTTAAAACACGTATACGCTGACCATGTAAACACGGATATGTCGTTTAACCGGTTTAAAGAATTGTGCGGCGTATGCTGGCGAGATCGGTATGGGTTCCTGGTGATCAATAAAGATGGCGATTTGCAGAGCGGTCGTTACCGAAAAGGTTTTGACACCTATATATACTTATAAAGCACATAAATAGCATATCACTTCCTACCCGTTTCTAGACGATGGCAGACGACGTGAAAACCAAACAAGAACTCATAAAAGTACGAAAGGCAGTCAAGAGGAAATTACAAGCGCTAAAAGCAGGTGTGGTTGAAAAGGAGCTTGCATTAAGTAAAGTCTATGCACCTATTACAAAACGTTTACAAACACTTCAGACCGGTCTGCTGAAAGATATTAAACAGGAGTCCAAGATCGAAAGCCAGCACTGGTTACCACAACAACATGACGTACAATCTACTCCTAAAGACGCCCTAAATTTCTCGATCAGGTGCGCAGTTCAACACCAATCGCCGCACCACCAATAGAGGAGGCATGGGAACACAATCCTCATAGCCCAGTCCAGTCTGTGGAGTCCACCTTCGAAGAATCGGAGAGTAGCGGCAACACTCCAGAGACCCATACAGAGTACGAACGGTACCTAAACAGCGAAGAACATCAGGCCTACTTACAACGATTCTTACCATCGGTAAGATACTATGTCGATAATCTGTTTTCCAACTTTACTGGTATTTATAACAATGACACGGAGCACTTGCGCAGGGATAAAGTACGTTTTAATCCGGAGACAGGAAAATTAATGATTGGTGATTCGGACATTATCTTCGGGATTGGTGAAAAGGTGTGTAGAACGATTTTGCTACAACGGTAGCAAAGGGTTGTACGAGCAGCTGTTCCTTCTCAATCCTTTGGGTAAATTCTCACTTAAAGAAATTAACGATTATGCGGACATTAAAAAGAAGTAATGCAATGTATAGCTTACGACAGCAAACTATAAACCCGAGTGGTCGTGGTCTACTCATGGATTATAACGAGAAGCCACTAGAGTATGTATACTTTGATGATCCCAACGAACTGTGCGAACGGCTCAAGCTTCTGGTCGCCTCGCAAGATGCAGGTAACACCGGTCACACAAACGAAATTACATCGATTATGGAAGAATTACGCGAATTGCGTATAATAGCGTAGATTGTGCGACTTGTTATTCATTATCACGATGGTTATCGACAAGTTTGGACATGCGTCTGACTGTGCTTCATATATTTCTTATGATGATTACTACGATTTTGACAACATGAGATTAGCGCGCGTCGCTACACCACAAGAAGATGATGATGCAGTCACGAAAGCGTACTTAGAATCGCGGTTAGCAACGCTACACCAGCAAGAGGGCGAACCAACGCTTGGAAGTGGTTCCACTATTCAGCAGTATATAGACACGCTTGTGAAGGAGACAACAAACAGTATGATAACACAATTCTCGAGCGAGTATGTTACAAGATCAGACTTTAACCATTTTGAAGAGATGATGCGTAACCTTGTTCCAGCCACTGTGAACGCTAATGTTGCACAAATCGTAACCAAACGGATAGATGATTCTATGAATAGCATATATAAGACATTAGACGCTGCTATTCAACAAGTGAAAGCACAATTTAGAATAGACATTGCACGAATTCAAGCAGATATTCAACAGTTGCAAGAGAAACTTAAAACGCACGCATATAGCCGTCAACCATACACACACACATATATTAGCAATATGTCTGTAAAGGAGCAAATCGTCCACGAGTTACATAAGCCTGCTCGCATTAACTTTCCTAGAAGACATGTAATCACAAAAGGATTAAACGAGCTGTTTCAAGCCGATTTGGTGGAAATGATCCCATATGCAAAGATAAATAAAGGATTTAGATACATTCTAGTTGTTATCGATGTATTTTCTAAATACTTATGGGCCGTACCGGTTAAGCGCAAGACGGGTAAGGCTGTTTCAAACGCTTTTCAATCAATTTTCAACAAAGACCATCGTATTCCACGGTACATTCAAACGGATTTGGGAAAAGAATTTTATAATTCAACATTTAAGGCTTTAATGGAAAAATATGAGATTACACATTATAGTGTGTACAGCAATAAAAAGCTTGCGTAGTAGAACGCGTTAATCGTACCTTAAAGTCAAAAATGTGGAAACAATTTAGTTTGAATGGTTCGTATCGATGGCTGAATATACTATCCTCACTCGTGACTGCATATAACAACACCAAACATCGAACAATCGGCATGCGACCTGTAGATGTGTCAAAACGCAATGAACGCAAACTCTTCAATACAGTGTACAGTACGATCAAAACAGTTAACTTAAAGAGTAAAAAATTTTCTGTTGGAGATCATGTTCGCATTAGTAAACATAGAAGTCAATTTACCAAGGGATACACACCAAATTGGTCTAACGAAATTTTTACGGTGTACAAAGTGCATTTGACTAATCCTTTAACGTACCTGTTGCGCGATAGTCGAGGACAACCAATATTAGGCGGCTTCTATGCAGAAGAACTTCAACGAACACACTATCCGGATGTATATTTAGTGGAAAAAGTATTGAAGAGAGTTAAAAATCAAGTATATGTGAAATGGTTAAATTTAGATTCTAGCCATAATAGTTGGATATCCAAAATCATATTTTGTAGATTTGCTGTTACGTGTTTGTTTACCATCATATGTCATTCATCAATAAAAATTTTTTTACTGTTATATGCTTTATTATAGCGACACACACACACACACACACACACACAAATTACATCTATGTACTACTAATTATTACACTAGTTCTACGTCAAGAAAGTTGTTTATAATTCCTCATGCCCGAAGCGCAAAACGTTGATGTAGGTTGATTTTCGCTGTTTTGGTTGAACTCGAGTATTTCGATGTCCGTGAATATGTGTAAAGAACAAGCAGGTAAAAACACATTACCTTCTCAGCTAACAATTTCTCCCGTACTTGACCAACACTCGAGGTATATATATTTATTGTAAAGGTATGCGACACGTACAATAGCATCCTCCATTATATCTAATAAGTGCTATCTATAGCGCATCAGGTAGGATTACCAAGATGACATAATTTACATACAAAAAAATAGTATTAAACTAAAACAATAACTTTAATAGCATATACACTTTTTTATAATCATCTATACTATTTGATGGCCATTTTCCCGAATCCGGACCACACGTCCATCCTGGTTGCTGTTTTGAGCCCTCCATTGCCAAATTCTTGAGGAGCCAGTTATATGTTGTTCTATGAGGGCCAACTACATTAGGTTGGTACTTATAATTTACCTTATACTTTAAAATTAACTTCAATACTTTTTTTAATATCATAGGTTGTGCGAAATATACAACATCTACAATCATATCGTCAATCGCTGTGACCAGTGATTTATAGTTGCATTTTATATTCATGATAGGAAATGCCTTCGTACTCAATACAGCTCGGTTGGTTAGTAATTCTTCAAGGAGATATACATCGCTCAAACTATAATTACTCTCTATTGCGTCTAGTACACCGCGCACCTGATGACATTTTAACTCTGTTTTGCCGTTGCAAGCATCAATGAAGTTTGATACAAATTGATCGCACCTACTCTGTTGTTTAAACAGCATGTCCATTACATCAATGGATGTATCATTGGTCAGCGTTAGCCATTTGAAGGCTTTAAAGGGAACATGAACACCTACTCTGAACAGTATACGTTTGATTTTGTCTACATCATTCAATACTATGGCATGTTTCAGATGTTGGTGTAAAATGCGTTGTTCACTCTCGAACAAATCGTACAGTACATGGTCCATGTTAACTTGAAAACTTCGCACCACTATCGTTGTTGTTCCACTCACTGCGAGATCTATCCAAGTACCTAGCTTTTATGGCACATTCATCAAAATAGGTAATGCTAAAGTGTTGTGATACTGAGCATCACCTAGTTATTCGTCTGATAAACCCCCCACTAGTTTTTGTAACAGCATTAATAAATCAACAACCTTGAGATGATCTCTGGCAAGGCGACTCTGTTGAATTTGAGCAATATATTTAAGGAAAATCCAATTAGAGGTGTTTTGGTGGTGATAGATTGTTATTCAAATTATCTATGGAATATCCTTTACTTTTAACGAAGGATGCATGCCCGGTAAATTGCAAATTAATCAAAAGACTATAACGTTAATCATTACTCTACATAGAGCACAAAAGCTGTCATAGCCATGCGAGAAATATGTTGCCTGATAAATACTCCTGTATGATTGTTGTGGTTTTGACAATTTTGACAACGATCCTAGGTCATGGATCGAAACGTAAAGAAAGATGATTTTAAAAACTATGAGTGGTTTAATTCCCAACGAAGATTAAGAAAAAGGTTGTCTGATGTCGCTAAATCTATATATATATATATATATATATATATATATATATATATATATATATACCAATGATTAATACCTTGAAAGTAATAGGAAAATAAAATTTAAAGTTGTCAACCATGTTCGGGTGGTAATGTTGATTCGGTCATTGATACCTACTGCAAGTTAAAACAAGTCGTATACAATGATGAAAAGTTTTTGAAACTAACTAAATGTGATCTTGAATACATGCTTTGTAAAAGCGATATAGTTCAGATTCTGCTACGATTCTTCAACAGACAACAACAGATAACAATAAAAACTCTGTTTAAATTAATTTTAATAACGACTTAACATTGCGTAATTCTATTAAAATGATTTGAAATATAACGGTATTATTTTTATTGTTTAGCATCAATTTAATAACATTTGTTGATATAAGATGAAAATTGTGAATTTTGGTAATTGACAATTATGCTAAAATGTTTTGAAGTTACCTTGTTGCCATATGTTCCATTTAACAGAATTAAAACTCAGATATATTATAGACATTCTTGCAATTATTTACCATATGTGTATATATTTCTCTTGACAATAATTATTAATTTAAGAATAACTTATTGAATTAAAGTAAGTTATTTATAAGCACTAAATTCTACAATAATTAAAACGAGTTTGAAAATAAAAATGTATTGACAATGTAGCTATACTTGTAATTTATTCTGCCAGGATCAACAAAATATAATGCAAAATAGTTGTTTTAGGTATAAACCAGAACCATATAATTTACATATGGAGATATGTTGTTATATTTATACTATAAATAGCCCAATCGCCGAGGTCATTAACTACCATGCACTTTACTGAACGCGGTTGTTAAAGGGCGTTATATGAACGTTTTTGCAAAGAAATAAGTAATATTTATCTCAGTTTGCGAGATGTTGAAACGTTTAGATCCGTAAGTTATGCATATCTTTTAGAAAACATATTTGCTTTTATGGACAAATTTTTGCTTTACATTCCTTAACTTTAATAATTTCACTAATCATGTTTACAGAGTTTTTTAAATAATAATATCCTTTGAACATACTATCATCTGGAATACAAATTTTGTTATACCTATATCTAGTACTAATAATAATTAGTGTCTCTAGCACTGTAAAATTTAACTAGAATAAATAATTCACAATCTTTTATAGTGTTTAATTAAATCGGTCTTTTAACAACAAAAGAGGTATTTTGCACATTGCAAATTATTATTACCATGCTTGTAGCAATAAATATTACATAATAAATTGCTGGTTATTCACCTAACAATAAAATTTTACACTAAGAATATATAATTGGTGTATGCTGGGTTGCCTGCCATAGATATGCATATATTTTTAGAATTTATGGAGTACCATTCCGCATTTGAGAATGATTACATCACTATCCAAATTCTTCACCACGTTTTAAATAACGACATTATTTGCATACATTTAAAGGTTAAATTTTAGATCCGGGTACGAGTTCAGTGTGGTTGTATAAATTATTTTGGTGGTGCAATCATGAATAAAATAACGAGTGACCTGTCTTAACATGTTTTTTTGCACACACACCAATATTTTAAATTAAAACCATTATAAAATACGAGTCGAATAATTTCTCCTATTCTTTTGATATTTAATACAAAATAATGGGGCAGAGCCCCGTTTAGGGCACGTTTAGAAGCTCCTTCCCCACCATTCATCATTTTGAGAGTGATTATGTCATCCACCACATTTCCTATTTTTGCTTAACCTAAAAATCTCTCTTTAATTAACTAAAGCAACGAGAATAAAACAATGACGAAGCTCTAAAGATCACCGCTAAATTCTTCACTACATGCACGTTTTTGCATAACCTATAAATTTTTATCACGTTTGTGCAATTAAACGAGTTATATATATACAATGTCTAATACGTCATCTACATACAATCACCAAACCGCTAAAAGTAAAAGAATTTTTCTTGCCACATAAATTAAATGTATAATTACATTTAAATATTTAAATATATTCAAATTGCTAAAATGTAAGCAAGAGATCCTTGATATAAGATTAAATTAATTTTTTATTTGAGAGTCAAATAAATCGTTATGAAAGGTGGTATATTTTGCATACCAAGAAGGAAATAGTCTTAACATGTTTTTGCAAACACACCTTATGTTAATTAAATCCATTATATTAAAAGTTGAATAATTTGCATATATATTACCAGAGAGCTATAATTCCAAACTCGAGGTTATATTCGACTGCGAATTCTTGTTATTTTATCGTGACATTGAAATCGCGAGAAGTGAACGACTTCTTTGTAAGCAAGACATCCTTGATATAAGATTAAATTAATTTTTATTTAAAAGTCAAATAAATCGTGATGCAAGGTGGTATAATTTGCATACCAATAAGGAAATATACGGCATACCTGTCTTGAAATGTTTTTGCAACACACCTTATGTTAATTAAATACATTATATTAAAAGTCGAATGTCGACGTGATTTACATATATATTACCAGATAAAAGCACGAGGTTATATTCGACTGCATGCAAATTCTTAGTATTTTATCGTGACATTGAAATTGCGAGATGTGAACGACTTCTTTTTTACAAGATTTTACCTGCAAACGTTTAAAATTTGACCTCCATCATATAACATTTCGTATATTTTCTTAATTTTATTTGCTACTTCGTACAAAACGCAGCTTATGAGGAGAGCTAAAACACTCTTTACCACTTGCACGCGTTTGCCTAATATTAAAAATTCTTCACAGCGGCGTTTTAATTTTTAGCTTAACCTACCCCAGAAAAATACGAACCAACACGTGAACTCCATTTTCTACACACACAACATTTTTTAAAATTTAATATTTAATATTTAACGTCGGGAACGCTGCTAAAAATTTCTTAAGAAAATATCTCCACCCCAGCGCACGCGCACCACCCCACGACAAAATCTAACGACCCCGCCGAACGCACACCCCAAAGACCTAACGACCCCCGACGCAACAAATTTACACACAAAGACAATTTTGTTCTCAAAGCGGCGTATACATATCTTGCTGCACGTTTTGTTTCCCAAAGCGGCTTAGCTGTTCATATTGTTCTCGAACCGGCGTATACATATCTTGCTGTGGATCTCTGTTGCCAAACCGGCTTAGCTACCCTACTATATATATATATATATATATATATATATATATATATATATATATATATATATTGACTTAATAAGGGACTGGAGATCATTAAAACCTAAAACCTACAAATAAAACCCACCAAATATATAAGAACCGGAAAAAATAAAAATTTCCTAAGATTCATTGTTCCACCCTGTATAATATAAGCGTACTGTAAATACATAACCATTTATTATAAAAAAAGCAAAACACACTTCCCTTGTATTTAAAACCCCCAATCTTAAATCGATAGCATAGCCCGTGTGTACAAAAGTTAAGCCGTATATTTAAAAATAATTAATCGTTAAGAAATACTGTAAAACGAATTTTAATCTTTAAAAGATATAAACTTTATACCTTATGCAAATCGATCATTTCCAAGCATTATAAATACAAAGCCATTTATTTGTTATAAAAGTTTACTTTCCCGTGCATAAAATACTCGTTTTATTTAGCGTACTAACCATATCAACCTTGATAACGCTTTAATCTTTATAAAATATTTTTGTGTATAAAATACATGTTCTAGGTAACGTGAAAGCAAATGTTTTCTTATTATAACAATTAGAGCTTTAATTAATCATATAATTGACTCCCGTGCGTGTACAACATAAATTCATTTTTAATAAAAAGATTTTCTTAAAGTTTCGAGAGAAAATAGAGAACATACGTCATCTGCACTTAGAACTACTTAAATACCTATTTAATAAACAAACATTTATTCTAAGAAACCGCGCGAATAATAAAAATATTGTAAAATCGATTTTAATCTTTCGCATTACTACATAATAGGATGCGACGCCACGATCAACGCGTTGCGTTGAATAAGGACACGGCGATTTGAACGTCAACACGGTAAAAACTGTGGAATTCCCAGAAATCTTGCGTCAGGTAGGTGCGTATTCCTTCGATTGGAATCCCGTACCATCTGGAAGGAGTGACGTGATCAAAATAAATTGTCTATAAACGAGAACTTTATTAAAGACTGATTCATTCGATTTCAGTAGATTCGATTCAATTTATTGTCACGAAAATGTGACATTGAGAAAAGCTGTTTTAAAGTATGCAGTATGCATACAGTATTTAATATTTGAAAGATAACGTTGATTATAAAGCCAAAATAGCATGCACAATTTAGATATAAAATTTATAGGTTGTTAAATGCAGTTATTTGATTTCGTAATATACAATGAAGTTGTGGATTTCTTCCATACGAAAAGTTACTTTAAAATTTAATTAAATAATAAAAAGGAAGCTGCACTTTTGGAAACATGTTTAAATGAAGATTTTAAATAATGAAAAGATCTTGTAAGCTGATTTTGACGTCAGTTTAAAAAATAGATGTAAAAGGTATTTGATGCTGTTAATTAAGAATTGGATAAGCGCTGTGTGGATTTTGTAAGTATTATTTTTAAAATATTTCGATTGTAACTGGTATTTGAGTATTTGTCATTTTAATTTAAGGTGGAATAGGTTTTAATCATATAATATTTCTTTGTAAGGATATTTACCAGAGTTTGTGGTCAGAGTTCGAAACACTATGACTTTTAAATCGATTATCTGTCAAGGATTTTAGGAATAATGTTATGTTTAAAAGAAGCTATTCAGTAAATGTTGTATATTCTTTTGTATGAGAGGAAATATTTTTGACTGATTGATTTCATTTTGTAAATTCCATTACTTCCGTGGAGCCAGCCAGGCAAAGAAAAGTTAGAAAGGAAGGTAAGTGAGTAACTTCAAATTTTACAATTTGCTGAACCTGAACCGAAACGTCATTTGGCTACGTTTTGGCAAAATCGCATCTGTCATCTTCGGGCTCTGTAGGTTGAGCAGTGGTTTCACTGCTCAACTTACAAAACTAAATTCACAGTGGTTTACTTCAGAACCAGCCAGCTTGGCGAAATAATACTTGGAAAATTGACGAAGCAATTTTCCATATATTATGTATATATACATAATTGCTGAGAAAAAGACGCTATCTTGTTCAATAAAGATTAAATTCAAACTCTCAGTATTTATTATGAAAGAGCAAACTTTTATTAAGAATATTTTGTATATGAAACAACGTTTTATATTAGTTAAATGGATGGACATTTTATGCATATTTTTCATTCATCTATCATCGAAAATTATAAATGAGGTAGACATATTTATTCAAACAGAAACTTGCATCAATGTTGAAAGTCACGCAATTGTTAAATATATTAGGAGACATAAATTTTTAATATAAAAGTCTACAAGCAAATAGTCATGTATGCGCCAGTTAATTCTTTGTTTAAAACCAACATTTGCAATGCTAACAGTAATATCAAAATAACTTTGTTATTTACTTAAAGAAACATTGGGTTCGACTACAAATTAATGGAAAAATTAAGATTACTGGAATTTTCATATAATAATGACGTCACTCTAGCATTAATCAAAGCGCTTGGCGGGTAGAATTTTTTGTTATGAACCGGAAAACGTTCTGATTGTTCATGTTGTACGTGCTTTTTAGCAAGTTTAGTGCTTAGCTAAGAATGAAATTTTCTGGACAAATGGTTTTATAATCTGGATTAAAGGCCACATATAAGAGCAGATTTAGTGTGAAAGGCGATTGCTGCATTTTCTGTAAATCCGCGAAGATTTTAAAATAACTGAGTGCTACGAAATAAGTGCAACACCAATATTGTAATTTAAAAGTGTTTTTCAGTGAGGTTGACTTTGCCAAATTTAAAATCCTAAGCAATTCTACATGTTTTAATTATTTTGGTAACCAGATTGTTTTAGTATTTGAATTGGGGGCTTTTAATATTACTGCAATTATTTCTTCGATCATTACTTCAAGTATTAGTTTATTTATAAATTCAACCATACGTTCACTGATAATTTCACACTTTACTGCTAATATTAGCTTTAATCCATTTGATTTAGTTTGGCTGCAATTGAATTCGTTATGAATTGAGTTTTGATTTAGAGCTGGTGCAAGTTTTGAGTAATTTTGTTCAAATATCAAACATTGAGGCAGAGGTTTGCGTTCAAAACTTAAAAGCGTTGGAAGGCTGTTTATCTGGAATTGATTGATTCAAGACTCCTGAATTCAAAGGTCATTATAAGGATTTGTGTTTTCCTCTAAAGGATTTTTTGGAAAGAGCATAGTGTATTCAATAATTTTATTGTAAGATTTTGTAGCTTCTAAAATTCATATAGGCGATTATTTAAAACGAAGGCAATTTTCACGCATCTTTTTAAAAAGTATATTTTTAAAGAAAGAATCACGGTAGTGAGAGTACGCAGCTACTGAAAGGTCCATGTAAGTATATGCTATAAGTATAAGTTGACACTTTGTTAATTTTCTTTGTAATTTGTATGTGATTCACATCGCGCTAGTTTCATTCGTTTTTATATTATTATTACCTGTGAATATTTGTACTCTACAAATTTTTAGTAAGGTTTAATACACAAATTTATTCGAGCAGAAGGATTCCACCCACTAAACTATTTGAGAAAGTAGTTTCTTTTATCTAGAAAGGTGATTCTGCCACTATTATATAGGGAAGTTACTTCAAAATCTGCAGAAAATTGACGTTCAATCCGTCAGAATCTTCAAATTCCGATACCACAGTTATACATATACACATATATTGTAAGTAAAATTCTTAAACCCGCAAACGACTAACTAAAGGAGATACTGTAGAGAAACTTCTAGAAATGGCGAACAGTTGTACCATTTTACCTTTTTATAATTAGACTTGTGCCATTAAATACATGTTGCCTGTATGGAACTTAAACCTCAAAAATTTGTTTTAATAAATTAACCGTAACGCCACGTAATACAACTTTGTAATGCACTTCCTTTGTAATTTAGCAAAGTAATCAGTTTAATCGTACTACTATCACAACACAACAACCAATTACCTTAATGGCATTACCTCAAGTTATATAACTACCAAACATTTTGCAAGCTATAGGGAATTCTTGATTACTCCTCCAAAGTAGTCTATGAGATTCTAGTGCTATAAAGGCTGTGTTTTCTCGTAACTCAATTGTCGTACTTCAGACGTTTTAGACATTTCAATTGTTATGGTCGGATGTATTTATGAAGCACCTATTCTGTATTCATAATTTGTACTGTTGTTTTCTAAATCAGTAGTAATTTCCATACGCTTAAAACGGTTAACGTTTTGAAGAAAGGAACTAATCTTTCAGTTTTGTACAAATCAGGTTGACCGTAAGATGTGCAATCTTAGGTATAGTACTTTTGTAATTGTGAACGATATTCTATTTGGAGCAATTTTACATACGTCACCATTTGTTTCGAGACAATTTTATTCGTTTTTTTGGTAGACAGGAAAAGCTTTTTGTTCTAAAAGCCATGGTACTTCAACAGCTGAACATATTGCAGCTTTAACTTCATCAAAGCGGGTTTTTCTTAATTTACGGAACAAAAGCAACTATGAATTTTATTTTTATTTCTAGAATTAAATATTGTTGTGATAGAGGGCATTGAACGCCAAATTATATAAAAAACTTCCACTCAAAATGAAGTAAACGGAAAAATTTTAATTTCCCAATATTTAATTTTTTGCCCTGTATAAACATAAAAAGAAACCCAACTTTAACCCGTATGTATATCGCATTCATTACAGATATTGTAAATCGAATAAAAACTTAAAAGCCCTATTTTTAAATCAATTCTTTTCAGCCGAGTGAGATACCGTATGTAAATTAATCGTCAAGAATGCCATAATAACAAATCACGAGCTTTAATGTATCTCCATAAAAATAAAAATTAATTTGTCCCTGTATAAATGATTACTGAAAACGAATTTTCATTCTAAGTTATAAATACAAAGCTAATCATTTCATATGCGTTAAAACAAAACACACTCTCCGTGAATAAAACATTCGCTTTGTTTATCATAAAAACACAATATCAATTGCATTTGCAAAGCATGGGAACACAGTTCTGTCTTTATTATGGATTTAAATTAATTTTAAGAGTTTAAAACAAAACAATTTAATTCTAGAACCTTCGCCGTTAATAAAAAAAAAGTACGTCAGTTACTGAGAAATGTTTTTAAACGTCACTAAAACCTAACTATTTTCCGTGAATAAATGAATACTCCAATACAAAGAAACCCGCGTGTATTAAAATGCAATAAAATAGATAATACATTTTTAATAGCTTTCCATAGTGCAATAAGAGAGAAAGAGACAGCGAACATTAACTCCATGCGTTAAAAGATGATCGACCACCCTTTAGGATACTCATAAATTATATCGACGGCGGTAACTTAATACTAATTAGATAGTTAAAACGCAAAATGTGAGTAAATTCTTACATCAGCAGTGACTACTCTTCGAGATGGATCCGGAAGGATCTGGAAAATGACATGTGATATAAGTTTTGTATATAAATTGGATCTGAATAAGAACGGCATTCAGTCAGTCATTCTTTCCTGGACCAAACAATATGTAACTTTGAGTAAAGATTTGAACGTATAGGTTCGAGCAATTTATAATGCATTTTATGACATGCAATAAGTTACGTAGAACTTTGCATGAATATGAATCATAATTAGTTTGTAAAACACTACGAGTACTGAACAATCTTCAACATAGATAATCCTCATGCAAGAGAATATGCCGAGTTTGATTGATTAAAAATAAAATGCACTTTGCGAAGTGATAATTTTGGAGATATGGAATGGAGCCAAGGAATATTTAATACCGCTAAGTACGATGGAGATGAGTTTTTGATAAGCGCTCTTCGACAATAATACCACCAAGTATAACTTGTTCATTTTTTTTGTAACATATGAGGATAATTTAATGTTAGCACTTAAGATAGAATAAGTTCTTAATTTATTTGTGGAGCATCATTGGCCAATTATACTTACAAGCGTGGTAATACAGGACGGTAAACTATCCAGACAAAAGAAAATTTTGTATCTGTTAACTAAGATTAGGTAAGGATTAATTATAAGTAACGCTAGATAGATTTTGAGTTTTTGGGAGTTTCTTTTTAAAAAGGTTATTTCCAAAAACACAACTATCAAATTAATTTTATTTCATTACATACAAAAATACTTGTTTAATTTATAATGGACTTGACGCTTATATTCTTTAAACGCATAGTGAAATGCAATTGAAAATATTTTAGGTTAATATTTAAATTGATTAATAATTAATAATTAAGAATGAGTAGCTCGAACACATAACAATGTTGAAGTTATATAGTTCAAAGACTAACTGAGGGGACGAGCTTCTAACATTTAACATGAAGCCTCCGGTCTCACATCGATCTGTGGGAAACTGCAAATATTGTTTCTATGCTGTTTCTTGATAAATCATGTATGTCTTTATTTCTAAGTAGTTATTAATAAATCTGCTTGGCAGCAGTTCATTGTTTCTTAGCCGATTGTATCAACTTGCGTCTGTGTTACAAAGGAGTCGTCTCTTGTTCTATTCCTAGTATGAATTCCGTTGACATTTATTATATTACATTTCTTTATACAATATCATGTTATATCTAGGACATAATTATAACGAATAATTTTAAATATATGTAATATGTAACTCGCTTATGAATAAGTTTATGTATGAACTTAAGTTATAAACTGTTCTATATTCTTTTGTATAAAGGACTATTGTTTTTCAGTGCATAGATGTAATTTGAGATTTGTGTATTTCATTTCACCCTCGTAAATTTTAGAGTATATTTTTTTTTCAGTTTGCCATGTAAAGAAAAGGAACAGGAAGATAAAACAATAATTTTATATTTCCTATTGCATTCTCATTAATACAGTTTGCTGTACCTAAGTCACAACATAATTAGTGGCGCTCCTACTCACAGAGGATGTCAACGCAATATAAATATATATATATATATATATATATATATATATATACTCAAGTTTAGACCAGGGTAGAAAATTAATTAACGACATCAAATAATTTTAATCACCGTGTATAAGGACGCTTTCTATAAAAAGAAGCAGAAATAAAATGCTAAACGTGTATTTAATTTAATTGTTCCAAGAAACAAATAGAAATTACGTGCAAAATTTATATTAATTAATTCAATTTTTAAGTAATGGGTATTAAACAAAGTGTACAAATAATAAATTAATATTTAGTGCGTATTCGCTAAAAATTAAAGGGTAGAAGTCAATGCCATTCATTATTATTTTAGTTGGAGTTAATTGAACCATTATTAATAATATAATAAGCATAAAAGCCTGTGAAAATTCAAGGTTAAAATACCATGAAATAAAAGCTCTGAGAATTATATTAAAACGTTAATTAGGAGCACACACCTGCGTATTTTTAAAAGTCAATTTCAGTTTAATTTGTTTGGATAAACATGAAAATTCTGCGTATATTGGAAACGGTCGGATAAACCGTAGCTTATATTAACGAGAAGGCTAGATACGGGGTTATTTAACCCAAATAAGAATACACGTGGACTGAAATAACCGATAGTAAAGAGTATCGATTTGCACCACTAGGAGCAAGTTAGAAAAAGACAGATAAAATGCGCAAGGCAGAGACACAGATAATAAAAGGCGTGATTTGAGCAACGTCACGAGGAAATGATTGGTTGAAATAAGTTGCAGATATGAGAGGTGTAAACGTAACGATTTCTATACAAAATTAGTTAGTTGTTTGCAGACGCGTTGCGTGTCGTGTGAAAATTTCTTAGATTTTCAACTGGCGCGTGTGCAAATTTTTAGAATCGCTGTGCCGGACTGTCGAAAAGGGAACATAGTATGCGAAATTCTGAAAACTGGCCGTCTCGGGACAAAACCGACGTACAGGCGAGCTATTATATAAACCCGGACTTTAAACAGTTTTGCTCTCTTAGATTTTCGATTTTGATTCAATACTTTAAACAGTTTCCTCTTATATTTTGGTGATTATTGAATACTTTAAAACAGTTTGCTCTTTACGTGCTACGATACAAGTTATTATGCATTAGTGCACTTAGAAAAGAAGATATAAGGTAATAAAGTCTAGTTATATTTGCGATTATTACTGTACCAATTATCGAAATTAGTAACGATGAATGAATAAACAAAAGTAGGCAGTTTTGGGGTATAGCGTGAAAGAATTAGGAATTTCTTTGCTATTTTTCGGGGGTGTTAATAATTAAATGTTATTCGTAATCGTGATTGGATCCACAAAACAAGATTTTGATATACTTAGATGAGTCCTGAGAAGCCCTGAAACAATTTTAGATGAATGGTGGTGTAGACAATTTTAAAAGTGTTCAGAATCAGAAGCCGTAAACATAACCCAGTTGGAATGGTGTGATTAACAAAGGACGATGTACATTGGAGTCACAAGTGCATTAACCTTCAGGTAACTTATGCTTTGTTGTTCGATTTTTGATGTTTTGGTGTGTGTTGAATAACTTTATAATTTGTTTGCTAAAAAAAAATGGACAGTAGTGAATTTGTACAAATAACAAATTTTTAATTTTAAGGTGAAATTTTCTTGTTTAAGTAGAAAGGAGTATTTAGCAGTTTATGTTCTTGATTATGATGAAAATTTGGGTCTGTCTTTGAGCTCAATTAGACTAACCTGTTTGATTAACGTAAAGGGGTGGGAGATGCTCCCTTTGTACTCAGACTCAGGTCTGCAAATATTGTTAAATTAATTAGTAGGCATCATACAAGGACTTTAATTCTGGATGCAAATTAAAATGATGACAAATTTAATCTAGAAATTTTATGATACTGAAATTTATGCTACAATTTAATTTTGAAATTTTAATGTATTATGAATATTGATGTAAATAGAGTTAACGTTGATGTTTGTGGTAGGAATGTGTTTGTTTTTTTTTATGAATGAGGATGAAAGTTTTAACTAGGTGAGCAGCCGAAGCGGAAAGAGTAAAAAGGCGACTATCTGAAGAGATTCAACAGGGCGAGAATCACAGCAAAACTTGGTGCCCAATTCTAGAGGCTCGAATGTTTTTTTTACTCTGGTGAGGCTTTTTGCAGGATACACAGCAAACATGACGGCCCAACGCTGGGGCTCGATTCGAAAACCGTAGTTTCCGAAGAATGGTCAGGAACACAGCAATATATATAAATATTTTAGGTAGCTAATTACACAAGGTAAGATGATAAATACTATCGTATTATAGTCAATAAGATGAAATAATAACTTAGACTTTTGTGCAAAGCCCAAATGATCATTTGGGCTTTGCATAAAAGCTCAAATGATCATTTCAAATTGAGCTAGTAATTGAAGGATGGAAAATATAAGGTCTTGGACAGGACTTGAACCTGTACCCTGGTTTTGCTGGAACCATGCGTTTACCAATTACGCCACCGAGACCGATGACGACAATTGGGAAATTTACAAATTTATATCGTGTACACGACGATACATCAACCTAATTTTCAATTACGTTCGGCATTTTTGTCAATCATATCTGACATTGTGAAGTTTTTGACTTATGTCAGTTATAAACAGGAAGCTGCGCTCAAAATATGGGCTATAAGCCAAGTATTAAATATATAAATATTTTAGGTAGTTAATTACACAAGGTAAGTTGACAAATACTATCGTATTATAGTGAATAAGATGAAATAATAACTTAGACTTTTATGCAAAGCCCAAATGATCATTTCAAATCGAGCTAGTAATTGAAAGATGGAAAATATAAGGTCTTTGACAGGACTTGAACCTGTATCCTGGTTTTAGCGGAACCATGCGTTTACCAATTACGCCACCGAGACCGATGGTGGTGTTATTGGTAAATAATAATAATAATAATAATTATATATATATATATATATATACATATATATATATATATATATATATATATTACTCATATTTAGACCAGGGTAGAAAATTAAATAATCACATCAAATAATTTTAATCACCGTGTATAGGGAATTTTATTAAATAATACGCTTTATTAAAACCTTGAAGCATAAATAAATGCGGTCGTTTCAGTAAAAATAAGAAATTTAAATCATGTACAAGACGCTTTATATCAAAAGAAGCAGTATTAAAAAGCTCTGCGTGTAATGTAATTATTCTAAACAAATGGAAATTACGTGCAAAATTTATCTTAATTAACTCTATTTCAAGTAACCGGTATTGAACAAAACGTACAGATAATATCTACAGAAACTTGTAAAACCCAATAAAATGCAAATCCTAGAAGTGTTAGTTAGAAGTAGGATGTTTGAACACACCTGCGTATTTTAAAGGCAATTTCAGTTTAACTTGTTTAGATAAACATGTCGATTCTAAGGATATTGAAACGGTCAGATGCTTTAGCACGAAATACAAAACAGGGTTTATTTAAAAAGCTCATTCGGCAAAAGTTTGCAGATAATTAATGTTTACAAAGAATCTTGGAGAAACCGGGGCTTAATATTCACGAGAAGGTGCGATACGGGGTTATTAAACCCAGATAGTCCACATGGACTAACACATAATCGATAATAAAGAATATCAATTTGCACCAATACGAACAGGTTAGAAAAGGAAAGAGAGAATGCGTCAAGCAAAGACACATATAGTAAAAAGCGTGATTTAAGCAACGTCACGAGGGTCACAATTGGTTGAAAATAGGATGCAAATATCAGAGGTAGAAACAACAATTTCTGTACAAAATTAATTAGTTTTTCTCGGACATGTTTGCGTGCCGTGTGAGAATTTCTGAGATTTAAATGGGGCGAGTGAAAATTCGTAAAACCGACGCGCGAGCGACGGACTGGGGAACATAGAATGAGAAATTCTTAAGAATTGTCTGTTTTGGGGAACAGACCGACAGACAGGCTTTTTGCTATATATACCGGTGGTAATATGAATTTCGCTCTTTTAGACTTTTGACTATTCGATGCGTTAAAAGCTCTTAGATCCGCGACTTGATTGAAGATGTTAAACAGTGCATTTTAGTTTGATAAAATAATTTAAAATTTTGCTCGTATATTTTAGTGATTCAAAATAGTTTGTTATTTACGTGCTAACATGAATGTACTTCAGTGCACTTAGATACAAGGTAATAAAATTTAGTATCACTGTACCAATTAGCAAAATTTACGACGACAAATGTATACACAAAAGTAGGCAGTTTTGGCGAATATTGGAGAAAGAAGTATGAATTTCTTTGTTATTTTTCGGGGTGTTAATAATTAAATGGTTCAAATACGTGTCTGGATCCACAAAACCAGGGTCAGATATACACAGATGAGTTCCGGAAAAGCCCAGAAACAACTTTAAATAAATGGTGATGGAAGAATTTTAAAAGCGTTGAGAATCAGAAGCTGTAAATATAATCCAGTTGGAATGGTGTGATTAACAAAAGGGACGATGTACATCGAAGCTACGAGTGCTGTAAACTTCAGGTAAATTTATACTATTTTGGTTGAACTTTGATATTTTGTGTGTGTTGAATAACTTTATAATTGATTTACTTTAAATGGACATTAGTGAAATTGTACTAACCATAAAATTTTAATGTTAAGAGGAAATTTGCTTGTTTAAGTAGAAAGAGGTATTTAGTATTGATGTTCTGGATTATGATGAAATTTTAGGTATGTCTTTGAGCTCAATTAGACGAACCTGGTTAATTAACGTAAAGGGTGGTAGATGCTCCTTTATACTCAGACTCGGTCTGCTTATATTGTTATATTAATTAGTAGGCATCCAACAAGGACTTTAATTCTGGATGCACGTTAAAGTGATAATAAAATTAATCTTGAAATTCTTTTTAAAACTGAATTTTATGCTGAAATTTAATTTGAAAATTTAATGTATTCTGAATATTGATGTAAATAGAGTTAACGTTGATGTTTGTGGTAGGAATGTGTTGTTTAATTTTATGAATGAGGAGGTTTATAAAATTAGGTGAGCAGCCGAGGCGAAAACAAGATCACAGCAGTTTATGATGCATCAATAGGTGGGACTAGAATTTTTTTGTTGAAAGGGCCAGTTCCTGCAGACGGAGGAGGTTTCACAGCAATATATATATATATATATATATATATATATATATAAATAAAAATATTTTTAAATCTTGTGGGGTTTATTTCGTCCAAATACAATATTTACATAAATGAAAACAAAACAATGTATAAATTTCATAAGACCTTATAACATTAACAACAACCATATGTCAAATAAATGTAAGTTTAGATATTAAGAAATTCTCCAAACATTGTAAATTTTAATTTAATTTCAGAACTAAGTTTAAGGAAATATATTTTCCGAAACGTCAGTTTGACATTTATGTAAATATTGTATTTGGACGAAATAAACCCACAAGATTTAAAAATATTTTATTTATATTAATACGTCCAGGAATATATTAGAAAACATATATATATATATATATATATATATATATATATATATATATATATATATATATATACAGGGTGCCCACAATCTATCTCCGTATATGGGTAACTTTTTTATTATAGAAGATACAATGTTGGTTAAATTAGCAAAGTTGAAGAGAAATTTACGAGTAGTATGATGCTTTTTTGAAAACTCACCTAGATGCTCAACTTTTTTAGATATTTGAAAAAAACTGAAATTTGCCATTTTCTTCAAACGCTAATAACTTTTTAACGGTTTAACCTATAGAGAAAATAAAACTGCTTGTAAGGTAACTTTTTACGTAGAATTCAATAGCGTATATGACAATTTTAATTGGAAATGGGTTTTCAAGCTACAAACATAACCTCACTTTTTTTAAATAGAAACCATAGTTCAATATAACCCAAATGGAAAGGTTTTTCTTTCTGATTACCCTGATGTAAGGGTTGATGTACTTATTTTCAGTAGTTTCTTCATAATAAAGAAAAACGATTTATTTATTTGCGGACATCAAGGAGTCCATGGATACATATTACAAACAAACAAAATGTGTAAAATCAATAATGGAAACACAAGTTTATTGTAACTAAATTTATTATAAACTAAGAAAAATAAAATACTTAAAAATAAACTATCCATACAATACAAATAACTTAATCAAAGGAAACAAAATTAATTAATGCGAATATGCACTCCTACATTAACATATGCTCAAAATGACCTCCATTAGCTTGCAAACACATTTCGCACCTTTTAATTAGGTTTTGGTGCACCTTGTTTAACGTTTGTGGTTTTATACTTGTAATAGCTGCTGTAATACTATCTTTGAGTTGCTCAATGTTATTGGATTTTTTAGCATACACTACATCCTTTACAGTACCCCAAAGAAAAAAATTCAGTTGCGATAGTTCTGATGATCTTGCCGGCCATGGAACAGGACCTGCATTGCCAATCCAATTTGGAAAACTATTATCAAGATATTCAGAAACGGCTTGAGCATTGTGAGCAGGTGCACCGTCATGCTGAAAATAATATAAGTTTTGCAGTAAATGAAGTGGCAAATTATCGAGCATTTCTTGCAATTCGTTTTGTAGAAAATTTAAATAGCGTACACCATTTAAATTATAATTATAGAAGAAAGGCCCAAGTATTTTATTACCAAAAATGGCACACCACACATTTATCGAAAATTGATGTTGATCCCGCCTTTCTTCTGTTAAATGGGACTTTGAAAAAAATAACTATTACAATCAAAATGTCATTTAGGTTTATTAATTGTAATGTGTTGTCATTTAACAGAATATCTCTCTTGGTATATTCTTGATGCAAGTAGGAAATTTTTTAAACTTGCTCTCAATACCCAAATCATATTTATTTGTTCTTCCACTGTAAAATTCATTTTGAAAACTCCTTCAAAGATTACATTTAAAACAGAACTGATGATGTGTTAAATGACAACACACTACAATTAATAAACCTAAATGACATTTTGATTGTAATAGTTATTTTTTTCAAAGTCTGCCTGATTTCCTATTTGAACATTTTCTATAAAATGCATATTGTTGATCTGGCAGAATTCTGTTGATAGCGTATTATTGTGGGTTGTTATATCTTTAGTGAAAATTGTTATTGGATAAGTGTAGTTGATTGTTAATTAATATGTATTGATTGTTTTATAATATTCTCCAATAGTAAGTTATTTTTAGTTATGTAAATTAAAAATATTCATAAAATTTGAAGAAAATCAAAAATATCTCAGAAAGTAATGGATTTAGGTATAGGGAATGCTTAACAAAAATGAAAGGACACTTAATGAACTATCCATTGTAGCAATAAAATTGGTAGGGTGCCATTTAAAAAAAATTTTAAAAATTGCATTTTGCGAAACCTGACACACCCTGTATACTGGGAAGAAATTTCAAAAAAGTGATATTTACAAATATACTATGGTATATGGTAAAATTTTCTGGATCTTGAAAATTAACATAAGTTATGTATTAGTGCAGTGACAATGTATCCAATTTGGGTCATTTTTTCTAAAAACAGTTGAATATCTCAAAAACTAAAAGAAATAGACAGATACAATTTTATATCAAATTAAAGCTCTTTTTATGGGCTTTTCAAAAATGTAATAATATATAGGGTGTTCCATTTAAGAAAATATAAGTTTAATATGCCCTGGAATTATGAAACACCCTGTATGCTTCAAAATATTTTTAAAATGTGCACTTTAGGCATGCCTAATATGCCTCCAAATTTGGTTTACGTAGCTTTTATAATAACGGAGTTATCGACCGTTGCCACACTAACAACTCACCCTGTATATATATATATATATATATATATATATATATATATAGAATGCTGTGAATCTTCTCATTTCTCTAGGTACTGGCCCTTTAAAAAAAACATTCGAGCCCCACAGTTTGGGCGTCAAGAATGCTGTGAAACCTTTAAATCACCTGGTCCGTTGATTCCTTCTGTTAATCGCCTCGGCTGCTCTTCTAGATAACTTCCATTCTCAATCATAAAATTAAACAACACATTCCTACCACAAACATCAACGTTAACTCTATTTACATCAATATTCAGAATACATTAAATTTTCAACTTAAATTTGAACATAAAATTCAGTTTTAAAAAGAATTTCCGGATTAATTTTATTATCATTTTACTGTGCATCCAAAATTAAAGTCCTTGTTGGATGCCTACTAATTAATATAACAAGATAAGCAGACCGGAGTCTGAGTATAAAGGAGCATCTACCACCCTTTACGTTAATTAACCAGGTTTGTCTAATTGAGCTCAAAGACCTACCCAAAGTTTCATCCTATTCCCGAACATCAAAACAAAATACCCTTTTTACTTAAACAAGCAAATTTCATCTTAAAATTAAATTTTATGGTTAGAAAAATTCCACTAATGTCCATTTAAAGTAAATCAATTATAAAGTCATTCAATACACACAAAAAATGTCAAACAAAATAGTACAATTTACCTGAAGGTTATTGTCCTCGTAGCTTCAGTGTAATCGTCCCTTTTGTAAATCACACCATTCCAACCGGATTCTATTTACAGCTTCAAGTTGTCAACGCTTTAAAAATGTTCTCCATCACCATTAATTTAAAGTTGTTTCTAGGCTTTTCCGGAACTCATCTGTGTATATCTGCCTCTGGTTCAGTGGATGCAGACACATTTACGAACCATTTAGTCATTAACACCCCCGCAAAATAGCAAAGAAATTCATACTTCCTTTTACCAATATTACCAATATACGCCAAAACTGCCTACTTTTGGATATGCATCCTATTTTTAACCAATCGCAACCCCTTGACGTTGCTTAAATCCCGCCCTTTACAATATGTGTCTTTGTTGACGCATTTTCTCTTTCCTTCTCTAACCTGTTCGTATTGGTGCAATTGACACTCTTCATTATCGATTATATTTTAGTCCACGCGGACTGTTATCTTGGTTTAATAACCCCGTATCGCACATTCTCGTGAATATTAAGCCCCGGTTTCTCCAAGATTCTTTGAAACATTAATTATTTGCCAAATTTACGCAGAATGAGCTTTTTAAAATACGCAGGTGTTCTGTATTTCCTGCTAAAGCATCTGATCGTTTCCAATATCCTTAGAATCAACATGTTTATCCAAACAAATTAACTTGAAATTGCCTTTTAAAAACACGCAGGTGTTTTCAAACGTAACATTTTAAATAACCTTCCTACGATTTGACTATTATTGGGTTTTCACAAGCCTTTTATGCTTATTATATGTTATTAACGGTTTAATTAACTCCAATTAAAATTGATTTCCATCCTTTCATTTTTTAGCGAATACACCTTAAATATTAATTATTATATGTACACTTTGTTTTACTACCCGTTACTTAAAATAGGGTTAATTAATATAAACTTTGCACGTAATTTCCATTTGTTTAGGAATAATTAAATTATCCACTGCGCTTTTCAATACTGCTTCTTTTGAAATTTATAGATAATTTAAATTTCTTATTTTACTGAAACGACCGAGTTTATTTATGCTTCAAGGTTTTAATAAAGCGTATTATTTAATGAAATTCCTTATACACGGTAATTAAAATTATTTGATTTGATTATTTAATTTCTACCCTGGTCTAAATATGAGTATTTTCCCCTATTTGAATACAAATAATCCCACTTATTTGAATGCAAATATCAAATATTTAGACTGCCAAAAATCTTTACAAAATTTTGCCTATCTCTCTCTATCCTTATCTATCTAACACCTACTTTGTCTCCAATCGAAAAAAATATTTACACCTATCCTATATCCCTATCCTATTCCTAACTCTCACCTACTTCTATAAACTGAAATTATCCCTAACTTCATCCTACTTATCCATCTAATCCTATACACATCCTATATACCTATCCTATTCCTAACTTTTAACTACTCTTCACTATACTTTACTTCCCCCTACCTAATCCTATATGCTTATCCTACTCTTACTCTATTCCTAACTCTCCACTAATCTTATATAAAATATCTATACTTAACCTATCTTATTTTCTTCCTACATTTACTCTTTATCCTCATCCTAAACCTATTCCTAATTATCTCCCATATTTATCCTATACCTAGCTTTATTTTCTATAAACACTTACTTCTACTTTTCTATATACACCTATTCTATCCCTATTCTATTTAAATCTAACCCTCTTCTTGACCCTCCAAGTCTTTCTTCTCACCAACCTAATACTCTTCATCCCTATCTCTCCCCCTTCTATATCTATACTTAACATCTCTATTATCTCACATACAATAAACTTATCATCCCTCTTATCCTGACTCTTAAATATCACTTCTTCTTCAGTCCCTACACTTGTCTGTTTCTCATTTATTATTGTTTCTCTTTCTGCCGACAAACCAAACGATACTACTTTCCAATTATCGATTTTTCCTCTATGGAAAATCCTATGTACCTTCTAGAATTTTTGTGTAATGGAATCCGCCAGAATGAATTCCTTAAATCTACTTTATTAAAACAAACTTGCCACTTAACCTCGTCAAAATAATTCTGCCTTCACCTGCTCCCGATATGCTGCTTCTACCCCACTAATTCTGCATTTTCTTGTACTAAAGCTTGAACCTCTACTCTCCTATCCTCTGGACATCTTATCGTGTTGATCTGTTTTACTTCATCATCCTCTACCTCTACTACATTAATACTAAACCCAGTGTCATCCTCTGTGACTTCATAACTGCCTTTCCATGGCACTACCCTATCCTTAATTCTTATTACCTTCCTTTCCATATCTATCAAAACCCTAACTTCATCATACAATCAACACCTAAAATGCTCTGAAACTTCAGTCCAGGTACAATTACAAACTCCTGTTCACAGCTTAAATCTCCTATATCTATCCTAAGCACCACAACACTATTTACTACAGCAAACTTCTTTTTATTTGGAGCTACTAAATGGCTACGTTTTATAGGCATAATTCTATCACAAACCTTATCCCTAATTTTGCTGACGAATTCCTCCGATATTAAACTCGCCTCTGCCCCTGTATCAAGTAATCTTCTACATTATTCTCAAAAATTTCTAAATTAATAATTGGCAAACATAATTTTCTACAGTTTCTGGCTCTACTTCCTCCTCAATTTTGAAAAATTCACGTGGATGTTCGTATACATTTACACAGAAATCTAGTGGTCTGTCACGTTCTAAAATCCTGTCTCATCCTGTTTTCCGTGCTTGGTCCTGGTTGTCCTTCTACAACCTGTGCGTACGTCCTCCTCGTGTTAATATCCGTGTCCCTATCTCTATTCGGCGTGCTGGTCACAGTCCTGTTTACTTCCGGTAAACTGTTCTGTCTCGTGTAACTAGGTCTTGGCGTCGGTCCCTAGTCGCACTATTGCTCCTGTATTCCTGTCCTCGTCGTTCCCAATTCGGTCGAAAATTTCTGTTGTAGTCAGGCCGTCTCGGATAATTCGGTGTCCTGTTGTCAAACCTAACTGTGTTAACGTTTCGTTCTCGTATCTCTTGTCCGTCCAACACATACATCGTCATATCTCTGTAAATACTCTAAAAATGTCTCCCGTTCTGTGATGTTTTGTAAGGCCACGTGTTGTCTAATTTCCAGTTCAAAATGTCGTGATAGGTACTTGATAATCTGTCTGTCCGTCAATGGTGGATTCAGTTGTTTGGCCACACTGTACTTGCGGATGGCATATTGCTCCTAGAACCTGCAAACTCTCCTTAAATTTTCCTGTAATCAAGTCGTCCTAATCTGGTCCTGTTTGTGATCACTCCAGTAATGTTGTAAAAATTTGTCTTCAAAGTCCTGATACGTGTCTATGTCCTGTCCTACTAAATTGTACCATTCTTCCGCGTTGTCCTTTAATAAAGCCTTTATCGTATTCAGTTTAGTCTGTTCGTCAAATAAATTTCCCACTAGATTTCTTACACTATTAATAAAAATTTGTGGATTTACCCTGTTATCGCCATAAAACTTCATGTGTTGGTCCAATGATACTCCACCTGTAGAAAATCTGGGACCATCCCCCGTTAAATTTGACATGTTGTATTTAATACTACTAACTTCGCGTTCTACCCTGCCTAACTGATCCCTACATGAGTCCGTCACTTCAGTCATTTTACATTAATCTCTTCTTCACAAAAATGCGTACTTCGGACCTTAAATGTCCCATTTCCTGTCGAAGACCTGTAATATCACGCTCATTTTTATCAACCCTATTTTCAACTTCCCCCATCTTTACGGTAAGACTATTTTTAAATTCTGAAACTTCTTGATTCGTCTTATCTATTTTCTGACTAATCTCCTCTAACTTCCTGTTCGATTCTTCACTCATTCGGTCAAATTTTCGATTTGAGTCCTCTCGCTCTATTCGATTCATCGCTTAGCTGTTCTAATTTTCTGTTAGACTCCTCCTCGCTCTATTCGATTCTTCATTCATCCTCTCTAGCATTCTCATTATCATCTCGTTTCCTTGATCCCTGATTCCGTCCTCACTGATCTCTACTGCCTCCAGCTTCTTCCATTTTCGAATTTTTCCCACACAATGCACTATCGTCACTTCAATTTCCCTCCTTGACTCCTTAACCACTCCTTTCTCTGCATACGTTCTAATCACTCACACACTCTAAAATACTTTTAAATTTATCCACAACAGAAACTCTCTCTCTCAGATCGCCAGTTTCCTGGAATAAAATAACAAAATTTTATTTGGAACTCGAGCCTCACTTTTGGGTCGCCAAGAATGCTGTGAATCTTCTCATTTCTCTAGGTACTGGCCCTTTAAAAAACATTCGAGCCCCACAGTTTGGGCGTCAAGAATGCTGTGAAACCTTTTAAATCACCTGGTCCGTTGATTCCTTCTGTTAATCGCCTCGGCTGCTCTTCTAGATAACTTCCATTCTCAATCATAAAAATTAAACAACACATTCCTACCACAAACATCAACGTTAACTCTATTTACATCAATATTCAGAATACATTAAATTTTCAAATTAAATTTGAACATAAAATTCAGTTTTAAAAGAATTTCCGGATTAATTTTATTATCATTTTACTGTGCATCCAAAATTAAAGTCCTTGTTGGATGCCTACTAATTAATATAACAAGATAAGCAGACCGGAGTCTGAGTATAAAGGAGCATCTACCACCCTTTACGTTAATTAACCAGGTTTGTCTAATTGAGCTCAAAGACCTACCCAAAGTTTCATCCTATTCCCGAACATCAAAACAAAATACCCCTTTTACTTAAACAAGCAAATTTCATCTTAAAATTAAATTTTTATGGTTAGAAAAATTCCACTAATGTCCATTTAAAGTAAATCAATTATAAAGTCATTCAATACACACAAAAATGTCAAACAAAATAGTACAATTTACCTGAAGGTTATTGTCCTCGTAGCTTCAGTGTAATCGTCCCTTTTGTAAATCACACCATTCCAACCGGATTCTATTTACAGCTTCAAGTTGTCAACGCTTTAAAATGTTCTCCATCACCATTAATTTAAAGTTGTTTCTAGGCTTTTCCGGAACTCATCTGTGTATATCTGCCTCTGGTTCAGTGGATGCAGACACATTTACGAACCATTTAGTCATTAACACCCCGCAAAATAGCAAAGAAATTCATACTTCCTTTTACCAATATTACCAATATACGCCAAAACTGCCTACTTTTGGGTATACATTTGTCGTTGTAAATTTTACTAATTGGTACCGTGATAATAAACTTTTATTACCTTGTATCTAAGTGCACTGAAGTACATTCATGTTAGCACGTAAAATAACCAACTATTTTGAGTCACTAAAATATACTAGCACACTTTAAATTATTTAATCAAACTAAAATGCACTGTTTAATATCAAGTCGCGGATGCACGAGCTTTTAACGCATCGAATCGTCGAAAGTCTAAGAGTCTAAGAGCGAAACACATATTCCCGCCTGTATATATAGCGAATAGCCGACACGTCGCTTTGTTCCCTAAAACGGGTAATTCAACGAATTCCTCATTCTACGTTCCCAGTCTGTAGCCTGCACGTCGATTTTTATGAATTTAGTACTCACCCCATTGAGATCTCAGAAAATTTCAACACGGCCCGCAAAGTTGTCCGAGAAAAACTAATTACTTTTATACAGAAATTGTTGTTCTACCTCTGATATATGCATCCTATTTTAACCAATCGCAACCCCTTGACGTTGCTTAAATCCCGCCCTTTTACAATATGTGTCTTTGCTTGACGCATTTTCTCTTTCCTTCTCTAACCTGTTCGTATTGGTGCAACTTGACATCTTCATTATCGATTATATTTTAGTCCACGCGGACTGTTATCTTGGTTTAATAACCCCGTATCGCACATTCTCGTGAATATTAAGCCCCGGTTTCTCCAAGATTCTTTGAAACATTAATTATTTGCCAAATTTACGCAGAATGAGCTTTTTAAAAATACGCAGGTGTTCTGTATTTCCTGCTAAAGCATCTGATCGTTTCCAATATCCTTAGAATCAACATGTTTATCC
The DNA here is from genome assembly GCA_036346225.1 of Platerodrilus igneus. NCBI lineage: Eukaryota > Metazoa > Arthropoda > Insecta > Coleoptera > Lycidae > Platerodrilus > Platerodrilus igneus. The sequence continues at coordinate 19,286,128 of JARFIW010001325.1, read as the reverse complement.
AAACAAATTAACTTGAAATTGCCTTTTAAAAACACGCAGGTGTTTTCAAACGTAACATTTTAAATAACCTTCCTACGATTCGACTATTATTGGGTTTTCACAAGCCTTTTATGCTTATTATATGTTATTAACGGTTTAATTAACTCCAATTAAAATTGATTTCATCCTTTTCATTTTTTAGCGAATACACCTTAAATATTAATTATTATATGTACACTTTGTTTTACTACCGTTACTTAAAATAGGGTTAATTAATATAAACTTTGCACGTAATTTCCATTTGTTTAGGAATAATTAAATTATCCACTGCGCTTTTCAATACTGCTTCTTTTGATGTAAAGCGTCTTATAGATAATTTAAATTTCTTATTTTACTGAAACGACCGAGTTTATTTATGCTTCAAGGTTTTAATAAAGCGTATTATTTAATGAAATTCCTTATACACGGTAATTAAAATTATTTGATTTGATTATTTAATTTTCTACCCTGGTCTAAATATGAGTATTTTCCCCTATTTGAATACAAATAATCCCACTTATTTGAATGCAAATATCAAATATTTAGACTGCCAAAAATCTTTACAAAATTTTGCCTATCTCTCTATCCTTATCTATCTAACTTACCTACTTTGTCTCCAATCGAAAAAATATTTACACCTATCCTATATCCCTATCCTATTCCTAACTCTCACCTACTTCTATAAACTGAAATTATCCCTAACTTCATCCTACTTATCCATCTAATCCTATATACATCCTATATACCTATCCTATTCTAACTTTTAACTACTCTTCACTATACTTTACTTCCCCTACCTAATCCTATATGCTTATCCTACTCTTACTCTATTCCTAACTCTCCACTAATCTTATATAAAATATCTATACTTAACCTATCTTATTTTCTTCCTACATTTACTATTTATCCTCATCCTAAACATATTCCTAATTATCTCCCATATTTATCCTATACCTAGCTTTATTTTCTATAAACACTTACTTCTACTTTTCTATATACACCTATTCTATCCCTATTCTATTTAAATCTAACCCTCTTCTTGACCCTCCAAGTCTTTCTTCTCACCAACCTAATACTCTTCATCCCTATCTCTCCCCCTTCTATATCTATACTTAACATCTCTATTATCTCACATACAATAAACTTATCATCCCTCTTATCCTGACTCTTAAATATCACTTCTTCTTCAGTCCCTACACTTGTCTGTTTCTCATTTATTATTGTTTCTCTTTCTGCCGACAAACCAAACGATACTACTTTCCAATTATCGATTTTTCCCTCTATGGAAAATCCTATGTACCTTCTAGAATTTTTGTGTAATGGAATCCGCCAGAATGAATTCCTTAAATCTACTTTATTAAAAACAAACTTGCCACTTAACCTCGTCAAAAATAATTCTGCCTTCACCTGCTCCCGATATGCTGCTTCTACCCCCACTAATTCTGCATTTTCTTGTACTAAAGCTTGAACCTCTACTCTCCTATCCTCTGGACATCTTATCGTGTTGATCTGTTTACTTCATCATCCTCTACCTCTACTACATTAATACTAAACCCAGTGTCATCCTCTGTGACTTCATAACTGCCTTCCATGGCACTACCCTATCCTTAATTCTTATTACCTTCCTTTCCATATCTATCAAAACCCTAACTTCATCATACAGTCAACACCTAAAATGCTCTGAAACTTCAGTCCAGGTACAATTACAAACTCCTTTTCACAGCTTAAATCTCCTATATCTATCCTAAGCACCACAACACTATTTACTACAGCAAACTTCTATTTATTTGTAGCTACTAAATGGCTACGTTTTATAGGCATAATTCTATCACAAACCTTATCCCTAATTTTGCTGACGAATTCCTCCGATATTAAACTCGCCTCTGCCCCTGTATCAAGTAATACTTCTACATTATTCTCAAAAATTTCTAAATTAATAATTGGCAAACATAATTTTCTACAGTTTCTGGCTCTACTTCCTCCTCAATTTTGAAAAATTCACGTGGATGTTCGTATACATTTACACAGAAATCTAGTGGTCTGTCACGTTCTAAAAATCCTGTCTCATCCTGTTTTCCGTGCTTGGTCCTGGTTGTCCTTCTACAACCTGTGCGTACGTCCTCCTCGTGTTAATATCCGTGTCCCTATCTCTATTCGGCGTGCTGGTCACAGTCCTGTTTACTTCCGGTAAACTGTTCTGTCTCGTGTAACTAGGTCTTGGCGTCGGTCCCCTAGTCGCACTATTGCTCCTGTATTCCTGTCCTCGTCGTTCCCAATTCGGTCGAAAATTTCTGTTGTAGTCAGGCCGTCTCGGATAATTCGGTGTCCTGTTGTCAAACCTAACTGTGTTAACGTTTCGTTCTCGTATCTCTCTTGTCCGTCCAACACATACATCGTCATATCTCTGTAAATACTCTAAAAATGTCTCCCGTTCTGTGATGTTTTGTAAGGCCACGTGTTGTCTAATTTCCAGTTCAAAATGTCGTGATAGGTACTTGATAATCTGTCTGTCCGTCAATGGTGGATTCAGTTGTTTGGCCACACTGTACTTGCGGATGGCATATTGCTCCTAGAACCTGCAAACTCTCCCTTAAATTTTCCTGTAATCAAGTCGTCCCTAATCTGATCCTGTTTGTGATCACTCCAGTAATGTTGTAAAATTTGTCTTCAAAGTCCTGATACGTGTCTATGTCCTGTCCTACTAAATTGTACCATGCTTCCGCGTTGTCCTTTAATAAAGCCTTTATCGTATTCAGTTTAGTCTGTTCGTCAAATAAATTTCCCACTAGATTTCTTACACTATTAATAAAAATTTGTGGATTTACCCTGTTATCGCCATAAAACTTCATGTGTTGGTCCAATGATACTCCACCTGTAGAAAATCTGGGACCATCCCCCGTTAAATTTGACATGTTGTATTTAATACTACTAACTTCGCGTTCTACCCTGCCTAACTGATCCCTACATGAGTCCGTCACTTCAGTCATTTTTACATTAATCTCTTCTTCACAAAAAATGCGTACTTCGGACCTTAAATGTCCCATTTCCTGTCGAAGACCTGTAATATCACGCTCATTTTTATCAACCCTATTTTCAACTTCCCCCATCTTTACGGTAAGACTATTTTTAAATTCTGAAACTTCTTGATTCGTCTTATCTATTTTCTGACTAATCTCCTCTAACTTCCTGTTCGATTCTTCACTCATTCGGTCAAATTTTCGATTTGAGTCCTCTCTCGCTCTATTCGATTCATCGCTTAGCTGTTCTAATTTTCTGTTAGACTCCTCCCTCGCTCTATTCGATTCTTCATTCATCCTCTCTAGCATTCTCATTATCATCTCGTTTCCTTGATCCCTGATTCCGTCCTCTACTGATCTCTACTGCCTCCAGCTTCTTCCATTTTCGAATTTTTCCCACACAATGCACTATCGTCACTTCAATTTCCACTCCTTGACTCCTTAACCACTCCTTTCTCTGCATACGTTCTAATCACTCTCACACACTCTAAAATACTTTTAAATTTATCCACCAACAGAAACTCTCTCTCTCAGATCGCCAGTTTCCTGGAATAAAATAACAAAAATTTTATTTGGAACTCGAGCCTCACTTTTGGGTCGCCAAGAATGCTGTGAATCTTCTCATTTCTCTAGGTACTGGCCCTTTAAAAAAAAACATTCGAGCCCCACAGTTTGGGCGTCAAGAATGCTGTGAAACCTTTTAAATCACCTGGTCCGTTGATTCCTTCTGTTAATCGCCTCGGCTGCTCTTCTAGATAACTTCCATTCTCAATCATAAAATTAAACAACACATTCCTACCACAAACATCAACGTTAACTCTATTTACATCAATATTCAGAATACATTAAATTTTCAAATTAAATTTGAACATAAAATTCAGTTTTAAAAGAATTTCCGGATTAATTTTATTATCATTTTACTGTGCATCCAAAATTAAAGTCCTTGTTGGATGCCTACTAATTAATATAACAAGATAAGCAGACCGGAGTCTGAGTATAAAGGAGCATCTACCACCCTTTACGTTAATTAACCAGGTTTGTCTAATTGAGCTCAAAGACCTACCCAAAGTTTCATCCTATTCCCGAACATCAAAACAAAATACCCCTTTTTACTTAAACAAGCAAATTTCATCTTAAAATTAAATTTTTATGGTTAGAAAAATTCCACTAATGTCCATTTAAAGTAAATCAATTATAAAGTCATTCAATACACACAAAAATGTCAAACAAAATAGTACAATTTACCTGAAGGTTATTGTCCTCGTAGCTTCAGTGTAATCGTCCCTTTGTAAATCACACCATTCCAACCGGATTCTATTTACAGCTTCAAGTTGTCAACGCTTTAAAATGTTCTCCATCACCATTAATTTAAAGTTGTTTCTAGGCTTTTCCGGAACTCATCTGTGTATATCTGCCTCTGGTTCAGTGGATGCAGACACATTTACGAACCATTTAGTCATTAACACCCCGCAAAATAGCAAAGAAATTCATACTTCCTTTTACCAATATTACCAATATACGCCAAAACTGCCTACTTTTGGGTATACATTTGTCGTTGTAAATTTTACTAATTGGTACCGTGATAATAAACTTTTATTACCTTGTATCTAAGTGCACTGAAGTACATTCATGTTAGCACGTAAAATAACCAACTATTTTGAGTCACTAAAATATACTAGCACACTTTAAATTATTTAATCAAACTAAAATGCACTGTTTAATATCAAGTCGCGGATGCACGAGCTTTTAACGCATCGAATCGTCGAAAGTCTAAGAGTCTAGAGAGAGAAACACATATTCCCGCCTGTATATATAGCGAATAGCCGACACGTCGCTTTGTTCCCTAAAACGGGTAATTCAACGAATTCCTCATTCTACGTTCCCAGTCTGTAGCCTGCACGTCGATTTTTATGAATTTAGTACTCACCCCATTGAGATCTCAGAAAATTTCAACACGGCCCGCAAAGTTGTCCGAGAAAACTAATTACTTTTATACAGAAATTGTTGTTCTACCTCTGATATATGCATCCTATTTTTAACCAATCGCAACCCCTTGACGTTGCTTAAATCCCGCCCTTTTACAATATGTGTCTTTGCTTGACGCATTTCTCTTTCCTTCTCTAACCTGTTCGTATTGGTGCAACTTGACACTCTTCATTATCGATTATATTTTAGTCCACGCGGACTGTTATCTTGGTTTAATAACCCCGTATCGCACATTCTCGTGAATATTAAGCCCCGGTTTCTCCAAGATTCTTTGAAACATTAATTATTTGCCAAATTTACGCAGAATGAGCTTTTTTAAAAATACGCAGGTGTTCTGTATTTCCTGCTAAAGCATCTGATCGTTTCCAATATCCTTAGAATCAACATGTTTATCCAAACAAATTAACTTGAAATTGCCTTTTAAAAACACGCAGGTGTTTTCAAACGTAACATTTTAAATAACCTTCCTACGATTTGACTATTATTGGGTTTTCACAAGCCTTTTATGCTTATTATATGTTATTAACGGTTTAATTAACTCCAATTAAAATTGATTTCCATCCTTTTCATTTTTTAGCGAATACACCTTAAATATTAATTATTATATGTACACTTTGTTTTACTACCGTTACTTAAAATAGGGTTAATTAATATAAACTTTGCACGTAATTTCCATTTGTTTAGGAATAATTAAATTATCCACTGCGCTTTTCAATACTGCTTCTTTTGATGTAAAGCGTCTTATAGATAATTTAAATTTCTTATTTTACTGAAACGACCGAGTTTATTTATGCTTCAAGGTTTTAATAAAGCGTATTATTTAATGAAATTCCTTATACACGGTAATTAAAATTATTTGATTTGATTATTTAATTTTCTACCCTGGTCTAAATATGAGTAATATATATATATATATATATATATATATATATATATATAACACACATATATACAGGGCTTTTCACGACGACCGTGCATTAGACATTTTTCAGAAAGTACAAGAGATAGAAGTATGAAATTTTATATGTAGTGATTGTTCGACATGCCGAGTTGATCTAAAATATTTTCGTTTTGATAGCACTTCCGGTTGTACCGGAAGTTGATATTATCTTTGTTATTTTAAATGGAACACCCTGTATATTTTGCATTTTAGATTCTACACACAATTTTAACTTAAATTCCTTTAATAAGTAATATCTCAATTTTTTACCGTTTTCAAGATATTTAGCTTTTTATGTTTTTTTTGTAAAAAACTGATATACTTTCTTGACAATAATGTACATTTAAATTTACAGTTTAGAAACCAATTATTAGCAGATAAACTATTCAAATGTTTGATAAACATTTAAATGTATTTGTTTCCATTCAACACCATACCAGGTGTCCGACATTTTACTTAAAGTTTCTTACATAAAAATCTGAAAAGTCAATTTTCTAAATGGAACACCCTGTATATTTTGCATTTTTAGATTCTACACAAAATTTTAAGTTAAATTCCTTTAATAATTAATATCTCAATATTTAACCGTTTTCGAGATATATAGCTTTTTATGTTTTTTTTTGTAAAAAACTGATATACTTTCTTGACAATAATGTACATTTAAATTTACAGTTTAGAAACCAATTATTAGCAGATAAACTATTCAAATGTTTGATAAACATTTAAATGTATTTGTTTCCATTCAACACCATACCAGGTGTCCGACATTTTACTTAAAGTTTCTTGCATAAAAAAATCTGAAAAGTCAATTTTTCTAAATGGAACACCCCGTATATTTTGATATTTTCAAATTGTTCAATCATTTTTAAGGTAACCTTATGTAACAAGTCCTATTCTGAAGTTCAACTGTCTTTAAGTTATTTGATTTTAATGACATTAAGTGGTTCTACTACGATAATAAAAATAAATATCAGCATTATGTTCGTACGACGCTTTGGCAAATAATCGAACGGTGATACAGAATTAACAAACTGTCTTATTACTTTATTAGATTACGTGTTAGATTGTGTGTGTTATAAAATAATAAAAATGTCAAGATTAGATTATAGTAATGAAGATTTCTTAAATTTAATAATTACTTACGGTGAATGTAATAGAATAAATAGTCGAACTTGTCGATTATTTGCAGATAGATACCCGCATCTCCAAAAACCCAATAAGAATACAGTTAATCGTCTACTTCAAAACTGTAGAACGAATGGAGCATTTCTTCCACATTAAACGCAGAAAGCCGCAAGTTGAAAATGAAGACAATGAAATCACTGTTTTAGGATTTTCTCTGCTTACCCAACTGCTTCATTACACGAAGCCGAAAGAGAAATAGGTATACCGTATGTGACCATTTATCGTATACTTAATAAACACAAATGGCGCCCATATAAATTTTAATGCATCCAACATTTAAAATACACTGATTTGCCTCGAGAGTTCAGTTTTTGAGTGGTTGCTAACTAAAAGTCAAGAGGACAAAACTTTTAAAAACATTATTTGGACAGACGAAGCAAAGTTTACCAAAAATGGAGTCTTTAATAGGCACAACAGCAATTATTGGGCTCCGCAAAATTCACACGTAGTCCGTGAAAGAAATTTTCAAGACAAATGGCAATTTAATGTATTTTGTGTCATTAATTGCGATTCAATCCTTTATCTCGAATTTTAAGATGAAAATTTAACTGGAGAAAGGTATGTTCATATGTTAAGAAATGGAGTGCAGCCAATAATACAAAACCATCCACAAAGAGATTACTTATGGTATCAAATGGATGGTGCTCCATGTCACAATTACCGACTGGTTGGCGATTTTTTAACAGGAATTTTTCAAGACCGATGGATTGCAAATAATGGTCCATTTCGATGGCCCCCGAGAACTCTAGATGGTAATCCACTAGATTTTTTCTTTTGGGGTCACTTAAAGAACATCGTCTATTCAGATCCTATCACAACCAAAGCCAATATGAAAGATAGAGTTAGAGCTGCTATAAATTCATTAACACCAAAAAGCAATAAGAAAAGCAACACACGATAACCTTATTAAAAGAATAAATGCATGTTTGGAAAGAAATGGTCACATTTTCGAGCATATGTATAAAGATTAATTATTCTTTTATTCTTTTTCAACCTTTATTAAAGTCTCCTGCGAACATAATGCTGATATTTATTTTTATTATTGTAGTAGAACCACTTCATGTCATTAAAATCAAATAACTTAAAGACAGTTGAACTTCAGAATAGGACTTGTTACATAAGGTTACCTTAAAAATGATTGAACAATTTGAAAATATCAAAATATACGGGGTGTTCCATTTAGAAAAATTGACTTTTCAGATTTTTTTATGCAAGAAACTTTAAGTAAAAATGTCGGACACCTGGTATGGTGTTGAATAGAAACAAATACATTTAAATGTTTATCAAACATTTGAATAGTTTATCTGCTAATAATTGGTTTCTAAACTGTAAATTTAAATGTACATTATTGTCAAGAAAGTATATCAGTTTTTTACAAAAAAAAAACATAAAAAGCTAAATATCTCGAAAACGGTTAAATATTGAGATATTACTTATTAAAGAAATTTAACTTAAAATTTTGTGTAGAATCTAAAAATGCAAAAATATACAGGGTGTTCCATTTAGAAAATTGACTTTTCAGATTTTTTATGTAAGAAACTTTAAGTAAAAATGGCGGACACCTCGTATGGTGTTGAATGGAAACAAATACATTTAAATGTGTATCAAACATTTGAATAGTATATCTGCTAATAATTGGTTTCTAAACTGTAAGTTTAAATGTACATTATTGTCAAGAAAGTATATCAGTTTTTTACAAAAAAAACATAAAAAGCTAAATATCTCGAAAACGGTAAAAATTGAGATATTACTTATTAAAGGAATTTAAGTTAAAATTGTGTGTAGAATCTAAAATGCAAAAATATACAGGGTGTTCCATTTAAAATAACAAAGATAATATCAACTTCCGGTACAACCGGAAGTGCTATCAAAACGAAAATATTTTAGATCAACTCGGCATGTCGAACAATCACTACATATAAAATTTCATACTTCTATCTCTTGTACTTTCTGAAAAATGTCTAATGCACGGTCGTCGTGAAAAGCCCTGTATATATATATATATATATATATATATATATATATATATATATATATATATATATATATGTAAATGTTAAGTTAAATGTAGTGAAACGAAACTCCAACAAAAATTTTTAATGATATTAAATATGTATAAAAAAATTTTTAAATTATAAAAATCGCTACATTCGCTCACGTCTTTCCTAAACACATATTATCCATAAAATTATTTGCACACCAGCAGATGCAAGTTTACAACACAACAAACATAAACATTTCAGAACTACCAATTATAGAGAGCATATAATCTCCCTCAAACTTTTTTATGTATGTCACACTATGTACAGATTATTAAAATTAGTTATGGATAATTGCAAAAGTATCTTTTATCTCCGAAAAAAGAAAAAGAAGTAGCCGAGCAGATACTCCTTTATAATCTATGATAATTGTCGAACTTATCGAATTCGACCTTAAAACAACATTACAATATCCATTTAGACAAAAATATCTATTCGTAAACATTTTATGCAAGATTAATCTACTTAAATTAATTATATCACGAATGTCTTTTAAAAGATTTTAAATAATTAAATACTTGCGGTTTTGGCCATTAAATTATGCAGGATTCTGAAAGCCTTTGTTGATTAAATCTATTTCTCCATTCTGTACCATAATAATTGCATCCGAAAATTAAGTTTCAATTCCTTCGTTTATGACTCTATTAAGTTCTTCTTATTTCAATAAGATTTTATTTTTCAACGTTGAATTTTACATTAAAAAAGTTTGTTTCTACCAATAAGTAAACGTCGACCATGCAATTTAAAAATTGCAACGCTTATAATTCATTGTTACTTACGGTTTTATATCATAAAATTTTCAATACGTCACAGGTTCTAGAAGGCTTCCACCCCTTTCCTAGGTGATATGACTCATAACATGATGAAACTTCTACGAAAATTCGTTCATTTTATAGCAAACATTGAAATTTATGAGATCGTAAATTTTTTACTACCTTTCTTAATTGGTGTGGTTTACAGGGAAAGATGTAAGATACTCATTCGTTAACGCTTTTGTTATAAATTATGGGCTATTAAAACGTGTTATCTTACCCAATTTATCATCATCATACGTAAGACATTTGAATAAAAACAAATTAAATTAAGGGTAAAAATCACTCACGTGCTTAAAGTACAAGTCAATCAAAAACTTGAATGTTCATATCAGAACTAAACAACGTGAGATGTCGACAAATCTAAGCACATCTGCGATACACACAATACGAATAAACATACCATTATGCTAATTTTTACGCTGGAATTTTCAAAAACCTTCAGAAAAAAATATTATCTAACCAAATAAAATCTCCGTTTCATATGTCCAACAATTTTCATGTTTTCTAAATTTTAAACTAAAGCTTTATTTCTGTAGTATTGCATGTTTTAATGATGGATCACTCCAATATTCTTCGCATCTGCAGGAAACAACTGACTTCACCGATAGTGGAATACAAAATAATCTTCGCCAAAAGTTGTCAGGAACCACTTCATGACACGAAGGTATTCGTTTATTAACTTTCTTACGAACACGGCACCAAGCCATGTGTCTTAGTACTATGTTAACTTTTCTATACTCCGGAGAGCAGCTTACTTCTTCAAGCTCTAATCGAAAAGTGAATTTGAAATGACATACACACGATTAGTGTAGTAACTTAGACATCGAAAGGGGAAGGAGCGCATAATTCATTATACACCTTATAAACTATATTCTGTGATAAGATAATTATAAATTATGTTTTTATATTATCCAAACATGATATTAGATTTATAAGGAATGTATAACTAACTTGAAAAAAAATACGTTACAGGTGTAGGTAAAATATAGCAAGCATCGAATTAGGAGGACTATTCAGGAGCAGCCGAGGCGAAATTTGAGCTAAACTTCACAATATTATAGCAGCCCAATTTGTGGGGCATGATTCCAGGTAAACATCACGATAATATATTGCTGTGATATTCGCCCCACGATTGGGCATGTCATAAATTTGCTATGATATAGACCCCTCGATTGGGCACCATAAATTGCTGTGATTTTTGCTTTTATTATTTTTAGGATTAACGAGCCCCTAAGCTGGGTGTCATAAATTGCTGTGATTTTTCCTCAACAATCAAGCCCCAGCGTTGGGCCGTCATAAATTGCTGTGATTTTTATTCTACGATTTGGCGTATCATAAATTTGCTGTGATTTACCCCTCTGATTCCTTTATTATTTTAAGCCCCAATGTTATTAAATGTTAAATTAGGATTTTTATCTCGACTAGCTTGCTGAATAGATCTTATTGAATCAAATAAAGCAATTCTATAATACACAATATAATAATTGATAATATTTACAACACTCAATATTTTCCTCTTTCTACAGAATATCTACATATACCAGATTTATGTTTTTCTGGAAGCCAGCAAAAACATCTTTTAATTATTCAGAGACCTTCAAACGTTCCAAGATACCTATTCCTTTTTCATAAATCTTTAAGTGGCCCTTTTTGATGACTCTTACAAATATACAATATGGCAAATATTAAATCAAAAACAGTTTTCTTTCTGTGTTCGGTTTGCTTATTTATATGCCAGCCCCATATAAGAATCGGCTCCCATAAATCGCTTTCAATTAAAATCGTACCAAGTCGGAATATGTCCAAATTAGAATACGTTCATTTTAAATTATCTCCAAAATTAGAGTATGTTCAAAGTTAGAGGTCCCAAATTAAAGTCGTCTCAATTAAATATCCCAAATTAAAATTCAGATTGAAATCCAAAATTAAAGTCTAGATTGAAATTCAAAATTTAAATCCAGATTGAAATTCAAAATTAAAAGCCTTGTTTTATTAACATTAGAAATGAATTTAATTAAATCGTTTTACTTACGTCTATCTACAGATCGGCTTATTTTCGTTCCACAAATTCTCGCACTTTTAACTCTGATTTATATTTGATTTATACCTTACTGGTTACGTAAGTTTTTAACACCTTTGAACATAGTCGTTGCTCAGTTTGAATATTGACTAAAATGTCGCTCCGTTACTATCGTATATATAAGCCCTACCTTCACTTGATTTCATTGGCTTGTTGACATTCTAGGACGATACTTCTGCCTTATCTCGTATACCTCGGAATTTTTACCAATTACTTAGTTCAAATCTTTCAATGCATGCCTTGTCTGTCACGTCCGCATCCAGCATATTGCAGTATTATTCGAGAATTTTAAACTTTTGATTTTCATTAACTCACGTATTTGGATGTTTGTAAATTTTATCGTCTAATTAAATCGCCTGGTGCTTGTTTATTTCTATAGAATATTGGATTTTTGAACAAATGTGTTTTCTTCCAGTCACATAGCAATTTTCTAATAATAAATTATTTAGAATGCGTGTACGATGATATTTTCGACGCAATTGTTAAATATTTGCAATGCCAATTTATCTATGCTTCCCGGTGATTTAATTTTGATGCAATTAACAATATGTAGAGTGACCGTTTTACTCTTATGATTTCTGAAATTATGTGCTTTTCTTAAAGTGGAAGTTGTTTATATTTATTCTACGACCCCTATAACTTAACGTACCCCTAAACTACCCTATTATCATAGCAATATTGAAACGTATTATATTTTCTTGATCGCTAACCCCAAACGGTCACATTCTTTCCTAAATTGAGCTTAACTAATGCTCTCTTCTTAATACATACATCTGACTCTAGAAGTTGGGGTCAGCAAAACAAAGTCTTCCGACGTAACTAGGGGTCTATTCCTTGGGTAGAGCTATGAGCAATGGGGGTAAGTCGAAATCTATGGAGGGTTACACTTAACAAAAAAACAAACAGGCGCCACCAAGTCCAAATTGATTTATTTTAGGGGCATAGCTATTTTTTAAGGGCGGACTTGGAGACCCAAAAAAGAGATCGCCTTCGTTGATACACAAACTTGTCTTAACAGAATAAGACGCTGTTCCTGTAAGAAAGAATAATAATTAAGTCACATAAAAATGGGAACACTATTTGCGTCCCTCAAGTATACCTAAAAGTATAGAGAATATTTTCTGCATAATGGGATCATAAAATTTTAGTTCTTATTGCTTTTTGTTTACCAAGTCTGATCAGACTAGATCAGAATAAAAAACTTTAAATGAAGAATATTAATTTACTAATAAGAATTTTCTTGGTTTCAGTAAATAAAGTATCATTGTAATTAAATAAAAATAAAAATTTGAAGTACTTGCAAAACTGGTAGTAAAGGTTATCAACTAATCCTTACTCAAATATTTTATAATTCTATGTAACTAAAAATGCTAGAGTTTCTTTATAACCCAATCAGATCTGTGTGAGTCATTTACAAATGAATATACGAAATTTTCTCATTAATTTAACAAAGTTAAAATTAGTTTGAAGTCAAAATAATCACCAAGATATTCTCTAATGTTATCAATAGTGGTTGTACTAAAATGCTAAACATGTGTTAGCCATTGGGCAATTGTTGACGGCATTGTTCAAATAAACAGGTGACGTAATAGCAGCTGTTAATTTACGTTGCAGCCATATGTAGTCACATCTTTACAAAACTAAGTGAAATCAAATTTTGTTACTGGGGAAAACCAGCTTATTTACAGGTAAACTGAATAATAATTTTGTACGTCTAACAAACAAAATGAAATAATGTACTTTCAGAAGGAAAGTACTCAGGAAATCATAATTCTATTACGAACCCAAGAGCAGCAGTTGTCCCTTGATGTAATGGAAATTACCTCGCAGCGCGGGAACAGCAACTAATTATACTTGCTTTCCATGCTTTAATACAGGTGTAGGAGCAAAGCGGGTTCCTTACTTGGATCACGGCAGCATTACTTTGTAACGTAATCTTCCGTTGTCTAAATTTATTTACTAAAATAATTTTTCATTGCGTAGCCAACAAATTAAGCTTTCTAAATTGTAACTTCAAAGGGATCATGTTGTCTCAAATTTTACAGTTGCGATTTTCGACGTGGTGTGCGATATATACGTTATCCATGCAGTTTTCTAATTTCTCGTTGCGACTTCAAATGGGTCGTTGCGAGTTCAAATGGGTCGTTGCGAGTTCAAATGGGTCGTTGCGCTAAATAAATTTTGTAAATTAGCTAATATGACAATGAATATACAAAATGTGGATTAGGTACTAACCGTTACTCAGGAAGTGTTTTCACAAACATAGAGCGACTCGGAGGTCACTCGTCATTCTCTTAGAATGCATGTTTACGCTGCTTTTAACTATCGACGAGTGCGCTCGCTGCTTTCTTGCATGGTGGGAGGTTCCGGATTTTAGTTCTCGGACCTCTCACGCGCGCGCCAGTGGCTGTGAAATTACACCGAACTCGGAAACAACTCGACTAATAATCCTTGATATTATAATACTATAAAAGTTTGATTGTTACTTGAATATTTATTTTAATTAATAAAGGTATTTTAATATTCATTGTACGTTTAATGAATGGATTCTCCTACTGCAAAAATAAAATTGTTACACTACCTCTTTCCTAAAAGAAAAAAATTTTTTCTTAAAAAAACTTCAAATATAACTAATACAAAAAAAATTTTTTTTTACAACAATACTAGCCTTTCCTATCTTCCTAACCAACTATGCAATTTTATAAATTTACTCAAATGGGGGGGACCTTCATTTATAATTGAGAGTGTGTTGGTAACTACGTGTACCTGACGTCCATCGGGAGACAAAATCGGGAGTCACAATCGGTAATAATCAAAATTGGGAGGGGGTCAAATTAGAGAGTCAAACACTCCACGGGACAAAAGAATTTAAATTTACAAAATTTCTTGACTTGAGATTCCTACTTCTAATAAGGCTAATATTTCTGACCTAAAATCAAACACTTACAATTTACTTCTAATTTCAAAAAAAACTTCACTTCCAGGAGCTCATTTAGCTCTATTTACAAAAAAAACAGGAATGCTTCCTCATCAGAACAGCATTACCATTCAAAATATCATCACTATAAGGTGAGAATCAAAAGAAATACCCTACTAATAGGTCTAAATTTAAGCATCATCACAAGGTGATAACCAAAACAAAAGTGACCTAATCAAAAGGTTACTTATCAAATTCAAATACAAAGTATCATCACTTTATTACAAAGAGATAATCAAAACGAAGGTAACCTGACCATACGGTTACTTAACAAATTCAAATACAAAATATTATCACTTTATTACAAAGAGATAATCAAAACAAAGGTAACCTGACCATCTGGTTACTCATCAAATTTCAAACCCAAAATAACCCAGTTAGGGTTGTAGAATCCTACACCCTACTGATCATCCTATCACTAATTGCTAACGAACAACTGATCTCATTAGTGATGGACCAAACGGTGAAAATCACCAAGTCAACTTTGACCTTATCAAATCTAAGAACTTCTAACGGTCAAAAGGAACAAGGAAAGAACAATTCATTCTCTCCACCTTGACATGTAGAAATCAGGACCAATAGTTAAATAGCCCACCTACTTCTACATTGTAAGGATATCTGTCAAAGACATCCCCAAACACATCTCCGAGCAACGCGCGAGCAAAACGACCAGCGTGCACCAAGGCACACCTCAACTTACAAAACTTACAAAATCTCAAACCACTTATTTCACTCCTCAAACAAAATACTCAATATTAGTGGACCGACACTAGATCAAGAATTGGAACAAAACAAAACAGACCACTACGTCATTACTTAATATCAAAGAGATGACCGGACCGGAATTAATCGTCAAAATCATCATTTTCATTTGGATCTGATACTCCAATTGGTTTCAAGTCCTTTATGTGCCATTTCCTGCTCTTGTTCCATCTTCGTTTTCTAACTCATATACTAAACTGGAATGTTTTTTCCGAATTTTACTCATAACGAACTTAGGAGCTAACTTAGCGGAAAATTTATCACTAGCACTCGAGAGGACCTTATTAGTTCTCCAAACATACTCTCCGACTCGGAATGAAATGTCTCTTCTCCGAAGATTGTAGCGTTTACACGAACGTTGATAAGCTACATGCAAATTTTCACGGACACTTCCAAAATATCAAACAAAAGTTGACGATCCAAAACATAAGAAGGTCTACTACTGGAGACGACATCAACATCCTCACCAGGTATAAAATTATCCTTATAAGCTTTTCCACTTAAAGGTACCTGACGACCAAAAACTAAAAATTTGGTGAATAGTTGGTGGACTCATGTTTTGCTGAGTTGATCGCGTATTGGATCTTTGATATCTCAACATCCCACGTATCATGTTCTTCTACATATGTACGGATTGCTGTACCAACTGTCTTATTGATTCTTTCCACAAAATTGCATTGGGAGCATAAACAGCGTTATACCAAATTTTTGAATTTCGTACCTTGCACACAAAGCTTTAAAAATACGTCCAACTAATTGTGGACCATTATCACAAATAACAAATTGTGGTACTCCGTAGACAAGAAATACCTTTTCTTCCAAAACTTCTCGATCAAATGTGCGGTAGCACTACGTAAAGGTTGCAAAATCGAATACTTCGAGAACCAATCACCAACAACTAAGAGCCATTTATGTCCGCGTTTGGAACGAGGAAACGGACCCATCAAATCTAATGCAATGGTTTGGAATGGTAGTCCAACTTCTTTCTCCTTTCCCATCATTCCAAGGGGACCTCTATTGGGTGGTTTTGAGCACCACAAATCAAACATTTCCTACAAAATTTACGTACGTCAAAGATCATCTTTGGCCAATAATACAATTCTTGGACTCGAGACAAAGTTTTTAAG
Source organism: Platerodrilus igneus (assembly GCA_036346225.1). Classification (NCBI taxonomy): domain Eukaryota; kingdom Metazoa; phylum Arthropoda; class Insecta; order Coleoptera; family Lycidae; genus Platerodrilus; species Platerodrilus igneus. Next base: position 19,269,182 of record JARFIW010001325.1, on the reverse strand, counting down.
GAACCAAAATGTCCTGCTGAAGGGGGGTCATGACATGATTTAATGACATCTACGCGCTGAGACTTTGGCACCAAATATTTCCACTCTACAACATTCGCCGAATGCGGTAATAAGGAAGGTATAAACTTATAAATAAACCCATCTTCTACTTTCCATTGTGGGTAGCTTTTCGGTGACAACAAAATTTTCTTTCTCAAAGACTCATACCACAAGTCTACTGCATCAAGTTTAATCTCTACTAAGTTAACTTCTGGATTTTCTAAAGGAACACCACGACTAAGACAATCTGGAACTATATTGAACTTTCCTTTTCTATGCACCAAATCAAATGAGTGTTGCCTTAATCGAACTGACCATCTGGCGAGTTTTCCAGTTGGATTCTGAAGATTACTCAACCAAAGTAACGAAAAATGATCGGTGACAACGGTGAATCGAACTCCTTCTACCCACGGACGAAATTTCTCAATTGCAAAAATAACCGCTAAACACTCTCTTTCAGTGGTGGAATAATTGCGCTCAGTACGGCTCAGGGTTTTGCTTGCGTACGAAATTACACGCTCTTCTCCGTTTACATTCTGAATCAACACAGCTCCTAACCCAGTGTTGCTTGCGTCACACTCAACGATAAAGGGTGCCGAGTAGTCTGGCTGCGAAAGAAGAGGTGCAGAAACTAATGCTTGCTTGATAAGCACAAATGAATTTTCTGCTTCCGCACTCCAGTTTACAGTTTGACCTTTTTTCTTACTTTTAATGAGGTCATTAATAGGCGAAACTAAAGACGAAAAATTCTTTATAAAGCGCCTGTACCAGCTGCACATTCCTATAAACCTTTTAATTTCCGTTGTGGTTTTCGGACGGGAAAGTTAACCATCGCCGACACCTTATCGGGATCTGTACGAAGTGAGTTCGAACCTACTATATAACCCAAAAATTTAAGTGTTTTTTAAAAATTCACATTTACTTATATTTATTGTAAGGTTAGCTTCTTTTAAACGTTGCTTAACCTCTACTAATAACTTTAGATGATCTTCAAAGATGACGAACATAATATTATGTCGTCCAAATAGCAAAATACATGGGGTTCAAAACGTGGACCAAAAATTGCATCTACTAAACGCTGTTGCGTCTGCGCAGCATTCTTCAACCCAAATGGCATGCATGTAAATCTATATTGTCCTCGTGAGATAACACTGAAGGCAGTCTTATCCTTAGACGATTCACTAAGAGGATTTGCCAAAACGATTTTCTCAAATCCAGAGACGAAATGTAGTTCGCACCTCTCAACATATTGAGAATTCTATCTACGTTCGCAAGGGGTACGAATCATGAACAGTTAAGTCGTTCAGGGTTCTACCATCAAAACAGAAGCGATATTCTCCATCTGCCTTCTTAACCAACAAAACTGGAGAGGACCACGGACTAGTACACGGTTCTATAACTTTAAGTCTAAGCATGTCGTCCAATTCCTCATTCAATATCTTACCCATATATGGTGACATGACATATGGTTTCTTGTGGAAGGGTTTGGCATTGCCTGTGTCTATGTCCAATTCGATTAGGTGAGTTCGTCCTAATCTATCGTTGCTGCTAATCTCACTAAATGAATTTATTAACTCTTGTGCTTGCGCACTTTGAGCATCTGAGAGGTCATGTAAACCACATAAAGAATCTTCAGTGTTCAAAGGGATGGAAGACGGACCTATATACCCTATGTCGTTCCCAACATTGCTTTGGATAAACCAATTATTACTTCTAAAGTCAGCAACTACACCAAATAATTTTGCAAAGTCACTACCGAAAATAAATGTATGCGGTAGGGACGGAACCACTAATGCATTAAGGATGCGGCAATCATTACCTATACAAATTGGCAAATCTACTGAGCCTACAACAGACTTTATTGAACCATCAGCTGTAGTGATACCTGTTTTTGCTGAACTAAAATTTTCAAGTCTAATTCTCTAACAATTGAAAGTGCTAAGGATCCTACTACTGAGGTAGTGCATCCCGAATCCAGAAGACCGGTAATGTCTCTATCTATTAATTTCACCATAATGTAGGGTCGATTATCACACTGCTTCTCAATGAACAGAGTATTATTCTTAGGCTTCGAAGAGTCCTGACAAAAATTTTTAACAACTGTAAGCCATCTCGACCACTCGTCTTTACTAAAGTATTTTTCTTGTTTACAAATCATAACTGTAGCCTTATGACGCGGAACAGGATACCGACCACTATGTACCTGCCGCCTTACTGGTTTTGAACAATGTGGACATGACGTTGCCTTAACGCCTTTTCGACCACATCCAAAACAAAAAAATTTTTTTTTTGCTCTACAATCTCTAAACCAATGTCCACTACGGGAGCAATTCCAACAAACAAAATGATTCCTCTTATCGGGACTAAAGGAATTACAAACCGAGGACTCTAAAGAGCTCTTATCCGCTACTGTTACTTGAGGATTGACTAATTTATTCTGAAACACCCTACTCTTAACAGCATAAACTTTCTCATTCAACCCAGGATGTTTGTTCTCATATGGATGCTTAGAGGGTTGCAAATCTTATTAGGTTTATTAGAAGACGCCAAAACCGAGTTTAGTTTCATCAAAGAAGCTTCTTCTAACCTTTACACAAATTTACTAGGGTCGACAAATCTTGAATGTCCGACAATGCAAGTGCCGAAATATATTCAGGAACCAAATTTCTTCTAATCATTTTAACTTTAGTAACTTCTGCTGGCTCGTTGGTCAGTCTACTAAAGAGGGTTTGCATATGCGCGACAAATAAAATAATCCTTTCGTCTTTACCTTGACGACGATTTCTGATCTTTTCCCAAATGTCATCATCCGAAGAACCAGGTAGAAAATCTTCCTTAAACGTTCTAACAAGGAGTTCCAGTCTCGCAAAGAATTTTTCACTGTTCTAAACCAAACCAAAGCGTCACCCACAAAAGTTCACATGCTGATCCAAATAAGTCAGCTTCGGATACCTTACGAGATTGTGCTAAATCACTAACTCTATCTAAAAATGAATGTAGTTGTTTGGGGTCACCTGAGAATTTTACAGGCCATGAACCTATAGGTACTGAAGGTGTTACATACGAAGTCGAATGGATAGGTGCACTAACTAAAGGAGATACTACAACGGACCGATCTAAATAGGTGGACTCTGTACTTTTATTGATTTTATCGTACAACTCAGCTTCAAGAGTTAATATCGTTGCTACGGTCTCATTTCTAAACTTAATTGCTTCATCGGGATTTATTGAAGGGATTTTCATACGCTTAGCTCGTCCCGAAAGGTGGTTTATCCTTGAACAAGCTCTTCTAAAATTGAGTCTGATGAGTCGCCCTCAAACTCGGACACAATATTACGAACTGACTCGACTGAAACTGAAATTTCTTTACTTTCCGTTGCAAAATCTACTTCATAACACGAAAGGTCAACCAAACAACCAGGCTTATCTATTTCTTTAGCTAACAATCTACCTAAAATTTTCCGTTTCTCCAACACTGGCCTCTCACTTACCACTCCTCTGATTCTTAGTTCATACTCCAATTCTTCTTTAAGTAGACAAACAATTTGGAATTTTTCCGACATGGTTACTACAACCTAATGGAATCAAACCGATAAATCTAACTAATCCGAATCTTACAAAAGCTATCAAAACAAATTCGTACTACTAAAGGTAAAAATCAAAAATGTTTTTGGTAAAATTATTTTGCCAAAACAATATCAAAAATTTAAGGGTCAAAACAGAACTAAAGTCAAAAGTAAATTTGACCAAATTAACGAATTGAGTGTATGGGGATTACCGTTACAACCAATCTTTTATCAAAAGCAAACAAACAAATCTAAGTGTCAAATAAACCTTAAGCAAACAAATTTCGAGCAAAATAATTTTTGGACAAATGGACTTCAAAGGAAAATAAATTTAGAGCTAACAAACTTCGAATCAAATTAAATTTAGAACAAATAAATTTCGAAGCAAATTAATTTTAACAAATAAATTTTAAGGTAAATCAAATTATGAACAAACAACTTTCGAGCTAAATTAAATTATGAACGAACGAATTTCAACAAATTACTCGTTGAACAAACAAATTTCGAGCCCCAAATAAATTTTGATCAAACAAATTTCGAAGCCCCAAGCGTTGGGCGCTAGTGAAACGTATTATATTTTCTTGATCGCTAACCCCAAACGGTCACATTCTTTCCTAAATTGAGCTTAACTAATGCTCTCTTCTTAATACATACATCTGACTCTAGAAGTTGGGGTCAGCAAAACAAAGTCTTCCGACGTAACTAGGGGTCTATTCCTTGGGTAGAGCTATGAGCAATGGGGGTAAGTCGAAATCTATGGAGGGTTACACTTAACAAAAAACAAACAGGCGCCACCAAGTCCAAATTGATTTATTTTAGGGGCATAGCTATTTTTAAGGGCGGACTTGGAGACCCAAAAAAGAGATCGCCTTCGTTGATACACAAACTTGTCTTAACAGAATAAGACGCTGTTCCTGTAAGAAAGAATAATAATTAAGTCACATAAAAATGGGAACACTATTTGCGTCCCTCAAGTATACCTAAAAAGTATAGAGAATATTTTCTGCATAATGGGATCATAAAATTTTAGTTCTTATTGCTTTTGTTTACCAAGTCTGATCAGACTAGATCAGAATAAAAAAACTTTAAATGAAGAATATTAATTTACTAATAAGAATTTTCTTGGTTTCAGTAAATAAAGTATCATTGTAATTAAATAAAAATAAAAATTTGAAGTACTTGCAAAACTGGTAGTAAAGGTTATCAACTAATCCTTACTCAAATATTTTATAATTCTATGTAACTAAAAATGCTAGAGTTTCTTTATAACCCAATCAGATCTGTGTGAGTCATTTACAAATGAATATACGAAATTTTCTCATTAATTTAACAAAGTTAAAATTAGTTTGAAGTCAAAATAATCACCAAGATATTCTCTAATGTTATCAATAGTGGTTGTACTAAAATGCTAAACATGTGTTAGCCATTGGGCAATTGTTGACGGCATTGTTCAAATAAACAGGTGACGTAATAGCAGCTGTTAATTTACGTTGCAGCCATATGTAGTCACATCTTTACAAAACTAAGTGAAATCAAATTTTGATACTGGGAAAACCAGCTTATTTACAGGTAAACTGAATAATAATTTTGTACGTCTAACAAACAAAATGAAATAATGTACTTTCAGAAGGAAAGTACTCAGGAAATCATAATTCTATTACGAACCCAAGAGCAGCAGTTGTCCCTTGATGTAATGGAAATTACCTCGCAGCGCGGGAACAGCAACTAATTATACTTGCTTTCCATGCTTTAATACAGGTGTAGGAGCAAAGCGGGTTCCTTACTTGGATCACGGCAGCATTACTTTGTAACGTAATCTTCCGTTGTCTAAATTTATTTACTAAAATAATTTTTCATTGCGTAGCCAACAAATTAAGCTTTCTAAATTGTAACTTCAAAGGGATCATGTTGTCTCAAATTTTACAGTTGCGATTTTCGACGTGGTGTGCGATATATACGTTATCCATGCAGTTTTCTAATTTCTCGTTGCGAGTTCAAATGGGTCGTTGCGAGTTCAAATGGGTCGTTGCGAGTTCAAATGGGTCGTTGCGCTAAATAAATTTTGTAAATTAGCTAATATGACAATGAATATACAAAATGTGGATTAGGTACTAACCGTTACTCAGGAAGTGTTTTTCACAAACATAGAGCGACTCGGAGGTCACTCGTCATTCTCTTAGAATGCATGTTTACGCTGCTTTTAACTATCGACGAGTGCGCTCGCTGCTTTCTTGCATGGTGGGAGGTTCCGGATTTTAGTTCTCGGACCTCTCACGCGCGCGCCAGTGGCTGTGAAATTACACCGAACTCGGAAACAACTCGACTAATAATCCTTGATATTATAATACTATAAAAGTTTGATTGTTACTTGAATATTTATTTTAATTAATAAAGGTATTTTAATATTCATTGTACGTTTAATGAATGGATTCTCCTACTGCAAAAATAAAATTGTTACAATATATAGAAATATTTATATATCATTTAACCTTAGGTTAAGTGAACTATGTTGTTTTTAATGTCTTTTAAAAGGACTGTAAAGTGTTTCCAGGATTATCTCATGCGAACCGTCAAATGGTCAAGATAAGCTTTCCTTTAAATACAAAGATTTAATTTGATACATTACTATTCATTGTACTTCTTAGTAAGCAATTAAATAAAAGTTTTTAAAAATTCCAAGTTTTAAACTACAAATTTAATTCTCTGATCGAACACTACTGCAAGTGCAGAGAGCTTTTTCTCTAAAATGAAAAATAAAAAGCACAAAATCATTTTACCGCTGTTTAATGAATAATGACCGTCAGATCGTCTTAATCTAGTTTTTGTAGTATCCGTTCACTGACATAGATGTCATCCCGATAAAGCTATCAACGTTATGGGGGCGAAAGCAACAAATAAGAAGACGTGTTATAAAAGAATTCACTGAAACCTAAAATTTCTAATTTAAGAAAAGTTTTTTTCTATAGAATTCCAGCAACAAACCACCTCCGAAACAAAATGCTTTTTCCATAATTGGCAAACTTCAAAATCCCTATATTATATCATTGCGTATATTGTATGTCGTCATTTGCTTCACCAAACAATACAACGAAACGGCACTAACCAGAACATGTAAAGAGAATCTTCCCTATGGCTAAATTAAGTGAAGCCGCTAAATTGCTAACAAGGGATATATACAGTAACACAAGGAGTATGACGATAAACTTTGCCCAAAGCAGCAATGAGCTTGTTCTCTATTGCTCTAGGTATCTAGTATGAGAGAATATTCCAAGAACCTGCATGCAAATTAGATTAGTAGTTCATTAAATGAAATTTGAGTGAGCTTAGGGATACATATTATTTCACTGTAGTTATATACCGCGGATTGATTACGGACGCTTTTCACTTAATCCATATTTAATATTATAATATTGGAAATACTTAAATGAAGCTTATATTTCGAACCCTTTTAAATTTAATATGGAAAAGCTTGTAGAAATTACATATCCCGTAAATGTCGTTTCTTACGAAACACGGTTTCTCTATGCTTTCGTAATATTATAACATCGCATGGCCTATTAGGATATTATACAGTTAATTAATCAAGAATAAACCCATTTTATTGAAAATGGAATGTTACATAAACTAGTATAGCTAATTGAAGGAAATGTGAAGAGATATTTTTTCTGTACTTATGCGCAAATGACAATTACGTCACTGAAGATCTATTGCGTATTTGAATTTACGAAAACAACTGTGAAGCGGGCCGTAAATTTTTTACTTCCATATGTAAGTGAAAAATTATTCTTTTTGCTTTTCATTATACAGGGTGGCATTAGTTTTATGTCATTAAATTGAGATGGTGATAGAGATGGATTAGGTAAACAAAAAATGTATAAGACAGTCGAATGATTCTGTTTATGCTAAAATACTCCTTTTAGAAAAGTGTCTTAATAATGTGCAAGTCTTGTGATGGTGCGACTTATGGTTCATGTTTTATTATCAAAAAACAAAATCCGCCATTTTTAGTTTTCTTCGAATATCTCCAAAACCAGACAACTTACACCAATTTTGTAAACGGATACAAAACTGGCCTGGATTCCTCCAAATCTTTCCCCATTTAACCCAATTTCTATCTCTTATAATAACTGAAATCACAATGTAGAGACTCGAAATTTGGACACACTGTATATTAAGGACATCCGCTAGCGTCAAGTGGTTGCGTTGATAGAAGGGGGGGAGATTTTTAAATTTATTTTTGCAACATCTCATCGTTTTCGAGCACACCCGTTACTGTAAAATTTTCAAAAAATTTTTAGTCATCCTTGTTTAAACATTATGCTGTTAATTGTTTAGAGAAGTGATGCAATTATAAATCATATGACATTACTAAGTTCCTTTGAGGAAACTACAGATGAATTTGAAACACAGATAGATTTCTGACAAGATCACAAACAGAAAAGAATTTGACTTAAAAAGCTTCCGGGCAGATGTAAAATTATTATTCATACCCGATACACGCTATTAATATGAATGAACATTTTTTGGTAGTGAAAGTACATAAGATAAATCTCTCCCATCTAGAATTGACCAACGCCGTCTAGTATAGACACCTTTCTTTAATCTATAGTTTAGGTCGGCACATACCTAGTATAAGAATTAAAGAAAGGTATGCGTATTAGATTGCGTTGGTCAATACCAGACGGAGGGGATTCCCAAACAAACTTAGTAGTGTTATATGATTTATAATTGTATCGCCTCTCAACAACTAATAGAATAATGTTTAAATAAAGTTGCCGGAAATTTTCGTATTTTGAAAATTTACAATAAGGGGTGTATTTCAAAAAAGATGAGAGATAACGCAAAAATAAGTTCAAAAATCCTCCCTGCTTTAACAATCCTACTACTTGTGACCATTCGAAGTCCTATGTCCATATACCACCTTTCGATATCGTATGCCTAAAGACAAAAAAGTTATTTTTAAGATAATTTTGGAGTTGAAATATTTTGTATGCGAAAATAATGTATTTTGACACATGATTCAAAACGATGTACATTTTTGAACTTAATTGGTCTCCTTCTGGATTTTCGATTTCGGTTTTGGATTTTCAAATTTGTGGCAGTTGAAAAAAATCACCACCACATACCACGTCCATTTCCACACACCATCTCTATCTCCACACACCACCTCTATGTCCACACATCACCTCTACTTCCACCCACCACCTAAACCTCCGCCTCCACCTCTACACACCACTTTCACACACCACTGACACGTCTAGCTTCACACATCATCTCCACCTCCACTTGTACACACCACCTCCACGTTGTATCTCCACTTCTAGCTTCGTTTCCACACACAACGTCCATTTCCACACACCACCTCCACCTTCATACAGACATCCTTCTCCACACACCACCTCCACCTCCATACACCACCTGCACCTCCATACATCACCTCCACCTCCACACAGACATCCACCTCCACACACCACTTCCACCTCCACATACTACCGCCACACTCCAGTTCCACCACCACCTCCACCTTCACGCACCAGTTCTACCACCACCTCCATTTCCTGTTTTCAACCTCTGTAGGTTTGAACTTTGACTTTGAAAAGTGAAAGTGAAGCCTGTTCATGATGACGTCCGTGATCCTCGAATAACCAGGAAGGGTACAATAATAACCAGAATGGACCTAAGAATTTCACATGTTAAAATCCCATAAGAAAACCAGTTTTTGGTTCCGTACGAAGGTAGCCTATCTACTAATTACAAAAGAATAAATTTTCACTTACTTCCTTAGGAAAGTAAAGATTTACATTCCGCTTTACAGCCGTCCTCGTAAATTCAACTACGCAATTGAACTTCGGCAACACAAGTGTCATTTGCGCCTAAATAGAATAAAGATATATTTGACATAAAGAATTAGCAATACTAGCTTATGTAATCTTTCATTTTTGATAAATGCGTTATATTTCATGATTAATTAATTGTATAGTACCCTAATAGGTCATGCGATGTTTTAATATTACGAAAGCATAAGGAAACCGTGTTTCGTAAGAAACGAGATTTGCTGGATATGTAATTTCTAAAAGCTTTTCCATATTAAATTTAGAAGGGATCAGAGTACAAGTCTGCTTCAAGTAATTCCAATATCACAATATTAAATATGGATTCAGTTAAAAGAGCCCGTTATCAACTTGCGGTATATAACTTCAGTGTAATAGTATGTATCCCTAAGCTGATCTAACCCCATTAATACATTACTAATCTAATTTGTATGCAGGTTCTTAGAATATTCTCTTATATTAGAAACCTAAAGCAATAGAGAACAAGCTCATTGCTGCTTTGGGGCAAAGTTTATCGTCATACTCCTTGTATTACTGTTCATATCCCTTGTTAGCAATTTAGCGGTTTCACTTAATTTAGCTATAGGGAAGTTTCTCTTTACATGTTGTGGTTTGTGCCGTTTCGTTGTATTGCGTTTGATGAAGCGAGTACGAAATACAATATACGCAATTATATAATATAGAGATTTTGAAGCTTGCCAATTATGGAAGAAACATTTTAGAAGTCTTTGCGTAAAACAAGCACGTTTTATTTGGAGGTGGTTTGTTGCAATATTCTGTATAAAACTTATTTTTTAATTAGAAATTTTATGCTTCAGCGAATTTTTTCATAACAGCAGTCTTCTTGTTGCTTTTGTCACCATAGAGTTGAGGCGTTTATCGGTGTTGACATCTATATCTCAGTGAACGGATATCACGGAAAGTGCATTAACACTGTTGCTGATTAGATAGCTCAGAAGAATGTAATTATTTCTTTTATTGGAATAGAATTTGATGACTTTTAATACAAAACTACATTTATTAGTGAACTGATAAAATATTGACAAATTTCTACTGTCTATATAAGAATTGGCATCTACACTTGTCTACTTGATACATAAAAAATAACTGTAAATACAAATTGTAATATTCATTCTAAACATGCCACCTACCTTGAAAGGAGAAGCCTTTTAACAGAAAATAATGACGAGTATTTAACATAGTCAAATAACGTAATATAACATATTAAAATATGTGAATTATAAAGAAATTTCACATGCTTGAGTCCGGTGTTAGACATGTTTGAAAATTCTGTAAATTTACGAAGAGATAGTACATTAGTATTAGTTTTACTAAACAACACAGCACTAAACAGTCTTTTTTATGGGTAATGGAACGATCGCTCCCACAGCACGACGAAGGATGCCTTTAGATCTGCGAATTGATACAACTCGTACGATGTTGTCCGTACCGGGATACATATCAACAATTCGTCCAAGTTGCCATAACATTGATGGGGAATTTTTATCTTTCATAAGGACCAAAGAATTTAGTTCAATTGTTGATTGATTGATTTTCCATTTCTGCCTTTGTTGGAGTTCAGAAACGTACTCCACTGACCAACGTTGCCAGAAATGTTGGCGTAATTGTTCAAGTCGCTGGAACTGATCCATTCTATTATAATTTACAGCAGTGAGATCTAACTCAAACGGCAACACCGTAGATCTACCAATCAAGAAGTGAGCGGGAGTGAGTGGAGTTAAATCTGCAGGATCGGCTGATAGTTGGGTGATGGGGCGGGAATTCAGTGTAGCTTCAACTTGCGTCAACAAGGTGTAAAAATTCTCATATGTTAGCGCAGCATCGCAGGTTTTAAATGCCATTCCATGGACTTTACGCCCGCCTCCCATAAACAGCCAAAGTGAGGAGAATAGGCCGGTATAATATGCCAGTTGATTTCTTGGGTTGCACAGGCAGTGATTATGCTTCCCTGTTCTGATTGGAGAAAGTTTCCACCCCTTTTCCGATCTCCCAGAGAAAAGGCAGTCGCCAGACACGGTGGAATAAAGTAAAGTTTTCCCGCTAACTCGATTTGGCTGTTTCGTGAGTCATGGAGACCAACCTTGAAGCCAATAACTGATGTTAAGATAATTTAGGGCGCCATAAAACTGCCTGGAAACCTTAAAGCTCAAAATACTGAAAGTGACGTTTTTAATATCATCCTCTTAATTTTTAACAGTTTCAGAACTTACTAACCGTCCTACCAATCCCTGTATATATATATATATTGGATCAATAACCCTTGATACCAATCAATAATATTAATTCACGCAAGGTAAAATCTTGGAGAACTTGTATAAAAATTTACCTTTACCTTTGCTTTTGTAGGTATAGTTCGAACCATGGCGGGTTAAACATCGTGGCTACATCGTCCTACGTACATTGACGTAACATTAAAAAAAACCAAGAGAAAGAAGAAAAGGAAGGAGGACCGGGCTCAATCGGTGAGTGGGCGGGGTCTTATATCTATAGCTAAATTAAAAAAGAAACCTGAAATAAATAGAAAAAAAATATATACACTCACTCATTCACACTCCGATCAAAACATACAACGGAAAAGAAAGAACTTATAATTAAAGACAAAATATATATACAAATTTTAATACACGAAAGGGTTATTTTTAATTAACGGAATTAATTTTTGTGTTGAACGCCAAAAGAATTTAAGATAAAAATTATGGTATATATCTAATTCATTATTTACGAAAATGAACGTAACAATCGCTCCTGCAAACTATTTTATTTCACATGAACAGTACTGATTATTAATTAATTAAACCAAATACAATAGTGGTAGTGAAACTTATAGTGCCAATTATCTAAAAGGTATGTAATAAATACTAGTTTTAGATATCTATATTGAACTTATTAACAATCCCGATCGTATTTGTAAAAGGTGACAATTTAAACAAACTATTCCGGTTACTTATCGCGTTCTCTACACATTGCGATGTTACTCTGAGCTAATACGTGTATTTTAAGTTGTGCATTTACTTCTTTATTATTTGGATTAAATGGATTCTGCTATCAATTCCTTGCAACAGAGGTTCCTGAATAGAATGACGGTGTTTGAAAAATCTCTGCAAGGAGTTGCTAGTGGCAATAGCATGAAGAGTGTGACCACACTTGAGGCACTTTCCAGTGATTTTTATTTATTTAAAACTGAAATAATGGAACTTCTTTCTGATTTAAATCAGACAAGGTTGAAGCACTGGAGGCGTAGAGTAGAAGAAATTGTTTGGTTTTCCACGGAGTTGTGGAAGAAGATAAAGAGGATATTAACTATGTAGCATCTCAAGTTATTAAAAATAATTTAAAGCTTCCATCTGAATTTTCCATGCAATTGGTGGACCATTGTCATCGTATTAGTAGAAAAAATCGTAATTCTGTTGCGCCTAGACCGATCGTAGTAAATTTTATTACCTATTCGTACCGAAACTTAATATGGAATGCTAAAAAGCAATTAAAAGGGACAAAACTTCTAATTACTGAATCACTAATAAATCGTTCAAATGAACTCTATAAGGCAGCCAAAGCTAAATTTGGCAGTAAAAGTGTGTGGACGTTCAATGGTAAAATTTTTGCCGAACTCCCTGATAATAAAAGGTTTCGCATCCACAATGCTGTTGATATTAATAGAGTCTATATGGATCAGCAAAATGCAGCTTCAAAAGAGCCGATTAGTCATCGTCTAAGATCCAGTAGTCAGAAATGATTTACTCAATATCTCGTAACAATATTGTTCATTTTCCTTTTTAAATAAATTTTAATTTTCTTGGTTTGGAAGCGACGTCTGAACCTCTGCCTAGTTGGTTATTTTAATCTGAACTTAGTTTTATTATTTTTGTATTTATTCGGAATTTAGTTGCTATATCCTAGATGTTATTTGTACTTATATAATTTTACGCTGCATATAATGTCATCCGTATTTTGGTCTCCCCCGCCTCCTAGTCCAACCTCCATATCCAAAATTCCCAAACTATCTACAATTATGCCACATAAATATTCAGAGCTTACCTTCCCATGTAGTAGATTTTCAACTCTTATTTGAGAACTCTACTATTGATGCAATACTTGTTACTGAAACCTGGTTGAAACCATCTATTCCAGATACGCTGATATCCGTGCATAACTTCAATATAATTAGGTTTGATAGACTATCTAGTAGAGGTAGAGGGGTTGCTATCTATCTTCGCAATACATACGAATTTAAAGTTATTGCTCAGTCAAATCCAAATAACGAACATTCGTTTGAGTTTCTATTTATTGAGCTTCCAAAGTTCAAATTACTTGTGGGCGTCATTTACTGTCCGCCTGAAGCAAACTACTTTGATGTTCTTGAGGATACCTTCGAGCAGTTGAGTGCTGAATATTTAAACTGTATTATCATGGGTGATTTTAATACTTGCCTTCTAAAAAATGACTACCGCGCTGTCAAACTTAAGAATATTGTTTCTTCTCTTAATTTATTCATTCAATCCTCTGATCCCACATATCACTACAGCGAACACTCAAGCTCTCTTTTAGATCTAACCATTTGTTCGGATCTTAGTAAAATTATGACATATAGTCAAACTGGTAACCACAATTTTTCAAAACATGATCTTCTCTATGTAGCTTATAAAGTAAAATCCATCCCTCACCGATCTAAATTCCTTACATATCGAGATATCAAAAACATTAATATCAACCAGTACAGATCCGATGTAGCTTCAATTTGTTGGAACCATATGCTACTACTACACACAATTGATTTAAAGGTGGACTTTACAAATGTAATATACGCAATTTTTGACAGAAACGCGCCTCTCAAATGTGTAAAAATTAAAAACAAACCAGTACCTTGGATTACAAATGCAATTAAACAATTAATGAGTATACGTGATAAAGCGAAACGTAAATATCTTCAGCAAAAAACTGAAATACGATGGGAAGAATATAGAATTCTACGTAACCGTTGTAATCAACTATGTAGGAACGCCAAAAAGAAATTTATTAATGATTCCCTATCAGAAATCCCAATAGGGAGTTATTGGAAATTTCTTAATAGGTTGGGTGTAGCGAGTCAAAAACGTGACGCACCTATAAATATGTTTGATTTAAATGAACTAAATATTCATTTTGCACAACCTAAAACAATCCTGGGACACGAAATAATGGCTGCTACTATTAAAAAGCTTGGTTCCGACACAATTGCCACAACTTCTGCTTTTTCGTTTGTAGAAGTAAATAATGATGAAGTGCTACGTGTTATGCGTGAACTTAATAATGAATGTACGGGGTTATGATGGCATAAATCGTGAAAGTATTTTAATTGTTGTCGACATTATTCTTCCCATTATAACCCACCTTGTTAATTTCTCTTTGTCCACTAGCTGCTTTCCAAAAATATGGAAGAAAGCGCATGTCATTCCAATTCCAAAAATTTCAAATCCGGGCTTAATGTCTGACTTTAGACCAATATCAGTGTTGTCTTTTCTCTCACGTTGTTGCGAAAAAATAGTCCACAAGCAGTTGTCTGATTATCTTGAAGTCAATAACTTATATAAACCTTTGCAGTCAGGTTTCGTAAAAACCATAGTACATCAACGGCGCTTATTAAGGTTATTGATGACATTCGTTATGCACTAGACTAGACAATAAAGAGGTTACAATCTTGACCCTACTTGATTTCACTAATGCCTTTAATTTAGTTGATCACGACATTCTACTAGCTTATTTAAAAATGTATAATTTATCTGTGGCTGTTATTACATGGTTTGAATCCTACCTAACCGAACGTGAACAACGTATACAAGCCAGAAGTGTATCTTCTAATTGGGTAGTAGTCACCAAGGGTGTGCTACGTACATTGACGTAACATAAAAAAAATCGAGAAAAAGAAAGAGAAAGAAAGTAAGTCCGGGCTCAGGCGGCGAGTGGGCGGGGTCTTATACCTATAGCTACAGTAACAAAAAAACCTGAAATAAATAGAAAAAAATATATAAACACTCACTCATTCACACACAACACAAAACATACAACAGAAAAGAAAGAACTTATAATTAAAAACAAAATATATATACAAAAAACCGTACTCCCAAACCCAACCCCAAAAAAAGTCAATATCCCCAATTTATATATACATTATAAACACCCCTTAAACATAAAGAAAAATTACCCATGAAAATGGCGAGCTGTAATTTTTAGGTAATAACCCCTGACAGTAGTTAGTAAGAAAAAAAAGAGAAAACGCAACCCTAAAAACCACAGCTCTAAACCATCGTAAAAGTAAACTTAAACTAAATTTACAAACATGTATAGTATTAATCAACCCAAAAAACCAGTAAATACCAAAATCGTTCAATAATTTTCATATATAAAAAAAATCAAATTTGGAAATGTCATTTTAGAACGGTAACATCACAGGCGTTCTTGTTCCGCGGTAAGAAGCGGATACAAAGAAAAAAAAAGAAGGACTCACCCTCGAGTTCCTGACATCGGGGGGAAGGCTGTCGCTGGTCTGCCTCAGCGAACAGGCCAGCTTACGGCCAAGCGGAGCGCATTGGACTTCGCAGTCCCCCAAAAGAAACGCAGCTTCAGGGATCAACGCGTCCCCCGCAGGAAGCTAGAATAGTTACAAACCATAAATTAATTTATTGCAGCCAAAAAGGTATTGTTTTATATAAACCCCATATACTTACCACGCTAAATAATGCGTGCCGGAAATATGCATCAAGAAAACGAGCGAAGCCAAATAGAAGGAGGTGTTCAATTTATCCATCTTATCATTTAATTATTTTTAGATTGCTTTTGAAAAGATTATATGGCATGCAACCACATCGTTGTTTACTCTTGGAATAAAGACCAAGAGGCGACGCCCTCATTTGTTTTTGAGTACCAGTTCTTTTCATACCCTGGTGCTACTATTATTATTATTTTACTATTGCCCTATACCTCAATTTTTTGTTTTCAATCGCTGCGTCTAATCAACACAAACTTCTAAGCTTTCACTAATAATATCGTTTTAAATAAATTTAGGTATCTACGAAAGTGTGCTCATAAGTAATAATTTAAAAAGTATTCCACCTGACTGGATCACATATTACATTAGCAAACTCAAAAGGGGATTTCTAAAGGAGCTGTCATTCTTGAAGTTGTTGAGTCGAAACTTTTATGACAAATTTGTTAGGAACCTAATTTAACCAGAATTTCATTAAGGTTTCGAATAATCAGAATAAATGGACACGGTCTGGTGAATCCACTTTAACTTACAAGGATTCAAATTTGCTGAACTTTATTGAAGGAATTTCTCTGGTAGCAATATTTCAAACGTCATTAATATAGGCCTAATTTCATAGTCGAGTTAACCAAATTACAAACAGCCGGTGTCTGTTTTTCGTATAATTGAGTTTTCAGCTTTAATTTAATGGCAAAACTTTTATTAGGAGCAACAAAATGTGAAACCAAATTCAAGCGTATTTTTCTCGGTTAGTAAAATTTGTATCGAATGAACAAATCTACATTGAGATGTTTGCTTATTTACTGACTATTGGTCCCCATTTGTACTGATATCAGCGCATTATTAGTATCAGTGCAGACACATTACTGTACTACGTAAATGAATATATACAGACACAAAAAAAGAATAATATTTACAACACTTAAAATTAGTAACTAACATCTAAACTTATATACAAACACTATAAAATAAGTAAATTACAGGATTAACACGGGTGCGTGTTAATAAGCACAAACAAGTGCAAATATATAAAAAGTACATTAAGTCAGTTAATGAAACACACTATGTGAATATTTACAAAACCAATAGGATTGCGTGTTAATGAGCACAAACAAGAACAAACGTTCATATATTTATGCATAGAAAAATCACAGGCACCTATATGTATAACAATATAAATTATTGGTTATTTTGCAAAAAGAAAAACCCGTGGCCGGTTTCACTGTTCTTGCAGATCATCAGACGGACGCATCTGTTTTTGAAAAACACCAACTAAGTTCTGGAATTATACACAAATCAAGGTGTATTTATAATACAAACAGTTTCTCATGCGCCCTCTATACTCGAATGTAAGCAACTAACCATCGGTAACTTTCACAAGTCCCAACATGATCAGCATAGACATAGTTGCCACACAAAATTTTTAGAAACATAGTCAAAAGATAAGATGAAAATCAACGACCACTGATATTGTTATTCCCTTTGATAGTTTTCATCCTTTCTACCAAAAACTTGCTGCTTTCCATTTTTTGTTTTAAGAGACTGTTTAGTATTCCTATGAAAAAGATAGATTTCAATAACGAGCTCAACATTATTCAACAAACTGCTAAAAATAATAATTTCTCTTATTTCACCATAGAAAAGCTTTATAATAAGATTCAACTCGGACATTCTCTACTTAGTATGTTACTACCGCTAAGAAAGAACCACCTGTTTTTTACAGCTTATCTAAAATTGAATTACTTTTTATTGTATTTATGTGACATGTAGGTAGTTTGTTTATGGTCAACTTTATCATTTTAATTTTGTTCCATATGTTTTCTATTTTTTAGTGTACTTGATAATGAATACATTGGTATTCGAAGCTATAGTCGTAAAGTAAAATAAAGAAATGATTATTGCATGGGTTTGGTTTAAAGTTTTTTACTTTTCAGCTTGAAATAATTTATTTTTAAAACTGGATTTTACATGCCACTCTGTACGACGTTCCCGAATGTGCAAGTTTTGCGAGTTTTGAATTGAAACCAGCAATTTTCACGCCTGCTTCCTTTTCAGAGATTTCTTAGTGAGATTGGTAAGAGATGGATTTTATTTTTTCTGGTTTAGTCTAGGTTTCGCTTTTGGTTAAAATTGTGTGCCTACGTTGCACATCTCCTTTATCTGCTATGCTTGGTTTTAATGGTTAGGCGGTATTAAAATTGCCACTAGATTCATTACAAATTTAGGGTCCTGGTATTGACGATTCCTCTGTACTATAGATAACCTGTTTTGGATACTCGTACTTCTTACTCACACATAGTAGATGTTCTATATTTAGCAATCGCAAGTTGCATCAATCTTATCCGTAAGTTTTGAAGTCCTAATCATAATATTAAACTGTTGCCTTTGTTACTAACTTAATAAATCCTACTAGTTATTTATAAGGGTGAACCACCAATGTGTATATCGGGTGGATTAGTATAAAGGTTTGTCCATGTGTCAATACAGTGTTTTTTTGTATAAACCAATATTCTATACGTACGATTTGGTACACGTGTAAATTCGGGTATTTGTTATTTAACTATATTATATGCGGAAACTAGAATTCATGTGATATGTTATGGTGTTGCAGGGATCTGCATGTTTATTTTTGTACGGCCTTTACAATTAGGTCAATTTTATTTTATTATTATTATTATTAACATGAAATTTCTATAAATTGTTTCATTTCAATCATAAAGGTATATGTTATATAAAGGTTTGATGATAAATACCAAAATATTTAAATATATTTTTAGATTCTTGCAGGATAAAGATTTGTACTTTAGGTTTCTGTTTTGATTTGTTACAAATTGAATATTTGTGCGAATGTGTTTGCATAAGAATAGTTTACTGTAAAGAAAGCACAAAATTACTTATTTTTAATTTATTTGTTTTGTTTAATAAACAACACCATTGTACCATTACTGCAGGTCTTGCATTGTTGCTTTTTTATACTTTCTTATTATTATCAATATTTATTTATCCTATTGGATTGATTTATAATGTTTTAACAGCCAAACGTTCTGTCCTTATTTATTTTATTTTCCTACTATTTACTAACCATTAATTTCTTTCATTTTAGCAGGGCGAATCGGTTTTAGGGTTTTTTCTTTAACTATGACCCTTTTCCCTCTTTACGATTGATTCGTTAGAACGGCAATTTTCCTTTTCCTTTTTTGTTGTGGTAATTGGTGCGGTCTACTTACGTTACTTTCGTTGCTCTCTTTCTTGTCCACACCGTATACCGTAACAACAATCTCCATATTTATATGATATGCTTGCCAACATTTAATTTTGCTGGCCATCAAATAAACCATATGCCATTAATTGTAAATACCAACTTATAATTTCAACAGGGCAAACCTTATTAGTAAAATTTAATTCTGTACAAATACGTTAGGTTGCCTGCAACCGTTCGAGCGTTCGACCGTTCGATCTTTCGACTGTTCGACCGTTTGGCCGTTCGAGCGTTCGACCGCTCGACTGTTTGGCTGTTCCACCGTTCGACCACTCGACCGTTCGATTGTCCATTGTCAATACTCTATTGTCTTCTCTGAAACCGATTACAAAAGGGATTTTGCAATCAGAATTAACGGTCCAATTATAAAGGAACGCGCATATAAACCTAGAATATTTACGGCCCTCTTTTAACAAATTTCTCAAAGATCGATATTATATTAACAATGATGAAGATGCTTTAAATTGTCACCGATAATGCTAGCGTGAGAATTCTTAAATACAGTACTTTTTAGTAAAACTTTTTTACCGTCTTGCCACACCCGGTAGTCATACTGTATACAATTTTTTTGCAAGAAAAGACAACCCCTCCAGCTTCACGGTAATTAGCCAACGCACGGAATTCTCGCCGTTCGGGACAAATCAAAATTTGTTAACTTGCCGCTCATTAGATCCCTAACAGTGTGCTATCTCCTCTTAAATAGATAAACTTAATTTTTTGAATAATCCTTTACCTGACTCAAATTTAAAATTTTCTCTAATTTACAGTAGTGATCACAGGCAGTCAGTTCGACAACCTAAGATTGTTTTGCGTTAAAAAATGTCTTTTTCCCTGAGTTTTGTGCAATTTATTTTATAGTATTTAATTATCTCTTGAAATAGGGCGTCATAATTGTCTCCATAATATTTAATTTTTGACATTTAAATTTTGAATATGTACAACCACCATAAAGTTAGAAAAGCAATAAATAGTTTTTACTTCGTTGAAATGTTCGTATCTATTCTAATGGACTGACATTGTAGCTTGTTTAGAGGGTCACATCTATATATTTGGAAATATTACAAAATAACTGAACATACAATAGCACAATCGTTTACAAATGTAAACACATTTGCATACGATATTTTCCAAAGTCACAGCAGGTATAGTGTCAAGATGGTTTAAAAGAACATTTATAAATAGCTATATATAAATTCATATGTGTAGGTGTTAATTCTCTCTTTTCTGAGGAATTCTTCTAATGTCTTGTATGTTAATCTACTAGAGATTTAAACTATATACAACTCTATAAACTATTATCCATATATTATGTGTACAATTTAATATTTCTCCCAGCCTGTTTTCTTTTAGGCGTATACAACATGTCTTAAAATTAATATTTGCTAGCCTTGCTTTACATATAAAAAGAAATAAATGCAATGCTTAACCAAAGAAAATGTAATAGATTAATCTTAAAAATTCAGACGAAACTGATAAATGGGCATTTTGCAGATAGAAAGTGGAATGATCTATCCATGAATCATTTTTATGTCATTTGCCAAGAACATCGAGACCGTTTGGCATGCATCCCACGGGATTAATACCGCCGTAACGTGGAACGGGTATATTAGATTCCTATTCTTATATGTTTCTAGTAGAGACCTACATGGTTGGTCTGAAAAGAGTGTAATATCAATTTCAGCTCAATGGAATTTAAATTTGAGCGTTTTAGTTTACACTGAAAACGGTTGCAAGCTTTACAAACAAGCAGAAGATTTACAGCTACACTAGCATTCTATGGATTCTGTACTTGAGGCGAGTGGTTGCGACACAACATTATTAGTTGTAGATGCTCATACACTTGTTTATGTAAAATATTTAGTGTACCACTGTACCGTGTAACGCTAGCGCGTTACGTAAATCAGCATTAAATAGTAGAAAGAAATTTATTAATTTCCGTTAGTTAAGCTAACTTTTAGTGCGAAAACACCCTGAAAAATTTATAGAAACTTTGATGATTTACATTTTATAACGTGGCTATATTTTAAAGTAATATTAAATTAGGATACAGAAATAAACAAAAAAACACCTAATATATTAAATACAAACAGTAATAAAGGTCGAGACTTCACAATCTTTCTATTAAATTTAGAAAAATACAGGTAGATTTCGGTAAATAGGATAGATAGAAAAGTTTATTTGTACACATTCACACAAGTACAAAAACAAGCGAACGTAAACAAATGATGCCCTTTTAGGTATCCAATGTAAAAATGTAAGAATAAGATAATCGGTTCCATAAATAAAATTACAATGATTTCAGAAATCCAACAGTTAGACGCACTACCCCGTGTTAACGAAAAATAGCATATAAAAAAGATTATAAAACCGGTGGATCGTAAAAAAGGGGTGATTCATCTTCAGTTTTTCGAGACCACGCGGCAGAGCAGTCGATTTACACGTAACCATCGCCGTGCGGATAAAGTTGTAAATCAGGTAGTAAAAGTTAAGGTATTGAAAGTCCGGAGCTGTTTGCGAACAGGTATCCGAACGCGAGTAAGAGCGCGGGGATGAAAAATCACCGTTAATTGTGGAAGTGGCCTGTGTTGGGAGCTTTCATTCAACATAAAGTTGGAATAACTAATCTACCTGCAGCTATTCCTGCACCGTGAAAGTCGATAGAGCCTTGTTGCAGACACACAAAACTATAAGTTTCTTGAATTTTATTTTCCATCTTATAAATATTACATGCTGTTTTCTATTACATAATGTGATTGGTGGAATCATAAGGATGTGCTAAACTTGTTATTAAGAAGGACGATTATGTTGGCGCACGCCTATTTAAAGATGATTGTATACATACAGATTTACATATGGAAAAGATCATTATTGTAAAAAAATAACTAGGTAGAAATTAAATGGCTAAATTTAAGTAGTTTTCTTAGCTACACACATAGTTGGCGAATTAGGAGTAGATTTTAATAATTTTTCCTATTGTTATTTACTGTGATTTTCATGTTTGATAATATAAGTTAGATTTACAAGACGTGAAGACCTTTTTTATTTGTGTTTATGGTAGATTAGTAGAAGGAGGTTAGAGGTCGTAAGCAAAGCTTTACCAACCCTCAAACTGCAATGGAAACCGTTAAAGCATTTCTCGAGGCACCCACCTCCGGGGCAAGCATTATCCCAGTAGACTGACGCCAGTACAAAAACCTCTCCATGTAGGTTAAAGAGTATTTAGTAATAAGATGGAAATGTGTATACTCCAAAATATTATTTGTTTTTATAGAACTCACCCCGCACCACTGAAAACTAGCCAGAATTACGCCGCCCTGTAGAGTAAAATTAATTCAAGCACAAAAGGTCAATTCAGTATGTAGCAACCCGTTGTATATAAAACATATTTTCGGAAAACTTGGGCAATTATTCGATATACGAGGCCACATATGAAAAATTAACTTTCTTCAGTTGAACCATAGCATAATGTACATGATTTTATTTGTGTTAAAAAAAGATAATAAGTTATTAAATGCTTGCAGCGTTAATTTACAAGTGCAAACTGTCGGATATGAATCATCTCAACGTTATATAATTGTGGATAATGTACAGTTTCTCTGAAAATAAGTTGCTGGTTTTGAAGTTTGAACAACAATAAAGACTTTAACCACTCGTTAAGCGTATTTATTGCATATACATAGAACTTGAATATTAACAATTTAATACACAACTTGAAAGAGCATTAACAATGCTATAAAACATGAATATATTTTTGTAATTATGCGATAAAAATGATATGCAGTGACTTTCACTAACGATTGAACGAAAGTGAAGTTGACCTAACTAAAACAAGTAGGCCAACAGTTGAGGAGGCGAGAAGGAGAGCGAGAGCGCGAGCGAGAGTGAGATCAAGAGCGAGAGCGAGAGCGAGAGCGAGAGCGAGAGCGAGAGCGAGAACGAGAACGAGAGCGAGAGCGAGAGCGAAATCGAAAGCAAGATCAAAAACTAGAACGAGAAGGAGAGCGAGAGCGAGATTTTCTTATTTGTCTAACGTTTTAGTTAGTCTGCTAGCTGACATTAAGAAGACCCATTTTGTCTCTTGTACTTGACTGACTAGCCGTATCTAGGGTTTTTATTTCAGGCGTACAGCGCTAGAGCTGTCAGTGACCTAGACTTCGTTAACCGTCCCTAACCTCGTAGAAGCAGCACTTTAATGTTTTTGATTTGTTTCGTTTCTTTTTCGGTTGTGTTTTGTTGTGTTTCCTAATGTATGGTTAGGCGTGTGTATGCCTGAATGTACCTTTTGACTGTCTGTCTGTCTGTGTGTTTGTGTTGTTGGACGTGCTCCCTTCTCAGTTCCTGACCATCGGCAGCCGAAAATTCGGGACTGAGAGTTGAATAAAGCCGCACGTACTCTGGTCACCGACAGCTAGAAAACAGAGGGCTTATGCGATGTCCAAGCGTATTTTGTGTTGTGTTTTGTTTTAGGTATTTGCGTATTGTGTCTTTGTATGTCTATGTATGTCTATCTATGTATGTGTGTTGTTTGTGTTGTGATTCGTGTGTCTTTTTAATGTATTTGTGTATTTTGCGTGATTTGTTTTTTTAACTGTTGGGTGTTTGGATGTTGTGCATTTCGGTTTGGGAATGTTTTGTGTTATTGTAGTTGTGTGTGCTCGCTTCTCAATCGTCGACCATTGGTAGCCGAAAATCTAGAGTCAAACGGAGAGAATCACCGCGCGTGCGTGCTCTGGCCGTCAGCACCGCCAACCAAAGAGCTCATGCGCAGTTTCAGATTGAATGTCATTGTGTGGAGGTGTTATTGTGTTTGTAGATTTTTTATTTTCTGTGTTGGCCAAAAAATTAGACGTGTTTCCTACTTTCTATTCACAGTTTATTGTCACAATAGTAAGTTTGAACAATTACAAGTTTTGCATAGGTATTTATTTCTATGCTTGTGCTTCTATTTTGCATTGGGCTAGATCCAGGAGGGAGTATTGTACTAAACTCTAAGTTTGCCACTTATTTTAGTTTGAATTCCTGTTTTAAAATTAAAGTTAAATAATCTTGTTCTACTATTCTTATACTACATGTTAGTGTTTAAGTATCTTGGGAATTATTTCTATTTGTACATTAAGTTCGATACACAGATCACTTGTTTAGTGTTTTTGGTCTAAATTATGGGTTTGTCGTATCCGGTTCAATTATAAGGTTATCCCTGGTGCTTCAGCTGCGCGACTACCGGAAAGCTTAAGCACTACCGCCACCGGTTGTTTCAGAGATTGTCGATTGCGTATTCTTTTCTTAATTTTATTGTTTTTGTTTGGATTTATGGCCTGTGCAGGTTGTGATTCGTTTTAATTGTTCTCTGTGTTAGTGATTCCATATATGGAAATAGATTTCGTTCCGTATAATGTCTTTCAAAGTCTTTTCGTATTGCAGGCTCTTGTTGATGATGTCGCGTTTTTATTGTGTGTTGTAGTGTGGGTTCTGTGGGCCTGATAAGTCCCAACATTCCAACACCATATGTTCAGGTATACCAATTACTCCGCATGTGCACCTGTCTGTTTCCGTTATGTTGCATCCGTGTCTATGTGCAGGTAGTACCCGTGCCCTGTTAAGAAGTTTATTAGCTCCTTGTAGTCTATTATGTGACTCCGTTCTTAATATTTCTCGTATCTTGATTTCTCCCCTCATTCGCAGTCAGTATATTGCTGCCCGTTCTTTTGCCGCGAGGTTGACTGAATTATTCTTAGTGCTATGGCTATAGCTTCAAGGGTTGTTGTTTGGTACGCACCCGTTAACCGTATCATCAGTCCTCAATACGCAGATTTGTTCGCTGCTCGGGTTTCACTAGTTTCACTTGGTTTACCACGCGCTTATCGCGTATGTGATACGCCATCACATTGTTGATGTTTACATTGACGAAGTTGAGCGGAATTTTGTAGGTCCTCGGAGCTAGGCTGGCGACACTTTGCATCAAGCTATTTGTTTATAGGCGAGTTTGTACTAATATGTTAGTCGTAATTCTGGCTTCATCCAAGATTACGCCAAGATATTTCGTGGTTGGTGATCATTTACGTTCTGATTATGTATTGATGATGGAGTCCTTCGAAAGATTCCCTTCATCATTATGTAAATTATTTTGAATGCTGTTATGCCCACATTATAGATCTTGCACCAGTCATTTGTTTTGTTTATCAAGTTTATCGCTTATCTTTTTATTTTAGTTCTCGAATTCTTTTCCACCATGATTATGACATCGTACACGTATGCTATGACGGACATCATCATGGCCATAGCTTGAAAGCCACTCAAGCATTCGTCCAGAAGTGTGTTCCAGAAAAAGGCGCCGCAAACAGACCACTGCCGGCAGCCTTAGTTTTCTCTTGTCTGTCATAGCCTATGCGGACGACATCTTGATTGTGGTGAAAGGGGATTCAAGGAGGACTCTCGAAGACAAAGCGACAAGTACACTATTCAAACTACACAACTGGATTGCTAACAATAAACTAAAAATCGCCCATACAAAAACCAAATACACAGTAATCAACAGAACCTTTAAACGCAACCCACGCATTTTAATAGACAACAAACCAATCGCACGAGCATACGAACATGCAAATATTTGTGTGACACTAGACGAAAAACTCAATTACAATCACCACATCACCACGACATGTAACAACGTGACATGGGCAATGCAAGCCATTGCCAGCTTGGCACAACGCGTTTATAAAATACCACTACAAAACGTGCGCCTGTACCTTGGCAGTGTACTGGCAATTGTGGTGCAGTATGCTGTGAGTGTATGGGC
Source organism: Platerodrilus igneus (assembly GCA_036346225.1). Lineage (NCBI taxonomy): Eukaryota > Metazoa > Arthropoda > Insecta > Coleoptera > Lycidae > Platerodrilus > Platerodrilus igneus. Next base: position 19,242,931 of record JARFIW010001325.1, on the reverse strand, counting down.
ACACCGAATGACAATATTGAAACCAAGGCAAATAGTTAACAGAACGCAAAGCGGCACACTAATTCGACTGACTGGTGCCAGTCGGACGACCACCACCAATACTTTATCCATGATTATCGGGATAATATCCCTAGACCTAATAATAAGGGAAAAAACTCCTATGTTCCACTTTCGTGAAAATAGACTGAAAAAAGTAGAAGAGATATTACTATCTCCAGCAAACACGAAGAAGGCAAAATATATGGGACAGTAACATAACTGGGCGACGAACATACAAATGGATACCGAACATAAGACACAGAGTAAAGACCAAATACATACAATCAAGCCAAGGCTTGATTCATTTTCTGACGGGTCAGAGGCCATACCCGACATACACATATCGGATGCACTTGACCAATGATGACTTGTGTGGGTATGGAGAAATTGGATCACCAGGGCACATGCTCTTCGACTGTGAAAGCTTCCCAAACACACAGAACGAAAGAAACGCAATACTAAACATACTGATACGACAAGTACTATTTCACAAACACGCATTTAAACAGCTGAATACACTTGCCGACAAAATCACAAAGACTATGCACCAACGTTATCTCGACAGATAAATACTACAACGAAGACTTCACTGAGACACACACATCACGTTCACAAACATTCACTGGATATTCGAGGTGCACTCTGCTCCTGATGATCTTGAAACTGAACAATTATAACACAGCGCATGAACCAAGGTACACCAAATCGTCTTCAATCCTTTGAAACAAGGCTAGCTTCCAAAGGTTGTTGAAAAGCCCTTTGATGTCAACCATTACTGCCACGACGTAGTTATTTCTGACTTTCCCGCAGTCTGTACCACGTTGTTAATAGCGTCCTCCTTAAACCTTCTCTAGACGAATGCGAAATCGAGGGAGAGGCGATGACAAGGACGAAGGCAAGAGCGAGGACGGGGACGAGGGCGAGGACGAGGGCGAGGGCGAGGTCGAGGCCGAGGGCGAGAGTGAGGGCGAGGGCAAGGGCGAGGGTGAGGCCGTAAGCGAGAGCGAGACTAAAAACAAGAGCAAGAAAAGGATAGAGCACGTGAAAGGGAAAGTGAACGGAGAGAAAGAAAGGGAGCGCGTGAGAGCCAGAGTGAAGGAGCACATTATCAAGCCATATATATATATATATATATATATATATATATATATAATTGTAAATGTTAATCTGATAAAAATAAAGGGGTTAAAGAATAAATGATTGCACAGATAAAGGAGGTGGTGTCGGCCTTTCAAATATTTAGAAATAGCGGTAATTTTTCTTCAACCTTAATTACATGTATATATGTAACCACTACGCAAAAATACTTTACTAAACTTTTGTATTTTTGCAAAATTAAATAAAAGAAATTGTGTATATTTATGCCACGGCTTTTGAAACCTACTCTCAGGAATTATTATATCAAGATATTTCTACTCTGTAAAACAACGTGGGCTCAGGTCGTTTTACAGGCACATTAAGCACTTCCACATAAAGCGTCGTTGAGTTAACTTCGCTTAACCTCTCGCAGTGTAGATGTGGCGTTATTGGTTATTATTTTCAAGGATTGATAAATATAATCCTAACTGTATAATTTAGATAAACGCTAGAGATTCAAATCACTAACAAAGATCTTTAAATGTTGCTAATACAAGGATTAATTTCAAATACCTGTAATTCCACCGAAGTCCCTTGAGTTGCTCAAATGGACCTCTTCACAGGATAAAACAAAATTGCATTGCGAACGCTTGCAGTTAATACCTGTAGAAAGTAAGTTTTAATTGTATGTTTCTATTACATTCACTCTATTTTAGGTTCTAGGAATAATAAAATAATAACTCAGCAACAGTATACTTAGATTCCGCTCTATTAATATGAATTCCTGCAATACTCGACCACATATGATAAAACGTAGTCCTCTTAGACTTGTAAACGACTGTAAATTATTCGAAGTTCAGTGATGCTATTCTTCGCCAACACTAAAATGACCCTTTGTTCGGTATAACGGGAATCACTCTTCTTAACTGCACACGGTTGTATAAAACCTTAGTTACTTATCATATGATGCACTGATAGTCTTCCACAAACATTAAATTCTTTATATTGCTCCAATATCACGATGATTAAGTAAAAAGGGGTAAATTTCAAATAGATATATTTTTTCTTTTCTTTAATACAATTACAAGCTCCTCAGAAAAACGTCTTTCTACAAAAAAAATTTTAAAATCAATTAACTCTTTTCTAAATACTTATCACCTAGGAGATTTTTAAAAATTACTACTTGCCAACTATTTACAAAATTCAAAACTACACTCATTGATCCATTATCATTATGTATACTTCCTATTTTAGAACAGCTAGATACTTGTGTCACTTATACTACTTATTATTGGTTGACATTCCACAAATCTTAAAATTACTTAATGCTAACTAAACATGCTAAAATAAATTCTCTTACAGGTATTACGGTGCATTAATTAATTAATGAAATAGAGTATCCATCAAACAGTTAACATGAAATTTACAAACAATCAACCGAAGCTCATTCAGTTGGAATTACATTAGATAAACGTTTTATTGAAGAACAGTTACCCAAAACACTTCTTTTAAATCTCAAACGTCTCACCACCAGTAAATAGCATTTTAGCCTAATTACTTAGCAATCCTCTTTTTATTATATAGTTTTAAATTTAGAAAACATTAATAAGAGTGGTTAATTAGTGTGTTTACGCTCAGACGTTTTTTAAATCATTTTATAACATTTTAATATATATATAAAGAGTGCTGCGACAACACCGCGTCGAGAGCGTCCCTAAAGAGTGATATGAAAACGCCTCACATTGTCGCGTCACTAGAAGGGTGCTGTGACAACGCCGCACGTTGGTGCGCCACTATAAGAGTGATGCGGTAAGCTCTACGTTGAGCGCCACTAAAAGAGTGATATGAAATTGGCCGCACGTTAATGCGACGCTAAAAGAGTGCTCTGATACAGATACAGCAAATTGTAAGATTTGAAATCATTAAGTTACTTTCCTTTCTAACTTTGCCTGGCTAACTCAACGGAATTGACTGAGTTTTCAAAATGAAATAAAACACAGCAATCTCAGAAAGCATTTATACAGTATGAAATATTTTCTCTCATACAAAAGCATATAGAACATTTACAACATTGTTTCTTTCAAACATAAAATAATAGTACTTATTATATAAAAAAAAATTCCTTATCTTATTTTTAATTTATAGAACTAAATTTCTTCTTTTATGGATATTTTACCTGACTGTCTATACCCATGTTTGTGAGGTTTGTTTGGCCAAAAATTTTTTAACAGATAATCTATTAAAGGGTCAGAGTGTTTCGAACTCTAAACACAAACTTTCCTGTAAAAATCCTTTGCTAAAAGATTATTAGGACTATCTTAAACTAAATGATAAAATTCAAATATCAGTTACAAAAAATTATACTTTCAAAAAATTCATGAAGAGTTTTTTTATCCAACTCGCAATTAAATATTTTCTTATTTTAAATTGATGCCCAAATCAGCACAAGATTTTCCATATTTAAAATCCTCGTTTCAAGCAGCAGTTACCAAAGAACATTTTTGGTTAAATCTTCCTCTCGATTATTTAATAAAATTTTTAAAAGAGCGTTATATTGAAGGATTTTCCCTCTTCATTGTAATTTAATCATTTCCATTTTTTATGTAAGTTTAGATTAGTAGTTTAGATTCAATTGACTAATTTTAATGCATACGAATACGGTTGATGACGTAAATGCATTCTTTCATGATTTCTACTATAGCTGACGGTGGCGTTATCTTTCACACATAAAATTTGCAGCGGTTCTTTTTTAATGATGTGGAAAAGCTGACCATCTTAAGAATTCAGGTGTACTTTTAACAGCCATTAGTGAACAATAAATAGTGGACGTTCACAAAATCGGATTTTCAGCTTGCGAAATAAATTCACTATCTTACCGTGAAACGCGTTTCACTGTGGGCCACCTTGCTCTATATAAATTGCTTTCAGCAAACTAATCTAGAAACCACGACTAAAAAAATATATCGTAGGCAGAACCTTGCATACCATGCTAAAATTGTTACTATGGAAAATGATGTATTCACACTCTGCAAAAGCTTATAAAATCTGGCAAAGCCCAAAGAACGGATTTTCATCTTTAACTGTGATGTCCTTTAGTGCAGTCTTTCGTAAATTTATTCAGATGCAATATTATGATAAAGCATGCTCGAAGCAACGAATATGATTCTGAAAGAAAATGCCGAAAAATATTTAAATAAGCTTTTGAGGGTTTTCGTATAAAGATAAATTCGAATTAAATCCCTTGTTTTTAAAGAACGACAAACAAAAGCTTTGCAGTCGCTAATACAACTCAATGCTATAAATTTATTAAGAACCATGTGGTAATAATGAGAAGAAGGATAGGATTAATCTGGAGTAAATCTTTTTAACAGAACAGGGATGTTATTTAGTATGCTAACCGCACGCGTTGCACCATTATGTCAAAACAATCAATATTGGCTTTCTATATTTAGTAAACTTCCGCCTTTTTAACAGATGAGCAATTATAAATGTAATACTAATACCCACATGCAAACCCGACTATAAGGTGAAAGGTCAAAGTATTCGTTGTAGACCTTTTTTCACTTCGCATTGGGATTTGTCCGGGTTTAACGGATTGAGGATTTATTGCTACATCTATATTTGTAACATTTCTTCAAAGGTGCCAGGGTCTAAAGCTCCGTTATAATTAATAACTTCTGAATTGGAGGAATTCCGATTGTTGGTTTATTGTTACTTATTTTGTGTAAAACATTCACTTAGTGTCAATATCTAAACTAAAAGACATTTTACTAGATCACAATACTCGAAACTGTGTTCAATTTAATTAGTGGCGTAACTAGTTTTACTGCGCCCTGGATCAATTTAGGCCTACCCGCCCCTGCCCCAAGCATTTCAAATATACAAGGGTATTGTTACTAAGTAACCAAAGTTTTGACGTTCTTACTTAATAAGAATAATGTAAATAAGATATTAAATTCAAAATGATTTATTGTACTTAATACAATTTAATAAATGAATAACAATAAAACATAATAATAAAATAATACATACAATAAAAGAGGGTATAATAAAAAACAGAGTTTTTGATAAATGCTAAGCGTTTTGCTATGTGAAAACAAAAACTCTGGTCAAAACATATTATAAAAGTAACTAGGTAAACTATAATTTTCTTTTAAAAACCAAATTTTGTTGAAAAATGTATTTTTGAGCAAAGACGAATTACAGTTGAACTTGATAACTTAAAAAACTATATTCTTACCAGAAACTCTTTATATGTGTGGTTAATTAAATAATTAAACTAACCCGTGGGTTCTTTAATATTCCCTGAAGAAACCAGTGAACTTTAATGAAGGATTTCTTTAAAATGATGGGACGCAACTATCTTCCGACTATGCTAGGGGTCTATTCCTCGGGTAGGGCTTATGAGGATTGGTCGTGGTTCTTTTTACAAAACATTATTTACTAACTGTGGCTTAATTAATACCAAAATAGAGGTATGGGGAGGGCGCCACCAAGTCATTAAGTTTTAAACACAGAGTTTCCCTAAGGGGGACATGGGAGTCCTTAGAGAGGAATATAGTATTAACTGCTTACGCACGAGCTGTAAAGAAAATTGAATTAAATTAACAAAGGGAGGACACAAGAGGTCTACTCTTGCTACTTCATAATAAGAAAAGCTATAAATATCAATTATGCACACACTTTTATAGACACAAATATTAGGCAATAAATTTTGAAAGTGCTATAGTCGTTGTTATTTAAGTTCCGATTTACGTCATTAATAATGTTCGCATGCATACCAACATAGTATAGAGCATATTTCCTTTCTTATCTTAAACACTCAGATCTTATTAATGTTGGTGAAAATTGCAACGATGCCGGCGTTTCACTACAAAAATTTAACATTTAAAACTATCAAAAATAGCAGTACATAACCTAAACTCATGTTCTAGAAGTTATGGGAATGTGTTTCTGTCAAACTTTTTGCTTCTCAAGTCCAATTGTTTTTTAAACTTCGCCTTTTCTTCATATTAAAAACTGTTCTTTTCAGAACAAATTCGCGTAATTTTTACGTTTGCGAGCTTGTTTTTGAAAATGCTTGGGTTACACTTGGGTGCTAGGGGGAAGCAGCTTGTTGCTAACTTGTACGAATTTTTTGAAAAAGAGAAAGCAAATAGGGGACCTTTTATTCCTGTAACAGCCGTCCGAGAGGTAATCTACGAAATGTAATTTGTTATAAAATTAATTAATTTGATTTTATAGAGAGCTGCAGCTGCTCTCAAAATTAATCCGTCGACCGTGACTATGGTGACCAAAGCTATTCAAAATGGTGAATCAGTAGATTCGAAAAAAAGAATTCCCAAGAAACCTGTAGCTGTTGTTGATGAATTTACAGAGTATGCAATTCGCAATGAAATTTAACGAATGTATGACAATAGTAAGTTGTTAATGTGTTGGTAGTTTAGTTTTGATATAATCATCTGTTTCAGATCAACATATTACAGTACATAACTTGTATTTACAACTTCAGAGTGCAGAATTGTTCAAAGGATGTGATAAATCTTTAAATACACTGCTATGCAGAATGGGATTTACATATCGTAAAGACAATCCCTGTCGTGCTCTCATAGAATTGCCTCATATTGCCCTTAAACGGTTTGAATTTCTCATAAAGTATATGAGAATTAAAACGGAAGACATTTATCAATTCGTTTATCTTGATGAAGCTTGGATTTTCCAAAACGGTACCGTTTATCGTTCCTGGCATTATAATGATCTACGAAGTGTAAGAGGCACACAAGTCTATGGGAAAAGATTCATAGTGTTGCATGCAGGCAATGAAAATGGGTTCATTGAAGGTTGCGAGTTGATCTTTTCATCTTCAACAAAGTATGGGGATTATCATGGAGAGATGAACGAAGCAAGTTTTCTTAATTGGTTTGAAAATAAATTGCTGAAGAATTTGGAACAACTGTCTGCAATTGTTTTGGATAATGCTTCACACCACAATACAGTGTTGGTTAAAAAAACTGAATTACAGTTGGACTAAAGGAGACATATCAAACTGGCAGACAAATCAAGGCATTGCACATGATTGTACTTTTTTTAAAAAATATGCTCTTAATCTTGCTACCATGTATGTATAAGAACCCAATTCATAATTTGTGTAATTAACATGGTTATTAATTTTCAGGCATAAACCACAGAAAGTCTACAAAGCAGATTACTTGGCGGAACAGTATGGCCATAAAGTTGTACGATTACCTTCCTACCATTGCTTTTTCAACCCGATTGAACTTGTCTGGGGTATATCCAAAACTTATTAGAATCGTTTCATTGGTAGGAATGGCAAATCGGCAGAGAATTGTTTGAAAATGTGGCACGAAGGATTTTGCAACCATTACCCCAGAAGTCTTGGCAAATGCTGTAGTTCATTGTGAAAGGTTAATTAGAGACTGGTACAATAGAGAAGTACGTTTAGATACAGTTGATGTTGCACCTCTTGTAATTACTTTTAATGCTGATACCGAAAGCGATAGCACCGATTCAGATGTCCACATCGATTATATTTAAACATCGCTCGAGAACTTAATGGACAAAGGTTAGCAAATGTATATTTTGCTGATCTATATAAAGCCGTATGACAATGTGACACGAAGCATTAGTGACACTAGCTCCTCAAGTTTGGACAATTTCTGTACAAAACGCAGAAGCAATTATTAAAGAATGGAAGATCGCAAAATTAAGTCTGATGAAAAGGATGTTGCACCGTTGATCATTAACATAAATGACAATAGCAACGACAGTAGCTGGGATTCAGACAGCAGTAGTAACTAATCGATAGGAGGCCATGGAATCATAGGAAAATTAATGAAATACATTTTGTACACGAAGAAATATCGATATTTGTAAATTAATTATTGGCATTTAGTTTATTGTGAGGTAATCAGTATCTGTAACTTTCTGTATGATAAATAAATAAAACTAAACATATTATTTTATTGATAATTTACAAGTATTTAATAGAGATTCATTTAATTTCTTCGGTTACATCTGTCTACAACATCGACTGCAAAATCACAATTTTTTTGCGATACAATTAATCATTTTTGAATTACTTCTATCGTGTTTGACAATCTTCTTTTGTTAAAGTTGTTTACTTACATCTTATCATTAATAAAGTGTATTGTATTTTGAAATTCACCGAGTACTTGTATCACTCTTGAAAATGTTATTTATTTTACTAACTGCATACACTTCATACTGGCAAAACAAAATGATTCTAAAAATTGCATTTTAAAAAGTTACAAACTGCATTCCTTTATCTATTAGGAAATATTTGCAACATCAATTTTCTACCGATGGCCTAATTGTGGTTACGAAAAATTCGTATTTTGATAGTGGCAACCGCGCCATGTTATGACGTTAGGAAGATTGGTGACGTAAATTGGAACTTACATTACAACGACTATATCAGTGCTCCTTCGTCAGATGGGAGCTACAAATATCATTAAATTGAAGGTATTTCTGCTTTTTATTCCTTGATCTAATTACCCTATTTTTTAACTTGTTCAAACTTGTTCAAAATAAAACAATTAATTAAATGAATTAAATGATGATTCTTTAATTAAATGTTGCTTCATGATAAAAGTTGTATGTACAAAATTTACATATCAAAAATGGTACTTTAATTTTTTCTACACAGATGTAGAATGATAAATTCAAATAAAATATCAAATATGTTAAGTATTTCTTTTTGTTACAAAATTATCTCAAATCAATACAATCAATCTTCGTTTACATTGTAGTTTTTGTGACACAATGTCAATGGATGTCAGCAATAAACTTTCTAACACTTTCAGCACCATTGTAGAAAATTTCTGGAAATAGTTCATTAAAGCCTTAGTTTCTACTTCTTCTTTTGCGTTCTTTCCATTTAAACTTAAAAACATTAAAATTTTCATGATATCAAAATAACCACTCCGAAGAGCCAAGAGCTTGATTCATACTTGTCCATCGAGTAGAACAAACTTTTTTAAGAGTTTTTTCTAAAAATGCAGATTTCTTCAATAATGCCCACTTAGACACGATACTGAAGCAGACGTAGAGTTTTTCGATGTTGTCAAAGAAGTTTCTTATCTCAGTTATATGGGAAACCGAGTCGTTAACTACTAAGTTAAGAGCATGAGCACAACAATGAACATATTTTGCAGAGGGGTTCCTTTGTTTAATTCTAGCTTGGAGTCCTGCGTAGATGCCACTCATATTTGACGTCCCATCGTATCCCTGAACTCTAACTTTTATAATGTCAGTATACTCCTCTATTATTTTAACAGTAGTCTTCTCTAGAGATACAGAGGTTTGACTTTCTACCTCAACAAAGCCACAAAATGACTCATTGATTTTGAATTTTACCGGTCTGTCCTAGTCATCTGTTTTGATCGTTGCGTAACGAAATACTATGCTCAATTGATCTACTAGAGCAATATCTTGTGTAGTGTCAAAAATTAACGATACAAATGGAGCTTTTTTTATTTCTTCCTTTATTTCAACCATTATTTTTGAGATAACGAGATTTATTAGCTCGTTGTGAATCTGTGGGCTTAAGTATTTGGTTTGACCTTTAGGATGTTGAATACGATCGGTTAAAACGTCATCATAGCGTGCCAAAAGATGTACTGTTTCGAGAAAGTTGGCTTTGGATTGATTATCATCATTTATAAATCTGTGTCCTCTTAAAACTAAGTCGTTGCTGGCAAGTGTGATAATGACATCTATTACTCGCTTTAGGACTTTCCGCCAATAGTTTGTTGCATTTTTAGTTTCTTCAAGGTTTTGTCTATCCACGGTTATTCCGCCCTTCCATCGGAAATAAACTTCAGAAGCAATGGCATGAGACTGTGATTGCTCATGCATCTGTATACTGCGTCCAAGATGTGCCCAATCGGCTGTTCTTTTTGCAAAACTTTGTTTACTTTCCCATTTTTTTAGAATCATTAAACAACCAACAAGGTAGCCAACCAGTGGCATACATTTAATTTTTCTGAATAGCATGATCTATTTCTTTCTAATGTTAACTGATCTCTTTTGTCATGTTTTTGATAATATCATTTTTCGTCAAAGATTCTGTTTATGTTTCTCCCATTCCTTGTTTTAGGGAACGGCCCTTTAGGTTGATTTGGGCCTAACTTAATCAATGATTGTCTATCTTCTTGATTTAATACAGATCCGAAATTACCTGTATCAGATGTTTGATTTTTTTGCGATGTTTGGTTCCTTTGCTTTAGGACAACAGTCGCTGACAAAATTTGATAACACGCTGGAATCGTCACTACGGCTCGTACTAGGTTGTGAACGTTTTTGGGTAGGAATATACATTTCAGCTCTACCGCTTGTACAGTCTTTAACGTCATCATTTTGTTGTGATTCTACTGGGGTTGGCCGCGTTGGAGTAAAATGGTTTGTCACCTTTTTTACACTTTTTAGCAAATTTGCTTACTAATTATTTTTCACTTTTCCTTTTGCAAAATTCTGAGTCACTTGGTTTTTTTGACATAATTATTATAATAATAAGCGACTGAAAACTGACGCAATTTATTTAAAAGCAAATTTGCAAAAACCTATTAGTTTACGCCAATGAACATAAATTTAACGTGTACTAACTTGAATTCAATAAAAAATCACTCGGCAAATTTTGTATAGTTCGAAATTCCATTTGAATAATTACTGTCACCACCACTCTCTACCACCAACGAAAGCTAACTGAACTGATGAGAATGGTAGATCACGTCATTGAACGTCCGGTAAAACCAGTCGTAGAAGATGCGATTGGGTGGGGACTAAATAAACATTGCATTGCAAGCTATGCGGGTGTCGCCTAGTGCCAATTAACTGCTCATCCTCATAGCGTTTATTTTAAAATCGTTCTTTGTCAAAGGAACAGTTTTAACACGTTAGTTTCTTTCGTCGCCCTTGCGCCCTTTTCTACTGTGCGCCCTGGAGCGGCTGCTCCACTTGCTCCATTGTAGTTACGCCACTGAATTTGATTTCAATTAACACATTTTGTGCTAGACAAATTTTAATAATTAATTCATTATTATTTGTTTATGAGGCCTATTTATTATGCAATAACTTAAAAAAGCAGGACGTTTAAATTCTATAGATCTAGGTACTTTACACAAACCATGTCATCCGTAGTATTCTAAAAAGGTTTGAAATCCAGTATTCTCCAACGTTAGTTGAAAAAGTTTTAAGTGTCCATTGTATCACGAGCGTCTTGCGGCAGCAATGCCGTGGCTGCAATGATAGGTTAGGTTACTGTTAGAAATAGATATTATTATTAAAAAACACAAATCACTTAACACGCATATCAGAACAGTTGTTGCTAAAACTATTGCAGACTGTTCTGATATGCGTGTTAAGTGATTTGTGTTTTGTGTTTTTTAATAATAATATCTCATTTGTGTTTTTTAATAATAATATCTATTTCTAACAGTATCCTAACCTGTCATTGCAGCCACTGCATTTATGCCGTGAGACGCTCGTCATTATACTGCATTAATCCAAAAATTCTGCTGATTGCGTTCCGTAGCGTGCATTTACCCGATACCTATAATGTATTTTAAGTAATAAAACTTCTTGGAGCTTGCTGCTGAACTATGAAATTTTTGTACACTCATCATTCAATGGAGGAGATCTAAAATATTTCCAGAAATAAGTGAATAGAGTAAAGTGAAAGGGATTCAGTTTCTCCAACCATTTTTGGTTATTGCAAGCTCATTATCTGCTCTTTTTTAGAATGTGATTTATTCATAATTTCCTTCGAATTCGTCCGAATGTAAACACGTAAGTTCTTCTCAAAAGTCTTGGAAAAAATTGGTTTCAATTAGTTTTGCCTCTGCCAGAAGTAAAAAAACTTTGAATTCCACATCACATTTCGACAACAAGCAGTTGCCTTTATCTGGTAGCTTTTTATGCTGCATCGTCCGCAGTTTTCCTTTTAATAAGTACTTGCATTGTACTCAAAACAATTGTGCAATCCGAAGCACGTCAAATTATTTACTAGTAGGAATATGTGGTATATTAAAGAGTAACGCGAAATAATATTCTCAATCGCTAAAGTAGTTTCAAATTCGTAGAAACGCCAGAGGAAATCGGTAGATTATCCATCGAACTCGTCTAGATGGTGCCGTTTGGTACGAATGAAAGGAGGCTCGGAGTTGTGTAGGGGCAGTTGGCGTGAAACTTTCCCGCGAAACTAAGATGTCTGGATGAGCAACGGGACTACGCATGTTCAATTGTATTGATTGTTTAAGCCTAACAAGGATACCTGGAAGCTACTTGATTGAGGTAGTATTAAGTTTTTAACTGAACTTATGGTATACTCCAGATAAATCTTATAATCTGTATTGTGTAGGGAATTTTGCTGTGAAAGTTACTAGCGTCGTCTGAAAAATGAAACGAGTTGAGTACTTGAAATTATTGACAGTCGAGTACTAATGCAAAGGTATGTAAAAAGACAGCTACAAGCCGACCAACGTATCGACCAAGGACCAAGGATATACTTGGAAATTGATCGACCAATCAGAGATTATAGAGCCCTACTAATATTTGTGAACAAATTGTTTAGGTTTTCGGGCTATATTGATTACATTTATATATATGTAACAGGAAATACTACATCACTCAATAAGTCCGTAGGATGATACATAGATGGCGTTGCTATGTAATAATCCATATGATTTGTAGGAAGTACTAACCTTAAAAAGATATCTGTCAAAATTTCATGACAATCCGACGATTAGTTTACAAGTTACAGAGGTTCAAGTGACGATACTTTTGAGTTTTTCAAAAAAATGAATTCCAAGCAATTTCGCGTGTTGATTTATCATTGCTTTTTGATGGGTAAAAATACCATCGCAGCCAAAGCATGACTTGATAAGTGTTATCCGGGCTCTGCTCCATCGAGGCAAACGGTGGAGAAGTGGTTTGCTGATTTTAAACGTGGCCGTACAGACACTGACGATGCTGAATGCTCTGGAAGGCCAATTGAGGTGGTTACACCGCAAAACATCAAAAAAGTCCACCGAATCGTTTTGGAAAACAGAAAAGTGAAATTGCGTGAGATAGCTGACACCTTGAAGATATCAGAAGGCAGTGTGCACACTATTTTGCATGAACATTTGTCCATGAGAAAGCTGTTCTCAAAGTGGGAGCCGCGTTTGCTCACAGTGGACCAAAATATCTACAAAGATATCGAAGACATACTAAGATACGTAAAAGGACATGAAAATTTAATAATTACGTAGGATTTTAATGCAGTGGTAGGTGAGGGTGAGGGAAGCTGAGGTAGTAGGTTTATTTGCTTTAGGCACGAGAAATGTCAAGAGAAATAGGCTAGTAGAATTTTGCGACAAGAGCAATTTAACCATCACAAACACGTTATTTCAACATCCTGCTAGAAGACGATACACGTGGAAGATGCCAGGAGATATAGGAAGATATCAAATAGATTACATTCATGTTAGACAACTGTAGAAGCTATTCAGAAGCAGATATAGACACTGACCACAACATGGTAATTATGAAGTCCGCTCTTAAAATTAAAAATTTGAAAAAAGGAACGGAAAAAGGCACTTTGACTTTAAAAGACAAAAAGATAAAGATATCCACGAAAGTTTTGAAAAAAGGTCAAACGAATTGCTGAAAGATACCGGGAAAGTTTCTTACACTAAGGAAGCAGAAACAGAACCAGCTTAGACATGGCGGCCAGAGATATTCTGGGGTATATACAAAAAGAAATTAAGAAATTATGATAACAAGGAGTATCCTGAATCTAACAGAAGAAAGACGAAAATGCAAAAATGAAACAGGAAAACATAGATACAAAGCCATAAATGGGAAATGATTCGCAAATGCAGGAAAGATAAAGAACAATGGATTGATAACAAGTGCATAGAGGTACAAAGATGGAAATAGGAACGACAAACGAAGCATACAAACAAAATTAGAATGAACTTTAGGGATATAAACCGTATAGCAAAAATATAAGAGACGCGAGAGGAAACGTCATTATAGAAAATGTAGAGAAGGTGAAGAGATGGCAAAAATATATAAGGATTTAAATGTAGGAAAGGAACTAAGCGCAGAAATTTTAAAAGCTGCTAGACAAGCAGTAACAGAACATCTGTTCCAACTTGTAAGCTACGAGGGCCATTTTTTTCAACCTCTGATCGCTCCGTGCAGACGCTACGAAGGTATCAGAAAGCGGGCATGCGCTGTAGGCGACTGCGCAGCTCTTGCACTACACACTCCGCCATTGTTGACATTCAGGCGTCAGTCGGCGTTGTGCTACAGCCACGTAAACATATCCGCTATTATTGATGCTCCCGCCAAGTGTGAAGTGCGAAGTGTGATTCGTTTTCTACAGGCTGAAGGCCATAGTGCTGCAAAAATCCATCGAAAAATGAGTCGTATGTATGGGGAAAACTTCATGAGTGATGGTATTGTGCATGAATGGTGTCGAAAGTTTAAAGATGGCCGTAATGATGTGCATGATGAAGGGGGCCAAGAGCGCAAATCTGTCGTTTCAGATGACCTGGTTCAACGTATTGCCAGAATGGTTAAAGAAAACCGCAGATTCACCATTACTGCTTTGTCTACGGAATTTCCAGAAGTTTCAAGGTCAAAAATGCTGAGGGACCGCCACAAAACTCGACGAATGGCGTCAGCGTTGGAGTTCCTTGAGCATTATCATGATGAAGGAGACAACTTTTTGAAAACAATCCTGACTGGGGATGAAACCTGGATTCAATACGACACACCGGAAACAAAACGACAATCACAACAATGGATGCATTCAACTTCACCAAACAAACTAAAGAAATTCAAACAAACCTTTAACAACAGAAAGACCATGGCTGCTGTGTTTTGGGACCAACAAGGTGTGTTGCTTGTGGAGTTTATGGAGCCCGGAACCACAATCACTGCAGCTGTTTATTGTGAAACTTTACGACGGTTGCGTAGAGCCATTCAGAACAAACGAAGAGGAAAGCTGACCGCTGGAGTTGTTCTGGTCCACGACAATGCCCGTCCACACACTGTTGGAGCAGCTCAACGGCTTCTCAAACAATTTGGATGGGACATTTTCGATCATCCTCCATACAGTCCTGACTTAGCACCAAACGATTTTCATCTTTTTCCTGATCTGAAGACGTGGCTTGGTAGGAAGCGCTTTCAAACCAATGAGGACCTTCAAACCAACGTCAAGCACTACTTGAATTCATTGGGGGCAACTTTCTTTGAACAGGGTATTGAAAAGCTTGTCCACAGATATGACAAATGTCTTAATCTCTTCGGTGATTATGTCGAAAAATAACCGTAAGTGTACCAATCTTTTGGTAATAAAATTATTGTTTTATATGAACTTGTCTTTTATTTATAGCCTATCGGAGGTTGAAAAAAAATGGCCCTCGTATATGAGATACCCAAGGATTTCAAACGTAACATCGTAGTCACTATTCCAAAAAAGAAAGGCTCGGCTAGATGTGAATCGTTTCGAACAATAAGTTTGACAGCACACGTGTCCAAAAAATTAACTAAAACTGTACAAAGTCGAATGGAAAAACGAGCTGATGAAATACTAGGAGAAGATTAAGTTGGGTTCAGGCAAAACAGGGGAACACGGGAGGCTATTTTAGCTCTAAGAGTAATAATGGAGAAAACAATAGAAGAAGGGGAAAGCGTGTATGTGGGTTTGTAGATCTGGAAAAACCATTCGACAATGTAAAATGGAAGAAAATGTTTGAAATACTCAAAAAGATTGGAACGAGTTTTAGGGATAGACGGATAGTACATAACTTATACAAAGAGCAAACAGCGGTAATAGAATTAGAGCAGGAACGTAATGAAGTAAATATTAGGAAAGGGGTGAGACAGGGATGTGTCCTATCTCCATTATTTTTTACTTATAAATCAAAGAGGCAATGCATACTGTCAAATGCAAGAAGATATTTGGAATTATTATGCAGGGACATAAAGATTGATATGCTTAGATTTGCAGATCATATAGCGGTATTAGCATCTAGCAAGGAAGAGTTAGAAGCCGCTCTTAATGAAATGGAAACAGTTCTGGAAGTGAGATTCGGTATGAAAGTTAACAATAGTAAAACTAAAGTACTAGTATGCAAAGGAGGGGAAAATAAGTTAAAAACTAAAATACAAATAGGTAGCGAGAACTTACAAGCGCTTACGGATTTCTGCTTCCTAGGAAGCCAAATAACGCAATATGGGAAGAGCGCATAAGATATAAAGGAAAGATTAGCTCAAGGTCATGCTACATTTAACAAGAAAAAGCAACTACTGTGTTCAAATGCAACAAACATACAAACAAGGGAAAGATTGCTTAAAACATGTGTGGAGCACAGCACTGTACGGCTGTGATACCTGGACAGTAGGAGAAGCATACAGGAAAAAGATAGAAGCTTTTGAAATGTGGTGCTACTGTAGTGTTCTCTTGGGGGCTTCAGTAGAGGTGATTAAAACAAAGTCGAAGACCATTACACATATTTAATTTAATTATCACTTTAAGGTGCAGTACAACTGTTACATCGGAGGGTTAGACTTATAATGATCTTATTCTATATTAGTTCTTAACTGCTAACAATGATTATGCAATTATGCTTATTTACTAATTCCAATTACACCTAGCCTAGAGTTCGTTGCACGTGTACTTCCTATCGATTGTCTTCCTGTACAATTCCGCACTTTGCACTTCCTATAACAAGTCACTCACCTTTTAAATGCATAAAACTTAATTCAATGTAATAACTATAAATTATTATGATATTCGGCTATTACACCATCACACTACAGACGTATGATGAAGACATCATACACAAATAAAGTTAAGGACAAAGAGGTACTTAGTACTGGTAGAAGAAGGAAGAAGTATGTGGAAAACGGTAAAAAATAGGAGAGATAGGATGATAGGCCACATACTATGGGATGAGGGAATAGTGCGGAATATATTAGAAGCAGAGATAGGAAAAATGAGAGGTAGAGGTAGAGGTAGAGGTAGACTATTCCACACAAATAGTGAAAGATGTAGGCTGTGGGAATTTCGGGAAAATGTACAGGCCAGCTCAGAATAAAAATCAATAGAAGTACGCGTTCAACCAATTCCAAGATGGAAAACTTAATGACGAAAAAAATAACTGTACATAAACCTGATGATAACTTTAAGCAACTACAGGTATTGGTTTTGCAATACTCTCAACTAATGTTAATTGAGCGAAAGGATTTAATGGAAAACTATTCATTCGGCAAATGTCTAAGTGTTGGGGAATGTTTGGTAGTCACGGGCTGCTTAACTCCCTCACACTACGGGGAAGTAGATTATATATTTGTAAACAATAAGAGAGGAACCAAACTGCATCTAACAAGAAAGAGCAGCGGATATGTTCGAAGACAACAGACATAGAAACAAGAAGAAAATTGTTGAAAGTATATGTGTGGAGCACAGCACAGTACGTCTATGAAATAGGGGCAGTAGGAGAAGCAGACAAAAACGTTAGAAATCTTTTGAAATGTTGTGCTTCAAATGTATGAGATAATAGCATGGACAGACAAGTTAAGAACAAAGATGTTATAAAAATAGTAGGGGAATAAAGATATATGTAGAAAACAAAAAAAATAAGAGAAATAGAAGAGCGGGATACGTTCTAAAGCACTTTTAAAGTTATTCCTTGAAATACGCTTGTTATTTCTAATAGTCTATTCTACGAAGCATGTTCGAAACAACTGCTTTGTATGAAAGTTTTCTTATATTTGCAGGCATTCGAGTTCGCTCAAGTTTTATGGATAATAAAATTGTTCTCCCAATTAAGTCGTTTTTGATATCCCCGTAGCGTGGATCAATAATAATACAAATCTCTATTCATCTATGAAAGTCAGGCAACCGTTTTCCTTTGGCAGCATGAAAGATGCCATAATTGCTTATTTGTTTTAAAATTTATTTTTGCTTTCCCATGCGAACGAAGTTCAATTATCATATTTTGCTTCTTTATTGGTTGCATTCTAGGAATATTTCACAGTTGCTCTTTGGAATATATTTTTGCTTGCGTTCGCAGAATATATTACACCAATATCGGTGGGAATGGCTCTTCATTACTTACCGCCATGGTTCTGAATTTGTATAAATACTAGCCGAACGTTTGAAAGGCTCTTTTACTTATTCGACTCCTCTTATTTATCCGATTCTAATTCTATACAACGTCCTTGGTGCGTTGCAAAGCGCGATTTTGAAATGTGTTTTTGTACATAGTATTATAGTAGTGTTATAGTATAGTTAAGTTGGTTGATCCAGCGCCCAGCCGTAGACAAGTGCAGCCCGCACTTCCGAATTCTTGAAGATGGTGAAAGCTTAGCTTTCGGTAGTGTATTTTTCTGTTTGCTTAACTTGTGTTGCTGTTTTGGGAAATAGACACGTTTTTTGGTAGATTCCGCAATAAATTACAGACTGTACGTTACCAAATACACGCTCACAATGCACGAACGATTATGCAATTATTCTTAAAGCTTGTGTGAGAGCACTTTTTACTGTTTCCTATTCTGTGTAAATTAGTGTTAACGTCAACAACGTGCTAGTTAATATTTGATTACGTTGTTTAAAATTTTATGTTTGTTCTTAAATCTTAAAAGCAGGAATTTTTTCTTGCATATATTACTGTACTATTTCTTATGTATATATTTACGGTATGTAAGTATATGGTAGCATAAGATTTTATTCTAGATATTGTCAAATGTTTAGGTTTATACTGTATTATATGTAAATTGACGCTTTGTTTACATCACGTTATAACGAACGATTACGTAAATGTATGTTTTTAAATTTTGTAAATATTTTTTGTGACCGTATGTTTGTAATATAACTTTTTACTGAGGTTTCCAATTTTTCTTTCTGTATCACCCATCCCATTCCATGACGTTTTTGAGCTAGACCGAAATCTAATTCTTTTGGATTTCGATTCTACCTTTCTGTCCCTGTTTTATTGCGGTGTTCGGTGTAGACAATTTTCTTTACTTACTTTACTGCTTTATTTCTTGTCTGTACTGAATACCGTAACAAAGCTTATCAATAATATAAAAATATATCTAATGTAGTCACTCATATGAGCATTTTGTTTATGTAAATCATCTCTTTTATCACAGGTGCAGTTTACAGTAATTAGTGTTCCAGTGTGTATGTTAATCTTTGAGTTACTAACCTTAATTTTACGTACCTGCTTGTATTAGGTTTCCATAGGAGATTACAGTTGCCAACTACTTTTCATAAATGAATATTAGTTTTTATGTTTTTTTGTATACCTTTTGTTTTTCGTTAGTTTGGCAGTGCTCTCGCCAACCATGATTTGTTCGCTCACTTCAGTTTATTAACCTTCCAGGCGAAGTGGCGACCGTTTTCTCTCTGATTATCCATATCCACCTCCGTCTCAAGGCCCCGCACTGTTGAACCCCAGCTAGCTTATTCTTTTGGAGTTTTCCATTTCTCTTAGCTACCATTTCCATCTACTTCTTACTCTGAGCTACTCGTTTCATTGGAGTTCATGAAAACGTTTAGGTATACCGTCCACTCTTACCTAGGTATAATTTAACAAAGCCATTTTGGAAATCATTAGGTTCAGCTATAAAATTCTTGCAATTATTCTTATTGGTTAAGAATTTTCCTAGATAACTTCTAATAACAATTCATATTTTTTTATTCTGCCTACTAGATATGAGCATTTTTGTTTGTTTTCATGCTTTGTGCGAATGTTGAAAATAGTAAATCTGCATTTTTACTATTCGTTGTAGAGCTGATGTGTAAATAATT
This sequence comes from Platerodrilus igneus, assembly GCA_036346225.1. Taxonomy (NCBI): domain Eukaryota; kingdom Metazoa; phylum Arthropoda; class Insecta; order Coleoptera; family Lycidae; genus Platerodrilus; species Platerodrilus igneus. The sequence continues at coordinate 19,222,962 of JARFIW010001325.1, read as the reverse complement.
TATTGCTTATTTGTCGTGAAGAATTTGAAATAATGTTTGTTATTATATTGTTTGACGGCAGTTAAGTATGCTACAAGTTAAAATCTTTGGAATGTATTTCCATGACAGCATATTATCAAAGACCCTAATATAGCAAATTTAAACTCAATTTTGTTATAGAATCTATTGTGCTTACAGCTGCAAAAGGACTGCAACTGCAAATGGTGTTACTTGTCATTGGTACAGATTTTCAGTACACGAATTTGAAGTGCTTCTTTAGTATAGAATCACTCTAAGGTAAAGATAATATACCCCGGAAGAAAAGTTCTTGCTAAACAGAGACCTGCACGAAACTCTGAAAATTGCTACATTGTAAAATGATATATTCAAATACTTAAAAAGCTTCTAAAACCTGAAAAAGCACAAAGGGCGTATTTTCAGCCTTCAACTTTGATATCTTTTAATGCTGTCTCCCATGAATATATTCAGGTGCAATATTATGAAATAGCACGCTCGAATCGACGATTCACAGAAGATGATTCTAAAAGAAAATGCAGAAAAGTATTTAAATGAGCTTTTGCGTATCTTCGTATAAGGTTAAATCCATATAAAATCCTTTGCTTTAAAAATGAGTACACCCGAAAGCTTTGTAGTCGTTAACAAAAACATGAAGAACCATGCCGGTATTGATAAAAAGACATTTAGAAGAAGGATGGGTTTAATCTAGATTAACTCATTTTGCTTTATTCGCAAGAAGGATGAGATGATATCCAGAGGCGTAAGCATAATACGAGTAAGTAACACAATTAATATTGTTTATATTTTTCAAAAAGACTTTGCTTCTTATGACTAGGTTTTATACACTGTAACTATCCGTCATCTTTCCAAACAGATTACGATAATAGCGACTTTATTGTATTACAGGGGAAATTCCAGTTAAAAATATACCTTTAATTCCAAGCGTGATTCAGCAAAAGGCACAACATTGTACAAATTTAAATATAAGGAAACACAATTTAATTAACAGCAAATAAACAAAATGCTTACGTCTAACTAGTAGTCGTTGTTTAAGGTACATGTTTACGTTCTTAACTTATCGGAAAACTTATGCTGGCATATAAATATACAGCAGATTCGTCATTAGATTCAAACGCTGGTTTCTCTTCAAACTTCTCTCAGCGAAGTGCTATTGAACCTACAACCTTAGAGAACAGAAAATACAATTACAGTAATTTGGAAGGAAAAGGAATTCAAAAGTACACTTCACTGCACTCCACGCACTCGCTGTTCACGCCAATACAATAAGATAGTTTTAGATAAAATTCCCCAAGAATGGGCGCTTTCTCATGAACTCGTCGTTGCGCCCACCGGTCGTCCAGTATGTTTATTGGTTAGAGCGATAACCACACATTCTTCAAGGAGAGGGAAAATGTTTAACAAATTTCATACAAATAGAATTGTAGGTTATTTGCCTATAGTGTGTGAGAACTTAGAAAATTTAATCTTATGCGAAATAACCTAATTTATACTATTTAAATTAATGGTGGAGAGTAATTCTTACAAATTTGGATTAAATCCCTTACATTAGAATAAAACTTTTTGCAGCCAAAATAACTATTTCTATATGTTTCTGCATAATATAGAAAATAACGCTGCAATGCTCCTTCTGGTTTTCTCTTGTTTAATGATAATAGTATTTTAAGAGGAGTATGATGGTTAGTAGAAACAAATAGAGAATAGTTTCCGTAATATTAATTTATTGTGTATTGGTATAAACTAAATCCAGAATAACTTCACTCGTGTGAATAATATCATTCCTTTGTTCTGTGCCTAATAACTGCAAACCTTTTAAGTGTTTTGAAGGTTTCTACAGTAACATCAGAGCAGCAGCTACAGAAATACCTAACAGTCCGGTCTGGAGTGAAATGTTAACATCGATAAAATGTCAACATAACAGTTAACCTTACCTTTTCGATTGTAAAAATTTATTGTGGTAGTATTTCAAACAAAAATGTTATACACAGGGAATGAAAAACGTTGCATGTTTTCAATTTTAATGAAATATGACTATTCACTATGTTACGTGCAGTTCTGCACTTGAGTATTTTTGTTTTTATGTAATTAAATTTCACATTTCTTATTTCGTTTTCACGGTCATTTGATTATTTATTAACAATTCCGACTGCTTTCTCAGTTCTAAACGATTGTTTATTTATCACCCTGTACAATTTTATTAAAATATTTGATTGTAATTTAAAAATACTTTAATTTATTCTATTTTGGGAGCTACATTGCATATTCCGGATGTATTTCCTTGTCTTTCAGGTGTTTTATCTTTTATTTCTTCTGGGGAAATTGATGAAATACCTGGCTTTTTCTGCTTTTTATTTGTTTATCTATCGGTATTTATAGGGTTGCTTTTGATGTCATGTAGTTTGTATTGTTCTCTTTTGTATTTTTGTATTCTGTTCACTTTTCTCATCTTCACCATTGTTTGGAATTTTGGTTTATATTTTATTTTATGTTAAATTCGTCTCCAACTATTTTCAACTGTATTTACATATTTCTTTATATTAGTTTGTTTTGTTGCTTTTCTGATGTTCCTTCTGTTTGAGTATCTTTTATACAGAATTTTTGTTCTTTTTCCTTTTTATTTGGATTTTTCTCCTCCGTCTCGGTTTTTTTAACAATTGAAGGCGGTTTCTTCTTTTCGTGTTTGCTTTCTATCATTTTTTCTGTCTAGTTCTTTATCTATCCTTTGTTTTTGTTTGTATTTTATTTCGCTGTCATTTCTTTCTTTCTGTGCTTTATGGTCCATCGTAAGTCTTTAAAATTAGTCTTTCCATAAGCATTTTTATTGTTGGACAGTATCTGATTTTCCCACTGCTACTTTTCTTCCGTTTCTGGCAGGGTATACACTTTTTCAGTTCGTCTTTCTTCGGGCAAGTTGCCTTTTTATGTGTTGAGTTTGCGTTTACATTTCACAGTGTCAACAGTTTTCGTTTACTTGTTGGTTGTGTTTTGAAACATGCTCTAGGTCTTGGCATCTTACGCATTTTGGTACTACTAAGTAGTTCTTTATTGAAATTGCTCTAAAGTCTATGTAAATGTTATGTTCAGCCATTAGTATTTTCTTAAATTCGGGTCCTACTTGTGCTGCATAATGTGTACTCTTACCCTTTGGTCCTATTTTAAATCTTAGTTTGATATTTTGCTCAAATTCTGGTTTTTTCATACTTTCATGCAGGTTTGGCTCATATATCGTTTCGGTTAGTTCTGGTTCGGTTACCACAGATGGTATACCATATAAAATGACTAACTGTTTCCTTTTCTTGGTTTTTTACATGTTAATGTTTTGCTACGCAGTTCATATTTTAACAATTTTACTGGCTCTGTGTTGTCTGTTTCCACTATTCTTCCACCTTCCCCGTCGCGTTGATATTTTGTATTTTTATTCGATTTTTTTAGTGTTGATCATGTTTATAAAACTTTGTTGAATCGTTTTACTTTTCTTGCCCTCTTTAGATTTATGAAAACAGTTGGTGATGTTTGTCCACTTTTCTTGATAGTGTTCACTCGTGTTAATGGTTTAGGTGTTGCGGCTATACGCGCCGTGTATGGTATTGTTGCTGTTTGTTTTGATTGTTCTCTTTTGTCTAGTTTTCCGGTTAGATCGTTGTTTTGTTTTCGGAGGAGTTTTACTTGTTCTAGTGATCATAATGTAAGTTTGTTTTTGAGTAGTGTTAGACTCGCCTTACCCACTCTGTTTCTTTTGTTTATCTGATCAGTCAGGAATACTGGGTAATAACTAAGGTGACCAACTATACTGATTTACTGAGTTTTGTACTCTTTTTTCGCAAACCAAACTCTTTTTAAATCCTGTACTCTGAAAGTACTCATTTGTATAATTTTATACTCATTTGTATTTCTAAAACATTTTTTTAGATTATTTTATTTCAATTTTATTAATTAAATATTTAAAATTATTTTGATAGTGATTTGAATTTCACGCACGCATATTGCTTGCCGTTTTCGGCACGTCAGAGGACAGGGCAAACACCAGACACGAGTTTGACAGTGATTTAAATTTCGCGCGCACATATGGCTCCGTTTCCGGTACAATTGAGGGGCCGTATTATGTACCTGGAGAGATAGATAGATACTACAGACTAGGGATGGTTTCGGGCTCGGGCCCGAGCACGGCCCGATTTCGGGCTCGAATCCGAGCCGGGCCGTTGACTACTTTATTCGGGCCGGGCCCGGGTCGGACCTAGCTTTTTTCGGGCCAGCCGGGTCAAACGATTCGGGCCGGCCCGAACTTTTCGGGCCGAAAACCGCACGAATAGATACTCCACCGTCCTGTCACTTCTAGCTCACATTGAGTAAGTAAACGTTCTTACTTATATTTTCACGTAGTTCTTCATGAACCCATTAATAATCAGTTTTCGTCTTGTTTAATGTAAAGGAGACGTGAAATTGTAACTTTTCATTACTGGTTACGTAAATATCTATTAAATATCTAATTAGCGTGCGTAAATTGATCCTTATCGCACTAGTGTTTTAAAGATTGCAAAGCAACAACATCTACAAGTTTATATTTATTTGTCAAATTACATATTATGTCAAACGTAAATCTTTTAACTATGATCAAAATATCAATCAAACGTACTGTCAAACTAATCGAAAACTATAATTATTTCCACGCCAATTATAAATCAAAACGACTGAAATAAGTTCAGCAATATGTAGACCTACATTTGAAGTTTTGATGCAGGTACCTATACATATATTTAAAAAGCGTATGACATTCGTTTATAAGTGCCTTTAAAGCATTTTTAAGCACCCACTATATTTTATTGTCAAATAAACGTTAAACGGTACAAAATAAAAAAATACAAGTTTTTAAGCAGTACAAGCAGGTCAACGGTCGAAGTAGTATCAATAAACAATAAGGTATAATTCCCTGAATATTAAAAGTAGTCTTTATATCTCTAAAGTAATTTAAAGGTCCAAAAAGAGTATGTTTTTTGCTGTTCTTACAGGTAAATATCCTTCGGTATACAAATAACTCTGCAGGTGTTCTTCCGCATTGGTTGGGTGAAAAACTATCTAGGTCGTTATCCCCTTATATCTAATTCCCCTAACGTAAAAGTGAAAACTTCCGTCGCAAGTGATCTATGCGATAAACTTAATCTCGGTACGCTAAAAAGCAATTTTGCGGTCTTAATATACAAATAACTATTTAAACGCTACCACGTAGTATAGATTAATTAGTGTTAGATTCTTTATACTGCTGCATGTATTTTAAAATAACGGATTTAATAAAACTTTCGAAAACAGTAGGTTAATCGTCTATTCGTAGACTATAGTTATAGAAGACACTTCTAGGATACTTGAAATTTTGAATTTCATATTTTGAATACTTTGATGGGAGGGGGGTCTAAACAGCCATTAATCATTTTCTAAATACAACAATATTTGTAGAGTTTTCTGATCGCCTTTCTTGGGGAGGGCTAGAACATTTAGGGGGGGGGGAGCCCCCTAAGTCCCCACCTCCTAGCTACGTGCTCAATTATTACTTAACTTATTGTTGAATAGTAGAATTTGGCTGCGGATATAGTTTTCTATTTACTGCGGAAAAATGTATAATAATGCCATTATCTAACTCATGCCCTAAAAAAAGGATAAAGTAAATAAAATTTTATTGGTAATCATTTTTTAAAAACTTTTCAGCCTAAAACAATTACTTCATTTTACTTCTATTCCATCAGATAATATGTATTTTTCAAGAATTAGGTATCCTCTACATACCACAATTTGAAAATCCAACTTTTTTTAAGGAAACATTTAGTATATTATTTGACTTTCAGGTTGCTTAAGTTCTAATAACACTAGGTACCAATTTTCAATTGCTTGAGATATTAACCGATGAAGTTTGGAACCGTTTATACTGTTATCTATAAACAATTTATTTAATTTTTATCATTCAGTAATTCACGAAAAGTGTTAAATCTTGAACTTTGGCACGATTTGTCAGTCGGTCAAATAAAATTTTAAACGAACTAGAACAAAGACAATTAAATTATAGATCAAACTCCAATTCTCTTCAAAAGTTTCAGTTTCTCAAAGTAAAAAAGGCTATAAAAATCAGTCTGCAACAATTTCATAAACATTGAAAATTGCTAAACATTTTGTACTTTTGTTACATATTTCTAGTTTTTTTTTAAAGAATCAAAAATCAAATAAAATACTACGGTATGTTCCACAAGTGATAGTCACTTGTTGAACACAACTGAAAAAAATATCTTCACATTCCCTGAATGAAAGTCGGACCGACCCGAAATTTCGTGCCGGGCCGCCAGTTTTTATTTTGAGTCAGGCCTCGAGCCGGGCCGGTCACTTTTCTGCGTCGGGCCGGGCTTATTAAAAGCCCGGCCCGGACCGGCCCGAGTCCATCTCTACTACAGACTTCTTTTTCTAACAACGTCAAAATTACATTTGTGAAAAAAGATGAATATATCTATCTCTCCAATATTTGTGTACGTAATCCCCAGGCTGATCTTTGATGTGCAGTATGTACGGCATGCTTGACAGTCTTGACGCATGCGTAGTATGTACGGCAAAGTTTTGTCGTTTTTCTTCTTCTTTTTTCACCTATAAAATACTTGCAAAGTTACTCTTTTTGAACAAAAATTGTTGGTCACCTTATCATAACGTATTCCTGTGTTAAACCGGGTCACTGGATCACATTAGGTTTAGGTTACAAAACCATGTTTCTGAACGTTAGGGTTTAAAAGATCTCGGGGTAATTAAATCACGGAATCAAAATGTGATGATCCTATGCATCATCTAAAGTGGGTCAACCCAACATAAATTTTACTAGGGATCATTCAAACACTCAACTATTGCTTTTCCATACTGAAAACAATATCAACCAAACTTACGAAGTAAGTTAGGTTAATAGGATCGCTACGTCGCCGTCGTCGCCGCCGTCGTCCGTTGCACGTTTTTTTCGTTTTACAAACATTTGATATATGGATCTTGTTCAGTTTTTTACGCTGATTAAGAATATGCTATCCATTTTTCGATATCTCATTTAGTTTTCGAGTTATTCGACTTTAAAGTCGAAATTTTGACTATGATGAACTTCACTCCAGCAAAAAATAAATAAAGTTTTAGGTTAATATCGACCTCTTGAGCATATTTTCTCATAGCTCTCATAGCTCCATACCTCCTGAACATATTTTCTCAAAGCACCAATGCTCTAAGTCGAAAGGTTTTCGAGTTATTCGACATCTTGTTTTCATTAATGTATATGTAATATTTAATTTTGATAACAACATATCTGTAAGTTTGGTCAGAAGTTCTGCACATGAGAACTTAGATTTTTTAATCTATGTGATAGCCCTTCAAATTGAATCAACTTATTTTTAGCGTAAAACTGTACTCTTGTCAAAAGATTTTGTTATTATTGTATCACTTTTAAAACGTCAATGTACTAAAGCAAGATATCTCCTCGACAAACATCCTGAGCTTCTATTTTTATATACCAGTAATAATTTTGATTGGAAGAAAAAAGTTTATCGATTATCTCATGTTCAACTGGATGTCATCTCGATTAGAACTCTTTCCATCAGAAACAACACAATATCATCTTTTCAATGTGGTTCTTTTTTATTTACTTTTAAAAGTGTATTTGATTTAAAGTATACAGAACAGCATTTGCTTTACCTAATGTGAGGGGCTTAAGGATATTCAAATTTTTAGATATTTAATGTATTATTCTAGCCACCCATTCAAATGTTATATCTTTATACTTTCATTTCCAACTACGCTTTCATTGAACTGAAGCGTTGAAATTTTCGCTGAATCTTACAAAAGGTCAAATGGTTGTATCTTCTCATCAGAGATTCATATCCAGACATGAACATATCCCGTAGGGTGTCAACTACTCTATAGAATACCGGAGATTGAAAGCATACTATTGTGAATACGGGTTATCATTCAGCATACAATAAACCAAATTTAGTACGTATAACGCTTTTTAGGAGGTAGCTTATTCTAGAGATAATAAGAAAATGCTTTGATCAAAATAGTTTAAATTTATGTGAAAAATATAATAACGATTGGTAATATTGTAAATATAAATACCCAGCCGCTTGTTGTGCAATAGTTGTCTATGTTGGACAGAAATCAAGATGCCTGAACTAAAGACCACAAAAGAGGACACAAATCTTTAAACTGAGACAATTCATTGCGGTCACTACATATTCTAAAATTCACCCGTTTAATGTTAAGTACAAAAATGCTACAAACAAATTAAGTTGACCTTCGTGCTGATTACCTGAAAATTTATTTATTCATCTTCGTATATTTTAATACGCGTTAAGTGAATTAACGCGTACAACACCTTTTCAACTACTATCTCATATCTACCGTTTCGTATCTATTAAATCTTTTGTATTTTGTATAAAAGTAAAGGAATTCTTTTTGTTTCCTAAATTGGATTTTAGTTATTTTATTTATTATTTACATCGTAAGAACAAAATGGTTTGTACACGCACGAATACGTTACTATATACCGCCGGGGATTTTTATCACCCCCGGGAAAGTGACGTGAACACGCCTTTTTAAATAACGACGTTCTCTGTTCTAATTGGACGTAAGCTATTAGCCGGTGTAAATAATCCAATTATTCGATGGACAAAAAGGCTTTGAGATAATGGGTAATTACGTAGACACTTTAGTACCGAACTTCACGGAAGTTACTGTTTTTTCGTGAGAGTGCCGTTACCTCGTATTTCAATATAGTGTTCAGAATTTTTGGTTCCTACCTTCTTGCCTTTTCCTGTTAGGGCACTACAGCAATTATGGGCAGGCAACAACGTTATAAAATTTTAAGAAGACCGAATCACCACGATCCCGAGAGGTGTTTCGTTGTCGGAGACCGTAAACCGTTGTAACTTGTTGGAAAGTTCCGAAGTTTGCACGCTTAAACTTTAATAATTAATTAAGAGAGTGCTAAGGGTCGAATGCAACAATGGCGATACAGCTCGTCGGACGTTTAATTGTTTAATAATTATTAAATATATATGTTGGTTTCTTTCTTTTTTTTTATTAATTACAAACTTTACCGGCTACATTGTGAACTACTTATAGTAACCTAAATAGCGGGTAACATTATTCGTTGTCTGTTAAAATTTAGAATTTTATTCTTGCAAACACAACAGAATATAATTCTTGCTTTCTGTTGAATAAAAATTATCATCAAAATAGAAATCATGATTCTATTAGCAAACTGGAAAATAATTTTAAATTATGTAACACATAAATTTTTAAGTACCAAAAAAGAAATAAAAAAGTTTCCTTTATGTTTTTAAACTTTTAAAGGGATAAATCATGTAATAAGTTCGTTCCTTATTGTAAAGCTTGTGTATATTTTATACTTTGGAATAAATTGGACGCAATCTTTAGTGGTTTGGTTTTGTACTAGTCCAAGTAACTTATTGTGAAATACCTGAAAATAATACACGAAACTAATTTTCTCGTATTTAGACCGGTTTGTTTGAAGTGATAATTACTGTTTGAATCTTTTAATAAAGTAATGGTTTAAAATTGTGACTTTCTGCGAATAGCTTAACGTAATTTACATCAATCTGAGTGCAATGCTTTAAAATTTTGTACCCAATAATGCTTTCAGATTTTGTATTCAGGGCGTAACTTATAAATAATTTATTTTCGTAATTAGTCTTATATAGATTAACTTATTTTGAAGTATACAACATATATCTTAACATTTTAGAAATGACTTTGACTCATCTGTAATTTGCTTTTGTCGAACAAAACTTTTTTCTTTTTTTACACTAAAGTATACTCATCATTTATGTAAATTTCTGTAAGATACTAGTCATGATTTTTAATAGGTCTTTAATATATTTACCTTACAGTGGTATCCACTTATCCATTTAAAATTTTGAAGTTTATTAATTATTCTTTTTTCCGTTTGAATGGTAAAATAAACTTTTAAAAGTTTTCTATTTGCATATTTTGTTTGCTTACTTACCGACTTTACCTAATATTTTGATAAATTTTATTCACCCAGTTACTAATAAACACAAGTGTTGACTGTTTAGAGATTTTTTTTCGAAAATAACATTTGAATATTTAAGGTGAATTACCTACATTTAAAACAAAAGAGGTATGAATTGAACTTACTTCACACAATATTTAATCAGCAAAACACAAAACCAATGTAAACCGCAACTTAAAATGAATCTTATTTAGGAAAAAGGAAGTTACACTAATTCTTCGCACCATAATTTTTGATGAAAACGTTGAAGAATTTTCTGATTCTTTTGATGATGTTAAGCCGATTGTAAAAGCATATTTCCTATTATTATTTATACCCGCCTTTGGTCATGTATTGAATGAAGAGGTAGCTTCCCTTCCTTAACCTGTTTAGGTAGTAGTCATCAGGTACTCGCGAGAGACGCAAACGCGCTATAAGTATGATACACCTTAGTGTGTTTGACGATATATTATAACACGAGATTGATGTAATCCGCGATCTTTTACTATGTTTTATACATTTTGTTTCGTGTATTACAATTTTTGTGATTTAAGCTGTAAATACAGCATAAAGTTAGTCGGGCATTTCTTTTATTTGGAAATGGTATTCCACCAGTGTGATACAAGGCAAACTTCTGTTCTTGATTTACTACAAGAAGGGTTTCCAACCATACTTGAAGAAAAATTTTCTCAGAGGCATACGGAGTTACCTTCGCCGCTACTGATCCCCCGCCTACAAAAATTGAATTGTTGGGAATACGTTCCCATTTGATTCACCTAAAACGTTTTGCCGATAATGCCCCTACACAATAATTAATTCTTATTTATCTCATCATCATTAGGTCTTCAGTCCTAGAACTGGTTGGACGCGTACTTCCATTGTTTTTTATTCTGAGCTAACCTACACATTTCCCTGTAATTCCCACAGCCTACATTGTTCGGTATCTGAGTGTGATATTTTAATCTAGGTCTACCTCTACCCCTCTTTTTCCTTTCTCTGCTTCTAATATATTACTCACTATTCCCTCAGGCCTTAATATGCGACCTATCATCCTATCTCTTTTATTTATTACTGTTTTCCACATGTTTCTTTCTTCCCCTACCATTTCGAGAACCTCTTTCTTCCTAACTTTGTCTATCCATGATATCTTCATCATACGTCTGTAGCACCGCATTTCAAAGGTCTACCTTTTTCCTGTCCGCTTCTTTCATAGCCGTACAGTGCTGTGCTCAACGCATATGCTTTCAGCGATATTTTCCTTGTTTCTATGTGTTGTTTACTACACGTCTGAAACGTAGTCATTAGGCTGTGCATAATCATCTTTTAATTAATTAGGTGTGTGATTACATAATAATCAAACATACTTGTAAACGTGTAAGCAAATAATAACCCGTCGCCTTAGTAGCCTGTTTTTGGCATATCTTTAAGGTTGTTATGTGTCAAACAATTTTCTGCCTGCTTAAAATGGATTGGAAATTGTTGTCTCTTATCCCGTTCCGTAATACTGACTTTACTTATTGATCTTGCGACTGCGAACAGCTTCTGGAACTTCACGTTATATAAAACTCAAAGTCGTATATAATACAAGGTTTGTCTTAGGGATATTCGATCACTGATTTTTAATTAATGTGACATTATATTGTACTTGAAAATATAATATTGTTGAATAAGCGTCACACATTTATATTTTGATAAATGCAAATAAATTTACATGACCGGAAGCTATTATTTATCATAAGCTAATTAATTAAAACTAGAATTTGATTTCATTTATCGTTTTAAATAACTTGGCATTGCTTTGTCGTTCGATACGCTTTATTGTTTAAAGATGCTTATTCTCTATAATCGATTATTCAATACTTGTGTATTCTTCAGACATATTTATTTTCCGATCACTTGTAGTTATTTTAAAATTTTCGATAATAACAAGTACTTTAACTATTTTGGTGTGGACGACTTAATTTAGTTTCTTTGGTTCAGAATGTGTTATCCTGTTTATTATATTGAGATGGCATGAATTTTTGAGCTTTGTTGTTTGCAAAATGCCCCTTATTGTTTTGGAGATGGTTTAGTGGTCATGAATTTGGGCAGTTCTAAATTATAGAGCTTGTTATATTTCATTAACTCGTAGTGGCGAGACTGCGTAAGAGGCGTCTAGTCGCTCTTGTATTGAGTGGTGGTTTAATTTTGTTATATGTATGATCAGCAGTAAGTTTTAAATATTTTTTAAATTTTAATTTTTTTGAGTAACGATCAACATTGTAGTATAGCTATTTACATACGAATTTTGATTATATGCTCAAATGTAAAGATTTCAATGTTGATCCGTGTCTGCATTTTTTCGTAATTATGCAAGGATACTTGATGGGTTCTTGTTGGAATGAATTTGGTCTAGAATAGCGTTTTTTTTTAGTTGCTACCGATGTACATACAGTCAAAAATTACTCCAGGTATTTATGATCAAACTTCTGAAACTATGACCTACTGTAACTGTAAATAAATCAACATTTTTTTCTATTTAACTGTATTGATAATATGGTTTTGTTATTAGTTTAAGAATTTAGGAAATAATTTTGTTCGTCTAAAACGTTTTCCGTTAAACTAAATAATTTTTTATTTTTTTTCTTCTTTTGTTTAAGAATTTTTATATGTATTTGTAATAGAAACATAATTGTGTAATAGTTCTATATTGGTGTTTTTCGCAACTAGTATAAACGTAATACTTCCAGCTTTTTTGAATAAAATATATTACAATCACCTAGAGACGTGATTTATAAACAGGTAATTTAACATTTGACTTTGCAAACCTTCTTTTCAGCTTCCAGTTTTTAAGTAGGTGTATCAGTGTCCTTATTGTTAAGGTTTATTTTAGGTTTGGTTCTAAACTTGGTATACTCAGTTATTCCTCGTATGAAACGTAAGCCAGAATTACTTTCCTGATCTCAACTTTTGGCATCCTCTTGTTATTCCTTCAAAGGTTTTATCTTAGAAGCCCACGTATTTTGAAATTAAATGGCGTTTCAAGGTAATTCTCGAATAAACTGGCATTTTACACACGATAGCATTCCGGGACCATCTTCAAGCACTTACACCACCCTTCCCACAGAATTAGTCTGCAAACATTCTTGTTAGTCAAAGTTTTCCGTACTATATTGGAATACAGAATTTTAGTGAAGTACTTCACCAAATTGTTAGGTGGATTATCGACTAATTTTTTGAGACCAAACCTGTACGAAACAAAATTAACTATTTTTAGTTCTAACATTTACTATTCAGAAATGAAACACGGCTTATCCTTTTCTAGTTACTAGAGGACAACTGATTGCACGCGATGATTTTGCAAAGCTTTGTTATTGTATTAATCAATTTCACTAAGAGTTAATATCAGCAACATATTTTGTGCCTTTTTCAAATAACTTTTTAAGCTGACGTGTCGCCTGTAGGAAATCCGAACACGGACAACTTTTTGAAAGGAAATTTTCCACATTTTAATATCAGCTTTCTATTTTTGTTAAAAAATCTTGTAATATAGTATAGGGCTAGTTAAATCTTTATTGATTTTGGTTATGGAAGTAAATACATACCTTTTATAATATATCATTCTAAGTCAAATGCAAAGTTTTATAATTAGAGGCGTTCTGCTACTAGTTCTATTTGCTCACACGATATTAAGCCAAACTTCCTTGATCAAATATTAACTTGAACTCTCAAAAGTTGTAGCTGAAAATTTAATAGGGAAAATGAGTTTTGTGTTATTTGTTTTGCCGCTCGTGTTGTGATTGCCTCTCAAAAGTTACTTCATAAATGACATACCTAGAATTATAAAACGAGTTATAATATTAAATTTTTTTACTAAGTCGATAAGGTTATACTTCATAGCTTTTTATTTTTAAACTCTGCGATATTGTAATCACTTTGCGACACGAGCAATTGTAGACGATAAGGTTGCCTTAAATATGTTTTATTTCAGAATGTACCAAATTAATAGTGAGTTTTTGCAATAGTATTGTAACGCGTTGCGTTACTCTCGCTAAATATTATCTAGGAAGGAAAATTTAGTTAATTTTAATGGACCAATTAAATATGGACGCATCTTGTATGACAGATCTCACAAATAATTAATATTGATTAAGCTTGATATTTTAAAGCAAGAAAGAATGAATTTTCTTAAAATAAATTGGTACAATTTAATACAACAGTAAGATAACGCATTAATTATTAAATAGGAAAGAACGTCGCCATCATATAAACCACTGAAATAAAAAATTTCATAAATCGTACAATGTACTAAAAATGTAATGAATGCAAGGCGTTATACGTAAATAAAACTACAGATTATACATTAATAAAATTAAATGGTGCTTAAGAAATATCGAATTATGTTTTAAACATGGCTAGACGTCAAGAACAATTGCAAAAGTACATGACCGTTAGGTAATTAACAAGAGAACAACATTATTATTGAGCATAGAATAAATGGTTACAGTATAGTACCAGATACTGACCGCAATTTACAGGATTTTTATAGTGGAAGAAATAAGAATAGTTGGACCCGACGGTAAAGAATTTAATTAATTATCCGCGACCAGTTAATTAGAAAACGTCAAAATGTAGTTACACGAGCGAGTAGTAAAGAGGGGATTGAAAGTGGACGAAACATAGTTTTAAGAACAAAATAAATATAGATATAGATATAGGAATAACAAACGCGGTTTGCGACTAATTTTTGAACTTACCGCTGCATGTGAAAGGTGCCTTCAATTTCCATGCTTGTGAAATTATCGTCGCTATGGCGGGTTAGAGGGGCTAGAACCTGGAAACTTCACTCTGTTAATTTGAAATTTTGTGTGGTGTTAAGCGATCTGTTGTCTGAAGTAGGAAAAATTGGAAAGCTTATGTTTGCTGGATATTTTTAACCTTTTAACAGATTAATTAAACCGTAAGTAATTATATCATTTATGTTTATACTTATTAATTGTGTACGTGTGGATTATAAATATATATTGGATTGGTACTTATATTATAGAAAATGAATGACCTTACATGTGATTATCCAATGCTCCACCCGAAGGTACTACATTGGCCAGGAAGCGATTTTTTTTCCTGGAAAATTTTGAATTGTGTCGAACCCTACTGTTCCAAACAAGGTAGGGATCTTTAACGTGCGTGACAACACTCACACACGGGACCTCTATTTTACCTCTCATCCGAACGAGGGCGTATTTTTGTGAAAAATGCTCGCCTAACATTTTTCAAGCGGACCGTGTCGGGATTCGAACCCGGGACCTTGGGCGTAGTAGTCACACACATACCACTACGCCACGGCGCCGCCTGGAAATGAAAGACCGTTCATTTACATTTCCAATGCTCCACCCATAGGTACTACATTGGCCAGGGGGCGAGTTTTTTGTTGCCTGTAAATTTATAATTTTGCCGAACCCTTGCCGTTCCAGGCAAGATAGGAATCTTTAACGTGCGTGACAACACTCACACACGGGACCTCCATTTAACCTCTCATCCGAACGAGGGTGTAATTTTTATGAAAAATGCTCACCTGCCATTTTTCAAGCAGTTGGCCGTGTCGGGATTTGAACCCGGGACCTTGGGATCCGTAGTCTTACGCTTACTACATTGATCCACGGCGACGCCTGGAAATGAAAGACCGCGAAAGTTTACTTATTTTGTTGAGCAATGAATTAGTGACGGAATTAGTGTTGGTTAAATTTTAGCATGATATTATCGTGCTAGGAGGTTTGGAACATTTTAAAATATTAAGAAATATGGACGTACGAAAGTTTAAATGTAAATTTTATTGGTAGAATTAGGGTTTGTTAAAGTATAAAACATTCGTATGTTGAATGAACAATGAAATGCCTAATAAAATAGTTAGTGCTTAACTGTTTTCTATGTTGGTTAGTAAAAACATTTCCAGAAGTTGGGATTTAGAGGGCCATGTTATTTAATATGGGAAACGGGAAAAATCGGAGTTATAGTATTATTGATGGATTTAACTTAATAATCTCTTTCTTTAGATTTTTGTTAATAACACCTAGCCAGAATGGGATTAAGAAATTTAGGTTTTTTATGGAAAGTATATTTGTACTTTTATTGAAATTATTTAATGTTAATGGAGGTTATGTCTAGGTTGAATCTTATTTGAATTTATTTAGGTAAACAAACTAATTTGTAAAAGGATATCCAGTTATCCCAGTGATAAAACTGTATTTGAAAAATGCACAATGTTCAAACTTTATACCGTTGGAGGTTAGCGATTAACACTTCCAACGGCCATATCGTTTATTGTTATTTGCTGCGCATATAGCGAAGTGATATGATAATTTCGCCATACAGACAGAGTATTAAATCGCCTTTCGCCGGCATCACAGCTAATACTCTAACTGTTCGTGAGTGTCGAAGTGTTTATACCCGACCTGGTTGCTTCAATTGAAAGCAACGCACTAGCTTCGCGGGACTCCTGTGGTAAATGCAATTTTAAGATAAGCAAACAATTAATGATTGGTTTGACCAGTATTGATGTTTGTCAGGCTAATACCTCAATTGTATACTTTCACCAACTTTAGTAAATTACAGTCCACTTGCTAAGCATTTACGCTTTGGGAATCGTTTTGGAGCTGTTGCAAATTTATATACAGTCCAACGTTTACCGCAAACACATTATTTTGAAAGTTTCTTTAATTATAACAAAATATTTAATGTGTGTTAAGTTATTTTAGAAAAAGATAAGGTATAATTAATTGATCGAATTTAGGAAATAGAAGCAAAAGAGATCTATGCGGAGTAACCGTTTTATGTGTAGCAATAATATTAAAGGGATTGCTGTGACAGACGGTTTGGCTTCCTCAATTATAACAGTAGAAAAAGCCCTCCGGGATAAGGAATTTTGTAACGTATTTCGTTTCCATTCCAGTCATTTTACTATTTATATTTCGATTTTTTTCTTTTATTATTTTCTTACATAGAAAGCCACCCCGCACCAGCCGAACACTCTTAAATTGTTACGGAGTCACCGGCCCTTCAGAGTAAATCAAAATTTATAACGTAACGCTCATTATATCGGTAACATACTTTTATGATTCCAACAGAAATTTTATAACGCATAAAATATAGTATAAGTACTAGCGAAAATGTTTTTTGTGCTGGTTTGGTTGCGTTATTTTTATGTTTGACAGCTATAAATTAAAGAAAATGTGTAATTCATAACTATTGCGTGGTATTTGCCAGAAAACTTAGAAAATTTAACCTAGTCTGAAGCATAGAAGTATTCCTGTTTACCACTTAGAAACTCAAAGAGTCTTAGGTTTTTGCTTCCCTTTACCCTTGATAGGGAACCCTTAGAGCTACTTAAATTACCAAGATGAATTGCTAACTTCTAATGATAATAAGGAAGATACCAAAGCATTATAGAAACATTAAATCAAGATACTGGTCCACCAATTTCATTATCTTCAGAACAATATGAAACATTAAATCTTCAATGCCAGTACGTTGATACCTTAGCCTTAATATCTGCAATATAAGCAAAATGTGAAGATACGTGATCGCCCAAGAAAAGCATTTTTAGGACATAGTCTGCTAGGAGTTAATTAGTTTAAATATAACTATTAGCATCAATCAATCTTTAACTAGATATCCGTAAAAATAAAAGTTTGCTTTGTTAGGTGAAAGCAATGCGATCTAAAAAAGGATATTTATAGTTGCGACATATAAGAAAAGAAAAGACATCAAAAATAAAACTGTCAAAGGAGTTTTCTATTTTTTGAAAGATTAGATGAATTGTTCAATGATAAGCTGAACACACACACACACACACACACACACACAAACTCTCACACACACACACTCACACACGCAAACACGCACACACTCACACACGCACACACGCACACACACACACCATACACAAACTCACACACACAAACTCACACACAAACTCTCTCTCACACACACACCACACCACACACACACACACACACACACACACACACACACACACACACACACTTTATTGACTTATTAGGAAGCACAGCTTCTTGAAGATGTTGAGGTCTATTCTTCCCCTCCTTGGGGATTTGTTGAAAATTTTTCTTCCTTTTCCCATTTTCTGGAACACTGGTTTCCTTATTTTCTTTGGCAGGATTGTCTTCATGGGGAAGGTTGTCGTAATATGGTCCACAATCTGAAGGAATCACATTTTTTAACTATTGTAAGTGTTGCCATTTTGTGTACTTTATTTTAATTGGTGTGTGTCGTAATTGTGGAAAATCACAAAGACTTGCTACTATGGAATATGCTATTCTGCCAGGTAGATCAAGGAACTGCTCATCAAAGCTGAGCTTTACTTGAATAATACTATCTGGAGTGTACTTTATCACCTTTGTTTCATTAACAGTTTGATCCTTTGTCTTCTTTCCTGGTCGAATAGATGGATACTTCACCATCGACATCAGACCATAATCTTTCACAAAACTGAATGATATTTCATTTACACAATGATTAAACTATAGCTACTACTAAAAATTTATCTACACTAGCACTTATTTATTTTCACAGAAGTGTATTAATTTTAACCCTTTAGTACATAATTTATATCGTACTTATTTAATACTTCGATCGAAGCTGATCGCTCTGCTGTGCTAGATGATTTTATATATGTAATTTGATTGTTCTCGAACCTTCTATATTCTTCTCTTTTGTATGTTTTTTATGATTCTTTATTTCACCTTTGAAACTGTCAATCAAATCCATTGTAGATTAAAGAACTTCATCATTTCCATTCCATGCTTTTCGGCACCTTTGTTTCAAAACTTCGCATAACCGAGTATACAGCGATATTGTGATAACGAAAAAAAATTAACATTTCAAATTTAAAATATAATACAGGATGCTCCAATTAAAAAAGCATTTTGGTCTTGCATCTGTATATTCCAAATTAATTTTAAGATATGAAGTTTAAGATTAATTGCAACTTTTTTAAATAATTTTCTGGTATTTTTATAATAATAATATTTATTCAGTACCTTGAGTAATGATGAACCACTGTGGTACAACACTAAAATACCGTAGCTAGTTACAATCGCGCATTGGGAATGAGGAACCTAAGATAGCAATTCGTCTCACCGAAATAAAAGAATTATCTTTTGTAGATTCCTTTGTTTAAGAAGTTCTGACGAAGTTTTTCAGTATCAAAATATATAGAAGTAGCTATGGTACAAGCCTGGTTTACAATAGGTGCGCAGTTTAAAATACATATGTGGGTATGCTACTACAATACACCAGCAGTACACCACGGATAAAACCAATAGTAAAATTAATTTAAACATTATTAAAATTACTGAGATAGTAACATCGCAGCTTTATACATATTTAACAGAGAGTAGAATATTTTATAAGTAATATACTGCATTTAATAGATCTACCGACGATATTGGAATACCTACTAACAAAACAAAACTCTAGAATAATGCGAATAAGGCGATCAACAAGGTACCATAATTATATGTGTACAATATAATGAGTATATAATATTTGCTTGAAGGAAAATAATGCAATGGCACCATGACGAACATTTATACTGATGCACTTGATATACTCCTTGCTGGTTTAATATTAACGACAGTAAAATTCGTACGATGTCGTATGGTAAACAAACATTTAAAATAATATTTTGTACTTTATACACCCACTTACAATAAGTATTTCTATTGAGGCTTAGAATGAATGTGTTAGTACGAAATAATACAAGTGTCGTAAAAAGTTTAAAAGCCTACTGTGTGTTAGTATTAGGTGAAATCATCAAATATTTTTTGCGTTTTCTTATTTTACCATGAAACTCACGTAATGAGGGTAGTCATCATCTCTCAGAAAGCAACGGTAATACTTAGAATTTGCAAAAGTCTATCGTAAAAGCGTGTAGTCCACGTATTATTTCGGTACAGCTTAACCCTAAATCAGCAAATACACGGGCGAGGCCAGTAGTACAAAAATATATTCGTGTAATTGCTCAATTTAATTAAAAAACATCTCACGGAAATATTGTGTTTGTGGGAATTAAGTAAAGGTAACACAGATTAAAAAGCAACTTATAAATTATTTCGCTGACCACCTTTTCAGATTGAATACAAAGCATATGCTTAGATTAACAAAACCAGAATTTGTAGTGTCAAAATAGAGCTGTGTAATATACTATAGGACTAAAATTATCAAAAATGGTGGTAACGTGATATTTAATTATTTAAAGAAGAGAGTGGAATACTGCAAAGTAGGAAAAGGAACGTAGTAAATTCGAAAATAGCAGTATCGTGATATTTTTTATTTAAAGACAAGACTGGAATATTTTAAAGTATTAAAATGAACGTACCACTTGTCATAAAAGTTAATCACCCTCTGCAACTTAGTATTACTCGTCATAAATTACATTTTCTTAAAATTTACAAACATATTTTCTCCCAAAATTTCAGTTCGCTCTGAGTTGTATCGATTTTATATGCGTATTTGATATCGTTGAAAGCAGAAGAAAGCCGGAAGGGAAACTTTCAACATCAGTTATGGATATATGAAACCACTTGAGCGGCAAAATAGCAGCCGCTATTAATCAAGAGCATGACATCCTATTGTTTTAAGATTTCATTATTCAAGACATTTTTATCGATAGCATGTCATTATAGAGCATCTGTGAAATTTGTTTTCGGTAATAATAAAAAAGCGGATTACGAGTTTAGGTATTTTATCATTTTAGAAACCTAAACACATTAAGACTTTCGAGTGAAAATGTGCAAATTAACAGATGATGCTAGTTACACGGCGAGTCATATTGTTATTATCACCTGGACAGTTGTCAAACCTGCTTTCTCTTCATCTGTAAGTTATATTATGCGTTTAGAAATTATCTAATTATTTTATATGAGTCGAGTTTGACTGATTTTTGTATGTGTGAATGTGTTTGATGTAGTTGTAGTTTTTGGATGTATTGGTGTAGGTTGTAGGGCATGACTCCCGTACTTGATAATACTCCCTGTATGTTTGTTGTGGTTTGTAGTGTATTTTTCTTAATCTTTCTTGGGGATTAAACCACTCGGCGTTTTTAAAATTGTCTTTATTTGCGTTGCGATCAATGACATCATTGTCAAAGTTATTTTGAGAACGATCTTAGGTCATGGATCGAAACGTAAATAAATACGATTTTAACAACTCTGAGTGGTTTAATCCCCAAGAAAAATTAAGAAAAAATTCCCGTACTTGATAATATGATCCGTATTATTTCTACTATATCTTGGTGCCACCTGTCTTTGACTTCTTCAGCTAGTTAGTCGTATGTATTTTTCTATTTTTTTCGCCTGTATATTAGGTGTGTTTGGGATAGATATTTCAATTAGTTGTGTGATTTTCTTTTGTTTGTGGGCGAGTGTAATGTCAAGTTTGTTGTATCGTTTTGTTTTGCCGGTTATGCTTTTGTTCCAATATAGCTTGTCATCTGTGTTTTCAAGTATGTTTTGCGGCGTCTATTTGAATATTGGTGTATGCTCGTTTGTGAGATCAGTAAATTTGAAAATGCCATACACTTTATTACTGTCAAGATGTAACGGAATAACGTTAGCAAAAGAAGATTGACGAAGAAGACAAAAGTGTAATCAAATAATGATCAATCTTATAAAGAAAAAAGCGTAATGTGTCAATATTTTAAAGGGCAGAAATGACCGAAGAAACTAAAGGAGTATCTATAAAAAGCTGTACTTTAACAATAAAATTATATATTTAGTTATCGTCATCATTAGGTCCTTCAGTTCTAAAACTGGTTGGACGCGTACTTACATTGTTTCCTATTCTAAATAAACCTACGCATTTCTTTGAAATTCTCTCAGCCCAAATATTTCACTACCAGTGTGCAATAGTCTAATCTAGGTCTACCCCTATCCCTCTTTTCCTTCTATGCTTGTAATATATGCCACGCTATTCTCTCATGCCTTGTGTCCTACCATTCTATCTCTCCTATTTTTACTGATCTTCACGTATTTTTTTCATCCCCTACCATTTCTAGTACCACTTGGTTCATGATAGCTTTTTCATGTCCTCCTAGTGTCCACGTTTCACAGTTGTATATTTCTGTGCTCAACGCATATGCTTTCACCAATTTTTTCTTTGTTTCTATGTTTATTGCCTTTAAACACAGTAGTTTCCTTTTCTTATTAAATGCAGCACGGCCTTGTGCTAACTCTTTTTTATATCTTTTGCAATTTTTTATGCTACGCACATTGACGTAATCTATAAAAAAAACAAGAAATAAAAGGAAAGAATGACCGGGCTCAATCGGTGAGTGGGCGGGGTTTTATACCTATAGATAAATTAAAGAGAAACCTGAAATAAATAGAGATAAAACAGAACCTGCAATAAATAGAAAAAAATATATAAACACTCACTCATTCACACTCAGAACAAAACATGTAAATAAAAAAAAGATCTTATAATTAAACAAAATATTTACAAAACACAGTATTCCCAAACCCAACAAATAAGTCAATGTTCCCAATTTACATATACATTATGAGAAACCCCCAAACATTCAAAAAAATTACTCGTGAAAATGGCGAGCTGTAATTTTTAGGTAATTACCCCCTGACATTATTTATTTAAAAAAAACCAAACGCAATCCTAAAAACCACGGCTCTAGATCATCGTAAACATATACTTAAGCTATATTTACAAATATAATGGCAACAACGTTTTCATACATGCCAGCAAGTCTTTAAACTGTTTTTACATAAATAAGTAGTATATTTTTAGTTATTTAAAAACAAATAGTAAAGCATTAATATAAGAGCAGTAAATACCAAAATAGTTCAATAATTTTCGTATATAAGAATTAAATTTGGAAATGCCTGATACTTGAACGGTAAAATCCTAGGCGTTCTGGTTCCAAAGTAAGTTGCGAGAAAAAACAAAAAAAGCTCACCATCGAGTTGCTGACGTCGGGTTAAGTTAGTAGCTAGTCCACGTCAGCGAGTAGGTAGGCCTACGCCCAGGAAGAACGCGTTTGGCCTCCCATTACAAGAAGAAGCGACAACTCAAGGGATTAGAATAATTACGAACAATAAATTAATTTATTGAAGCCGAAAAGTACCGTTTTATAAAAACCATAAATACGCACCACGCTATATTGCATGCCAGAAATTCGCATAACGAAAAACGGAACGAAACAAAACAGGACGGATGTTTTCGTGTTGCTATTCGAACAGAAAGTGAACATTAAATTTATTTAACTAAAGCACAAAGCTCAAAGTAATCTTGTTGTTAACGAAATAAAACAGGAAACCCCGAATTTATTGAAATAATATGCAATTTTTATTCCACGAATTCTTTCAAAAGGAAAATACATAAGCCTTAATTATCGGATACTTGGAAAGACGTTCTCGCCTATCTAATTATGGCGTAAAATCCTCGTTAAGGAATTCTTAGAAAGGATATTTATTTTTAATAAGCAGAAAAATTTATCAAGCAAAATATATAGGATATTCATTATTAATTACAATACAATTTTAAACACATGAAAGGGTTTTGAGTTAAAAATTATTGTATATGAACTAACCAATTATTTCCGAAAATGAACGTAATAAATTTCTATTGATTCCATAAATATGCCCTATATTAACGATATTCAATGGTACGTGAAGGGGGTTAAGCAACCTAACGGCTAGCAATATCCACCACTTAGATACTTGCCGAATCAATAGTTTTCAAACTACTGCTTTGGCACCAGCATTTGTTGAACATATTACAAAACCAAAACCTGTAGATGTTTACTCGTGAGGTTTAAATACAATTACTTTTTTCATCACTAGGTTTTCCGTCATGGAACTGATTGGACGCGGTACCTACATTGATCTCAATACCGAGCTAACCCATACATTACCCTGAAATTTTCACAGCATTCATCTTTCACTATCTGTGTGCAGTAGTATAATCTAAGTCTACCTTTACCTTTCTTTTTTCCTATCTCTGCTTCTAATATATTCTGCACTATTCTCTCATGTCTTAGTATGCTTCCTATCATCCTATCTTTCCTATTTTTTATTTATCTATACCGGGTGCCTTATTACTTTTTAGGCTCTTTAATGCTAATTCAAAATCATCTCTAAGTATAGGATATCCCAAGTCGGCATTTTTATTGTGTTTCAAGTTCTAGGGGTTATAGTTCCTGTTCTGCATATAAATTCCCTATATATTCTTGCCATCTAGCTACTTTCTCTACATTTTCTATAGTGA
Source organism: Platerodrilus igneus (assembly GCA_036346225.1). NCBI lineage: Eukaryota > Metazoa > Arthropoda > Insecta > Coleoptera > Lycidae > Platerodrilus > Platerodrilus igneus. The sequence continues at coordinate 19,198,637 of JARFIW010001325.1, read as the reverse complement.
TACTTCCTCCCACGCCCTTTATATTTCTACTACACGCTTTTATATTCCTAAAATTCATTCTAATTAGTTCGCATGCTTTATCTTTCTTTCCTATTTCCTTCTTAGTTTGTACCTCTTTCCACTTTTCACCATTCCATTGTTTTTTAGTTTTGTGAATTTGCGATTTCCAATTTTATGGCTTTGCATCTCTGCTTTCCTGCTTCAGATGGTCTGTTTTTGTATTTTCGCTTTGTAATAATTTTTTTGCTTTGTAAAAAAATTGCTTTTTAATACAACTCAAATGTATTAAGGCAAATAAAATGAAAAAATTCGCCAGGAATATTTATTTGCAAATTTAGATAGTTAGACCCATGTAGAAAACATGTGATATTATTTTCTAGCTTGGTTCAATTACAAGACTAAGTTCGACATTTTGTACCTACAATCCTATGGAAAACAATTCAGTTGTATTGAAACCTGGTTTGTAAAGTCATAAATAGCAATTTAATCTTTCAAAAGTCAATGTAAGCACCTTATTTTTTACGAAATACTCCAAGGTTTTCAATTTGTTTCATTCACACGGCACGTCGGCATTAAACTTTTGTTCTGATAAGATTTTCCACGGTTGAACTGTTTTTGCAAGTAATTTTCTTAATCCGCTCACTCTCAGATCATCTTCGAGTCAAGCAGGTTGGGAAGTCGTTCATGGTGAGATTTTATGGTGAAAGATTTAAGTGCTTTGATCTATTTTTATTACAGCACAACACCATGTGAGGCTAACACCCTGTAGGACTAACAAAAACTCTGTTGGGACAACATAAATCTGTAGAACCAACAAACACCTACTAGCCTAAATGTACCTTCAAGTCAAACAACGTTGTAAATTGTTAATGTCCAAACATCCCTGATTCGACCGGCATCTTCGAACTCATCAATCACGAACAACGAGATTATTCTGGGGTATTTGTTTTTATCACTGCAAGCAAACAGCTGGAACTTAGGCTTAATCAATCTATGGGTAGCAACCAGCGGCCAGTGGTTAAAGGGAGTGACTTTTGCTTCATCCCAAAAAGGAATTTTTGTATTTTTACAACCTTCTTTCCTATAAACGGCGAAGTTTTGAGCGTTCCAGTCTGTAGGATTCGGCACCCAACTAAATCAAAATTATAATTTTTTATTGATTATAATATTTTTTACTTAGAATGTATATTTTCTTGAAAGAAATATTTGCTCTAAATTTAGTATATTTGAAATACTCGGTAATAACTATTTAAGGCTTATTTGAATTACAGTTTTTGATTAAATTTGTACATGATTATCAGATCCGATGCTCATATAAATGCTAAGAAATGAAAGTTTGTTTAACTAATAGTTTTTGATACGACTAACTCATGTGATATTATTTATTTCTTCTTATTTTTATTATTGCATCTAAATTCAGATATTAATATGGTCAATTTTCTAAAAAGGGTAAATTAAAGATTTTAAATTATCTACTCCGATAGGGTTTCTGTATCTACCCTAAAATTATATCTCTTTAATATTTGCTAGATACAGTGGTGTCCAACTTTATTTTATTTTATTTTCCGTTTAACAAAGAATATTTCAACCCTGCCCTTCTCATAATCTCCCATGAGATAATAGTCAAGTTAGCAGCCGACACAGCAGGTTTTTATAGTTCCATCTCGTACGCGCGAAAATTTAGGTTTTTTTAAAGTTCTGAATTGTTGATCGATCTTCTCCCTAGGGGTAAGATATCAAAGCGTGTTCTCTAAATATTTAAAACTGTTACTCAGGTGCCCAACGCCTTAGGGCCCGAAATGTGTAAGAATTTGCATCCACTCTATAAAAATGAGTACTTTCCTCTAGTAAATTCAAAATGTACTTTGTTACCTATGGCTTTTTTGTTCATACCCTAGAATATCTCTGGCCACCATGTCTAAGCTGGATTTAATGTTAGTCCGTTCTGTTTCTACTTCCTTAGTGTCAAAAATTTTTTCGATATCTTTTATCCATTCTTTTGACTTTTTCTCAAATCTTTTATGGATTTCTTTATTTTTTTAGTTTCTCAAAGTCAAAATGCGTTCTTAAGCTTCTCTTTTTTAATTTTTTAATTTAAGTGCGGCTTTCATAATTACTATGTTGTGGTCAGTGTCTATATCTGCCTCTGGGTAGCTTCTACAACCCTTTGCTTTTTTCCTAAATCGTTGTCTAGCAAGAATGTAATGTATTTGCTATCCCCCTATGATGCCTGGCATCTTCCACTTGTATCATCTTCTAGCATGATGTTGGATAAGTGTTTGTAATGGTTAAATTGTTTTGGTCCCAAAATTCTACCAGCCTATAGTCTTTTACTTAATTTCTAAACAAAAATAAAGCCACAATTTGTGGTTCTCCACTTAAATATAAAAATTCAGAATTTAACCAAAATTAAAGGCGGTCTAATCACATTAAACCTCATAACAGGTAACGTGCGATCATTTACTACACTTTCATACTTATAGGGCTTCTCGAATTTTTTTTATAACAATAAACCTTAAAGAAATAACTCTGACGGTAACTTAAATTTCATGTATTGTTAAAAAATTAAGTTTAAAGATATTTACAATAATATACAAGACTTTAAGTTCAGCAATTTAAGGTTTCTTACAAATATTTGTTATTTAAAATTTATTTTAGCAGTACTGATTGGTGATCTATATCAATCAAAAACAAAATCTATAACTTTTTCTTATTTATGTTCTCTTACAGATCTGTTGAAGATGACATGTGTTTCATAAAATATGTACGTTCGTAAATAATATATTAACTACAACTGTTCATCACATTTAATTTATTTTTTAAGCTCAAACAAACTACGTCGTATCGAAATTAATAAAAATAATTCTAAAGCATTATCCAAACAGGTGTGAATGCAACAATAGCTGATTTGCAGTAAAAACTGTAGTGTTAGCAATTCTCAAATGTTAAAAGTATTAGTTTTAATAACAAAAGGTTTCATGTTTCATCAATACACTAACATGTAGTCTGTAGAAGTTCGATAATTTCCGAATTAGAAAATAATTTGTTACGTTCCAATTTTGCTTTTAAAATTTCCCTGATTAATTCAATACGCGCTCGAATAAATTCCGTTTCTACTGTTAAATCCTTCAACATAATTAATAATAAATACGCTTTCTAATAATTCAACTTAAATTTAGTTGCTTTGAAACGACAAGTTTATGCTACAATTAAATAGTTTATATCCTGTTTTAGGTACACGTTATCTTGGTATACATTACGATCACGTATAATTGCTTCTTTTGTGTTTTCCATTATTAAATGGAGAACACAAGAGATGCAATTATGAGTCTTTAGACTTGTCGAGATGGTGGATCTTACTATTGTTTGATAACGTGTTTTCCATTTTTAATCGCGCTTCGATAAGCAAGGATTTGCAGTTCGAATTCGTGTCATTTGAACCAATGTTGAATTTGATTCTTCAGCTTGTGCGTCGAAATATTTTCTACATTATTAGTCACCGTATTTCAAAAGCAATGCACATTTGTTTGTTTTTTGGTTCAACAACTAGGAGATGTTTTGCGTCTTTTTTAGTTGGAGGTCGAATTGGTTCTTTCTTTATGTAGACCCACCTTTTCGTTGACGTAGACCAACTGCTTTTGTCTGTAGACCGCTGCTGCAGTTACGGTGGCAGGGCGAATAGATCTCGACGACCGTGGCGTTGCTGTGCTGACTCACCCTTGACGGGTTGCAAGCTAAGTATTCAGACCCATACAGGTATACAACTTGTTTTCTTTTGTGTATATCAATAGCATATTCCGTATCAGCGTTTGGTGTAGTTACGTGATAAGAAACGTGACACTGTAGAACTATTGTTTGTCGCTGCGAATCGATATTATCGCTCTACAGGTGTGATGTACCGTTGTCAAAAATATTTGACAGACACACGCTTGTTCTTTTCTACTGATTGGTTTATTTTACAAACGGTATTATATACAATTTAAAAAGAATGTTTGACAAAAGCCCTCACACGTTAATTCTTTCCTACTGATTAGTTTATTTTTCAAAAAGTATTAGGTGCAATTTTAAAAACGCCTGACAAAAGTCCTCACGGGTTTATTTACTACTGATTAATTTTATTTTGTGTAAAACACGAGATGCGCACTTCGTATCTCAAGTACTAAATTGTTCATATCACATAATTGTTTGCTTCGAAATAGTAACGCCTAATTTATTACTTTTGCTTGTTTTTACAGAAGCCTTTATTTATGTTTACTGTTAATAGATAATTGTGGGCGACGTGTTTTTTTTTGTATGTGGGTAAAATCCCCCACTCTCCGCGGTTGGTAGTTAGCCTGGTATTTACTTCCGGCTACGTCTAGGTACGTAGCAAATTCTAACACATGACTCAAAAACAAAAACTGAAACATCCCAATCACATTAATATGTCAAAAGGCGTTCTTTTAAGGAATATACGCTTGCTCATGAACCACTTTTTTCATTCAAATAACAAAAGCGGGAAAATACTGTCCTTCGAATAACAGCTAAAACATATGTGTTGTAAATTCAAGAACAACAAAGATAATGCTCTTGAACACTTTATTATGGATCCAATTTTCCGTATAGTGGAATACAGTTCAGTTTAACAGAAAGTAGTTCAGTCTACTTTAGTGTGTATCACATTTACCGTAACATCCAGCTTGTACATGAAACGTAGGTTGTACTAAAAAAAATTAAAAAATTAGACATATAAAAGCTAAAAATAGAAACAAATCATTGAGGATAGCTTAGCACGAACATGAGGAGCAGGCCACTGTTATAGTTAAACTAGCGCGAGACGTTTATTCCACGCAAGACATTGATTATTATCGGTAAACATCTTGTTCTTACATATCGTGGCACGGAGGTGAATCAGACGACACAAAAAAGGACAAACGGCAATCATCATCGCATGTGCGCAACTTAAATGACCACCTCAAATGCTCTATAGCTGACGTCAATAATACGATAACGACATGTGATTTTAATGAGCGCTAACACAAATATCAACCAAGGTTAAAGCGTTAAATTAGTAATACAAAAGGAAAACCTTATATATGACCATACCGAAATTTAATATGCATAGGTAAACAAAATTGAAGCAAATGTGCGAATGTAACCAAATCACTTCTATATAAGTAATATACAAAATTCCAATTACGAAATTAGACAAACTTACAGTGAATAACCAATTTTATTTCTGCTACAATAGGAATAACGAGGCATATGTTAGAAGCAGAGAAAAGAAAAAAGAGAGGTAGAAATAGACCTATATTATAGTCTGTAAGGAAAAACGGAATTACATTTTTAAAACTTGAGAAATTGATTTATTTTCAAATTTGAGATAAATTGTGTGCAACCATTAAATTATGGAGGATTTATTTATCGATAAACATGCCTAACGTTTTTGGTAAGTCATTTCTGACCAACCCTTTTCATGTAAGAAAGTCTAGAAAATTCAAGTCCTCACTTAAGCAGTTTTTTAACAAAATGGACCAAACTTTGTAAACTTGTAGTTTTAGGTGCAGCAATGAACTTGTATAGTTTGGACAAGCTTAGCTCACAACCTGAGAATCTCGTCCCGAGAAACCTGATTCTTTTGTCAATTTTGCTACGTACATTTACGTAGCCTAAAAGCCAAAGAAGAAAAAAAAATTGACCGGGCTCATTCGGTGAGTGGGTGGGGTATAATACATACAAAAATTTAAAAAAGGCCTGAAATAAAAACAAAATTTACACACTCATAAAAATAATCATACAACCCCTAATTACCAAAAAAATATATATATATTACACCAGAACAGTAGTGCCAAAAATAAACGTAACCTAAAAGAATCAATACTTACAATGGCGAGCTGCCGTTTTTAGGTCCCCGCACATTAATTACAAAAAAAGAACAAAAAACTACGACCCTATAAACAACAGCTCTAAATCATTATCTTAAATCCAACAATTAAGCATATAAAAATCGTTAGCAATACACTACCTTAATTAACAAAATTTTATAACCCTAAAAAAAATACAAAAAAAGAGAAACCCTTCTCTTGTAGACATTATCACCCCAAGTATACCATTACGGATGTATGATGGTCACCGTACATACAATACTAACGATAAGTACCATCTCCCCTAACGATGCTCATGTTCACAACTACCAAGTGTGGGCTTCGAGTCGAACCCGATTAACATGTGGGCGTGAGCCTTTCCCATGAGCAGTGCCAACAAAGAAACAAAAAAAAGAAATCAGGCTAAAGACTCGCCCACGTCCAAGTTGTAGGCTGGCTTCCACCTCTAAGGACGGAGTAGACCAGTTGTGTGCGGAATCACGCCATGTGCGTGTTCTGTCGTACCAACAGGAGCGATGGTTTGAACTGATCGTTAGGCCCACCGGAGGTCGCTAGAATAATTACAAGTAAATTAATTTAGTGCCGCCAAAACGTACATGTTTGTAAAACCACAATTACTTACCACGCAGTACTGCGTGTACGAAATTCCATAAAAACGGAAAGCACAAATCTAACAATCACGAGTGCTTTTTGAAAATTCTGAAAAGAAAGTGAATATTAATTTGTTTAACTAATAACTAGAGTTCAAAGTAATATTGGTGTTATCAAACGTGATTAGAAAAGTTGAAAACACTGTTTTATCGCATAGTTCAATACCTCATTTCAACGAGTCTTTAGCTGGAAATCACATAAGAATCAATTATACGCGGTCGTAATGTATAACAAATTAACGGATACCTAAAACAAGGTATTGACTGTTTAATTTTAGCATAAACTTTACGTTTCGAAATAAATAAGTTTAAAATGAAAATTAGTAGGAAGCGTACTTATTGTATACAGGATGTTGTCGACGTATGAAAGAGTAGAAACGGAATCGATGTAGTTGAAATAACCAAATACCGCCGAAAATGAACGTAACAATTTTACTGGGAATGCTGCGCCTTATAGAATTTTTGACTATTAACAATATAGTAAAGCAATTTGTAATAAAAACTATATGTTCAGAAAAATCTTCAAAACTTTTTTCATATTTATGTATTTTTTATTAAGATTGTAGTTGGTGCTATATATTTCATCTTCTTATGCCCATACAACCCAAATAGTGAGAGATACTCATCAAAACACACAAACCGAATTTCTGTATGTTACTTTGCTATTGAAAAACGCAAGCTAAAAAAACTCTAGCTTAGGGTGCCATAAAAGCAGCGAACTGTAGTTTTCAAACAAGTTTTATCATTTTCCTATCTAAATCTAAACGCACAGATTGCATACTTTGCAGTTATAAGTTGCAATGACATGCACTAATAACCTAAATAGAATGCTTTTGTCAGCTTAATCATTAAATTTAAACTGTTTGCCTCTATCTAAAGACATTAGCATAGCCATTATCGCATGCGAGAAATTATGATACGATAAAATATGTCGATAAACACTTTAATCGTAATTCCTATGTAAGCGTAGAAACACTTAAACTTAAAACTTACGATGAATAAACAGTTCTTTTATTACAATCATAAAATGCTAATGAACGCAAAGATCGTAATATTCAAATACCAAGTGTTTTAAAAATAATATTGCTTTAAATATATCAGTTTTTAAAGCAACAGATCTTAACAACCAATAGTAAGCTTCATTAATTTGATCTAACTTTTACTTTACACAAATTATAACAATTGTTCAATTAATTTAATTTGATGATTTACAGAAATTGCTAAAAGTAGGAAGTTCCCAAATGTTGTAAATAAATTTTTTGGTCAATATACTGCTTGATGTTTTAACAAATAATTTTCCTGCTCAGCTGTCTTGAAAGAGATCGGTGTTGAAAGCAGTCCGTTTGCTTCAACCTTCCATAAAAGCTCTAACAAACGTTTATGGTCACTCGTTTGTGTTTTCTGTAAAAAAGAAATGGCTGAAGTCTTTCTCCGCTGCACAGAAGTATAGCGCCAGTATAAAGTGTCTGCTTCACTGCCATAAATGTTATTGTATTCCACCCTACCCCTCGCGGGAAATAGTCAATTCTTACTAACTTTATGTCGGTCACGTAATCGCCCAACGCTTATCACATCATTCCGAGCAGGGAGTCTGGTAAATGTTCTGAAAAGCGTTTAATTTAAACATAAAATTATATTAACATCAGACATACAAAATTATAAACTAAAGAGCTATTAATACGCGTCAGAATGGCACGTAACACTAACCTCATTCACTCAGAATTTGATCCGTTCAATTCTCAACATCTTTATCATGCAAGATTTTTGTTTTCGTGCATAATCAGTTTCTCAGGAGATTTCCTTTTGAATTTGTAGCCTGAGAGGAAATCTGCACCTTAAAAAGATAAGGAATTTTTTTTAAGTATAATCAGACACCCCATTTCGAATGGAACTGCACCTTGCCGAAGTTCTAAATTACTAGAACAGGTGAAATGGCTTGCGTGTTCTAATGAGCTAAAGAGCCAAACTACAGGTCCAACCAAAGTAGTAGGGTCGTTAGTGAGGAACCAGACTAAGACAGGTCCCCGAAAGAGGGCAGCGACTCTTTCGGTACTTAGATTGGCAGAGACCATAGGGGTCGGTATGGCAGTCTAAGAAACACTACCGCGATGTGGAAGGCAACGGGAAACCACCACATTATCTCCCAAGTACACAGCGTACCTAAATTATAATAAAATGATGGCATTCTCTGGGGTAAAAGATTCCGGAGTTAAAATAGTCCCCCAGTCGGATCTCCGGGAGGGACTACTTCGGAGGATGCGATCGGAAAGTTAAAAATAAGAGTCGGGAACACTCTGCGAGTCGGAGCGTGAAATGTTAGAAGTATGAAGCAAGTAGGTAAGCTAGAGAACCTAAAAATCGAAATGAATAGGTTATCACTAGACATAGTAGGGATCAGCGAAGTTCGGTGGCCAGAGGCGGGGAATTTTTGGAGTGGAGACTTCAGGGTAAAACATACAGGAGCAGAGGAAGGAAATTTGGGCGTGGGGATAGTTATGCGGAAAAAGATAGGATACTGTGTAAAAAAATACTTACAAAAGAACGAAAGAGTACTCATGGTTAGATTAGAATCTAAACCGGTAAACACAGTAATAACACAAGTATACATGCCCACCTCTAGCTACAGTGACGAAGAGATAGAAGCCATCTACAAAGATATCGAAGACATATTAAGATACGTAAAAGGACATGAAAATTTAATAATTACGGGGGATTTTAATGCCGTGGTAGGTGAGGGTAGGGAAGGAGCGGTAGTAGGTTTATTTGGTTTAGGCACGAGAAATGACAGGGGAAATAGGCTGGTAGAATTTTGTGACAAGAACAATTTAATCATTACAAACACATTATTTCAACATCATGCTAGAAGCCGATATACGTGGAAGATGCCAGGAGATATAGGAAGATATCAAATAGATTACATTCTTGTTAGACAACGGTTTAGGAATCAAGTAAAAGACTGTAGAAGCTACCCAGAAGCAGATATAGATACTGACCACAACATCGTAATTATGAAGGCCGCACTTAAATTTAAGAATGTGAAAGAAAGAAACTGAAAAAGGCACTTGGACTTAGAGAAACTAAAAGATAAAGATATTCTAGAAAGATTCGAAAAAAAGTCAAATAAATTGCTCAAAGATATCGGGAAAATATCTGATATTAAGGAAGTAGAAACAGAATGGAATAACATTAAATCCAGCCTAGACATGGCGGCCAGAGATATTCTGGGGTATACACAAAAAGAAAATAAGAAACCATGGATAACAAAGGATATCCTGAATTTAATAGAAGAAAGACGAAAATACAAAAATAAATCAGACGAAACAGGAAAACGGAGATACAAAGCCATAAAATGGGAAATTATTCGAAAATGCAGGAAAGCTAAAGAACAATAGATTGATGAAAAGTGCAAAGAGGTACAAACGAAGATGGAAATAGGAAAGACAGACGAAGCTTACAAATTAATTAGAATGAATTTTAGGCATATAAAACCGTATAGCAAAAATATAAGGGACGTACAAGGAAACGTCATCATAGAAAACGTAGAGAAAGTGAATAGATGGCAAGAATATATAGGGAATTTATATGCAGGAGAGGAACTAACTGCATTAGAACAGGAATCAGACATTGAAAATGATGACTTGGGATATCCTATACTTAGAGATGAGTTTGAATTAGCATTAAAGAGTCTGAAAAATGGTAAGGCGCCGGGTACAGATAAGGTGCAAGCAGAAACTCTAAAAGCAGCTAGACAAGCAGTAACAGAACGTCTCTTCCAACTTGTAAGCTATATGTATGAGACAGGCGAGATACCCAAAGATTTCAAACGTAGCATCATAGTAACTATACGAAAAAAGAAAGGCGCGGATAGATGTGAAAATTTTCGAACAATAAGTTTGACTGCACACGTGCCAAAAATATTAACTAGAATTGTGCAAAGACGAATGGAAAAACGGGCAGAAGAAATACTAGTAGAAGACCAATTTGGGTTTAGGCGAAACAGGGGAACACGGGAGGCTATTTTAGCTCTGAGAGTGATAATGGAGAAAACAATAGCAAAGGGGGAAAGCGTGTATATAGGGTTTGTAGATCTGGAAAAAGCATTCGACAATGTAAAGTGGAAAAAAATGTTTGAAATACTCAAAAAGATTGGAATGAGCTATAGGGATAGACGAATAGTACATAGCTTATACAAAGAGCAAACAGCAGTAATAGAATTAGAGCAGGAACGTAGAGAAGTAAACATTAGGAAAGGGGTAAGACAGGGATGTGCCCTATCCCCATTAATTTTTAACTTGTACATTGAAGAGGCAACGAATACTATCAAATATAGGAAGACATTTGGAATTACTATGCAGGGACAAAATATTGATATGCTTAGATTTGCAGATGATATAGCGGTATTAGCGACTAGCAAGGAAGAATTAGAAGCTGCTCTTAATGAAATGGAAACAGTACTAACAGAGAGATACGGTATGAAAATTAACAAAACTAAAACTAAAGTTCTAGTATGCAAAGGTGGGGAAAATAAATCAAAAACAAGAATACAAGTATGTAACACGAACTTACAAGAGGTTAAGGATTTCTGCTACCTAGGAAGTCAAATAACGCAAGATAGGAAAAGCACAAAAGATATAAAACAAAGATTAGCACAAGGTCGTGGTACATTTAACAAGAAACAGCAACTACTGTGCTCAAAGACCACAAACATAGAAACAAGGAAAAGATTGCTTAAAACATATGTGTGGAGCACAGCACTGTACGGCTGTGAAGCCTGGACAGTAGGAGAAGCGGACAAGAAAAAGGTAGAAGCCTTTGAAATGTGGTGCTACAGACGTATGATGAAGATATCATGGACAGACAAAGTTAAGAACGAAGAGGTACTAAAAATGGTAAGGGAAGAAAGAAATATGTGGAAAACGGTAAAAAATAGGAGAGATAGGATGATAGGCCAGAATACTACGGCATGAGGGAATAGTGCGGAATATATTAGAGGCAGAGATAGGAAAAAAGAGAAGAAGAGGCAGACCTAGGTTAGACTAATGCACACAGATAGTAAAAGATGTAGGCTGCAGGAATTTCAGGGAGATGTGTAGGCTAGCCCAGAATAGAAATCAATGGAGGTACGCATCCAACCAATCCCAAGATGGATAAACTAATAACGAGAAAATAACTGTGCTTAAACACGATGATTATTATAAGTAACTACAAGAATTGGCTGGGCAATATTCTCGAATATTGTTAAGTGTGTGAAAGGATTTACTGGAAAACCATTATTTCGGCAAATGTCTAAGTGTTGGGGGATCTTGGTAGCCACAGGTTGCTTAACCCCCTTCACTGAATCTCGGTGAAATAGGGCATAAAATTAGAAAACAATAGAAGGGGAACGAGCTGTATACACATGCTGTGTGAGAATTTCAGGAACTATGTAGGCTAGCTCAGAATATAAATAAGTGCAGGTACGTGTCCAACCAGTTTTGAGACGGAAAACCTAATGACGAAAAAATAAGCGCAGATAAATCTGATGATTAGTATAAACAACTAGTTGTTGGTTGCGAAATACCTGCAACTAATGTTGACTGTGCGAAAAGATATATTGGAAAATATATTAAATCGGTAAATGGTTAAGTGTTGGGGGAACTTGGCAGCCACAGGCTGCTTACCTCCCTTCACAACCACTGAAGGTCGGAGAAATAGGGTATATAATTGTAAAACAATAGAAGGTGACCGAACGGCATCTAACAAGAAAGAACAGCGCCTATGAGGAAAGACAACAAACATAGAACAAGAAGAAAATTGTTGGAAGCATAGGTGTGGAGCACAGCACAGTATGCCTATGAAATACGAGCAGTCTGAAACGCAGACAGAAATCGGTAGCAGCCTTTTGAAATGCTGTGCTTCAGATGTATGAGGACGATAGCATGGACAGACAAAGATAATAACAAATAGGTTATAGAAATAGTAGGGGAACAAGGATATCTGGGGAAAAATAAGAGAAATAGAAGGGCAGAATACGTTCTAAGGGATTTTTGGGGAATAATATGGGATATATTACAAGCAGAGATACGAAAAAAGAGGTAGATGTTGACCTAGATCAGATAGTGATAGATGCAGACTCTGCAAATTTTAGGGAAATCTTTAGGTTAGGTCAGAATAGGAAACAATGAGGGTACGCGTCTAACCAGTTCCAGGACTGAAGACCTAATGATGATGAATCAGACACCAAATATGTTTTTGGTATATTACTGTAAGACGAAGAAGCGTATATCCCTTACGGGTTAGGTGGTTGCAAAATTGTCACATCTTTTTGTTATCAAAAGATGCATGGTAGGAAAATTTTCATACCACTTCAGACGCGTCAAATGTCATATAATACAGTGGTTATACTCATGCAATGTATTTAGTATAGGTTGCCATGACATAAATAAATGAAAAAATCGCGCACAATAAAAACAAATATTTATTTATGTCAAAATTTGCTTAAAATCTACATCGAGGGGTTTGATCGTGCTGTGATGCTAGTTTTTGTATTGTTTAATAATTGTAGCGACAGTAAGTACAGTTTTATGTCATAAAGGTGTAGTGTAGATATAACCTAAGAAAATGTATGAGTTTATATACAGAAAAACGTCAAATTTTCTATTACAGCAAACATTGACATGGTGGGATAAATGTATCCCACCATGAAAGTTCATATTTTTGAGAAAGTTTATTTCACTAATTAGATTGGCATTCTTATTACTATAAAATTTTTGATAATTAAGTTTTAATATTTTATCAACTGATTAGGTTTTAGCTAATTACGTAAATTTCTATCTCCTTAGCTCTAGTATGAATAACAGGAAAAAATCACCATGGAAGCGAGTACTTGAATTTGAATCTGCTGAAGAGGATATTCAGTCATTATCTGTAGATTCATAATCAAATACTGATTTTAGTGAAGGCGAAGATGAGTCAATTCTACAAAGGAGAACGAATGTAAGAAAAATATATTCTTCTGAAGAGTATGAAGATGAGCCTATTCTACTGAGAAGAACAGTAAGGAGAATATCTTCTTCTGAAGACGAAATTGAGAATGAGGGACGTGACTTGGCACAAAATATATCAGAGCAAAGCAATAATGTTATACAACAGAGTAATGATAACAAAACACCACCACTTGGAATTTTTTGTGCTAGTTCTGGCCCAGCGCCACACATTTTGGATCTTGAAAATCCATCACCATATGAAATTGGTTGCCAGTTTATATTTCAAACAAATTTATATGCCGAACAAGAGGGTAAAAGATACATTCCAACAAATGCAGTAGAAATTAGTACATTCATAGGAATAAATTTTCTAATGGGAATTAATAAATTGCCCAGTTATAGGATTATTGGAGTAGTACACCGTATATAAGAAATGGATATATTAGTCAACAAATGACTGTAAATAGATTTGGATGGATCTCATCGCACATTCAACTAAACGATAATATTCTAACACCTCTAAGAAATAGTGCCAATTACGATAACCTCTACAAAGTCAGACCTTTTTCGAACAAAATGCAAAATAATTTCATCAATAATTATCATCCTAATGAATATTTAGCGATTGATGAAGCTATGATAAAATTTAAAGGACGCAGCAGCTTCAAACAATATCTCCCTAAACAACCTATCAAAAAAGGATATAAAATGTGGATGTTGGCGGATAAAAATGGGTACTGTTACAAATTTGATATATAAGAGGCAAAACTGACAATAAAATAACGAAAAATCTTGGACAAAAGGTGGTAAATGCTGTCACTTGTGATCTCAGTGGAAAAGAGCACAAAGTGTTCTTTGACAATTATTTTACAAGAGTTAATTTAATGCAAAATTTAAAGGAACGGCAAATAAATGCTTGTGGTTGTTAACAAAACAAGAAAACTTTTACCATCCTTTGCATCTACCAAATGCAAAAAACGGGGAGAATTTATATCATTCACTAACAGTACAGGAATAAATGCTACAAAATGGATTGACAATAGAGAAGTGTATATTTATCAAACTATCACGATTTTAATCAGGTGTCATCTGTCCAGAGAAAGGACAAAAGTGGCAAAAAAATTTCTATAAATTGCCCTAAAATAATCACCGATTATAATGTGAACATGAATGCTGTAGATAGATTTGGTCAATTAATGAGCAACTACAATATCGATAGACGTAGTAAGAAATTGTGGCACCGTATATTGTTTTATTTCCTGGACCCTGCAATAATCAATTCATATATAGTTTCCAAGCAATTAGGGCAAACTATTGATTTAGAAAATTTTAAGAGGCAATGTGTGGAAGAGTTTAATACAAAAAAACACACCACCAACGTCAGCACATACATTGCAAATTTGAAATTCTAAACCTACTGTTTCCTCAGAATTACGAAAAAAAGACGCAAAACACCTTACAGAGCAGTCTACAAGAAGACGATGTGCACTCTGCAGTACAAAAAAGAAAGAAGTTCGTACACCATGGTCTTGTACTTTATATAAAAAGCCACTGTGTTTTGGTAAAAATATGTGTTGTAATTAATTTCATTTATTTAATTAGTTGCATAGTTTATAATTTTTTCACCATTTTTTGTATTAAAACATAAAATTTAATTAAAATAAACTTATTTTGCCCCATTTTGCATAAAAAGATTTTGTGTGCAAATTCTTCTTTTCCAATTGTCTAAATCATGTGCTTCAAAGGGATTCTTAGTTTCGAGTGCTAGGTAATCAACCTTTCTATTTTTCGAAAAAGGTTTATAAACGTAGAGTGGTGACGAGACGGAACGAGGCAATGGAGTGTTGGATTGAGCGAGTGACGGTCACGAGTAGTCAGGGTTTAAGAACTGTACTCGGAATTGTTATTACTTTTCAGCGATTAAAACATTCCTATTTGATTAGTGTTATTAATGGTACATTCAGAAGTGGGATTCAGTACCTTATAGAATCGGTTAAAATATCGTATAAAAGCCCACAAAAAGCTAAAAAATCGAGCCATGAACGACGCAATCACGATTCCCGCGTACGAAGAACACGTGAACGATTTCGATCGACAAGTACTAAGCGAGTGTAGAAAGTGACGACTGCGATTTAAAAAGCCAATTAAAAGCATTAAAGAAAGAAGTCGAGGAATTGCGTAATAAACCATCAACCCCGACGACCGCGAGTGTCGTCGGTGATGAGTGTACGATTCCGATATTCGATTCATCGAAAGACGAAATGGCTATTGAAACGTGGGTGACAAAAGTGGATATATTAGCAGAAAGATTTCAGTGGAGTGATGATTACATTGTACGAATAATTGCTGGCAGGCTCAAGGGACACGCACATCAATGGTATTACAAACAAACAAAGGAGGACTTCTCATGGATGGAAATAAAACTCGGATTAACAAATCATTTCCGTAAGTCTGTTCTATTTGCAAATTTATTAAGAGATGCTTCCAATTACGAAACAAGACCTGGTCAAAACTTGAGTGATTATTGTTTTAAAAAGTTAACTAAGTTGAGAGCATTGAAATTAAAAATTCCTGATGAATTTTTAATTGACGCCGTAATTGGAAGTATTAAGGATGAAAATATTGCGCGCACAGTTCGATCCGCACAACATCGGAGCCCAGATACATTATTTTCATATCTTAATGCTTTAGGCAACACGTCATATCAGGAAGCAATTAGTAAAAATACTACCCCATTAAAACGCCCTCAAATATGTCCAAATATGAGTTCAAATACTTTCGTGAATAAAAAACGAAAAATGCAACCTGTTTCCTGTTTTAACAATGTTGGGCATTATGCTAAAGAGTGTCATAGACCTCGTTTGGAATGCACCACCTGCAAAAACTGGGACATTCAAAAGACACGTGCTCCTTGGGAGAAAACGCAACAATCGTTTACTTAGTAACAAAATGTAACTTAAAGAGCGCAGACAATATGTTTTTAAAAAACAGCGATTGTAATTGGTCATAAATTCTCTTGTCTTTTAGACACGGGCAGCACGAATAGCCTTATTAAAATTTCAACTGTAAAAGTATTTCATTTTGTTATAACGTCGTCAAAAAATTATATTTTACGTACTTTTGCTGGAACTTCAGTCGTGTGCAACGAAACTACGCGCGTCACTATCAAGATTGCTGAAGCAACAGTTAAGCAATAGTTGTCGATGATAGTTTCCTAACCCAAGATATATTAATTGGAAGGGACAGCCACACATTTTAATGGTCAAAAATGCAAATGGTGTTATATTTAGAAGTTTGCCAACCCTCAGCGAGGTTTCTGTTAACATTGTTGACAGTTTGACTAACAGTATCATTACCGTAAAGGATATTTTCTTAGGAAACATTAATGATAACGATAAATCTAGATGCGTTGATCTATTAAATTCGTTTTTAGATTGCATTTCATCATCCATGTGTCGTTTGGATAAAACTGATATCGTTTTTATAGAAATAAAAACAATATGCGGTGTGCCCATAGTGTACCATCCGTACCGACTTCTCGAAAAAGAAAAATGCATTTTACGAAAAATAATTACGGAATTATTGGAAAACACCATTATTAGAAAATTTTCTTCTCCATATTCGAGTCCAACAATGCTAGTAAAAAAGAAAACAGACGAATACTGAATGTGCATAATTATACGAGATTAAATGCCATCACAATAAAAAATCTATACCCACTACCTTTAATCGAAGACCAAATTGACCGGTTGGGAGGATGCAATCGGTCCTTCATTACTTTAGGCATGATCCACGGGTTTTATCCGATACCTATAGCAGAAAATTCGATAGAAAAAACTGCTTTTGTTACACCTGACGGCCATTTTGAATTTGTGCGCTTTCCGTTTAGGCTCACCAACGGACCCGCTGTATTTCAGCATCTTATGAACACAGTATTAGGGAATCTAAAAAATTCCGTGGTCTTTCCAAACATTGATGATATCTTTATACCGGTTGTAACTATAGAACAAGGTTTGAAAAGTCTCAAATTAGTTTTACAAAAATTTAGGAAACACCATCTTACACTAAAGATAAGTAAATGTTCATTTTTCCAACCTCAAATTGAATACATAAGGAGAGAAATCAATCCCGATGGCGTAAAACCCGGTAAAAGAAAAGTCGAAGCTGTTTTAAATTTACCACCACCTAACAACGTCAAACAAATACACCAATTTTTAGGACTATCCAGCTATTTTAGAAAATTTATTGAAAATTATGCCATAATTATAGAACCGCTCACGCGTTTAACACGAGAGAATACACGATAGTCCTGGGGACCCTCACAGGATCTAGCTATTCAACAAATTAAAGATATCCTTACAGCGGAACCGTTCTTCGCTATATTTAATCCTAATTTATCAACCGAACTACACACTGATGCGTGTGCCCTAGGAGAAGGTGCAATATTATTACAATTTGATGATGAAGGGAAACCGCATGTAGTTTCTTATTTTAGTAGACAAACGACCCACGATCAGCACCATTACCACTCATATGAACTTGAAACGATGGCGGTTGTCTTAGCAT
Source organism: Platerodrilus igneus (assembly GCA_036346225.1). NCBI lineage: Eukaryota > Metazoa > Arthropoda > Insecta > Coleoptera > Lycidae > Platerodrilus > Platerodrilus igneus. Next base: position 19,180,592 of record JARFIW010001325.1, on the reverse strand, counting down.
TGCGATATTTTAGAGTTTACTTATTAGGTATTGATTTCAAAATAATTACTGACTGCAACGCATTAAAAACAACGCTCTCAAAAAGAAATGTTACCAGGAATCGGGCGTTGGTGTTTAGGAATTCAGGAATTCGCATTTAGCATTGAGTATTGACCAGGGGCGCAAATGGCACATGTCGATGCATTAAGCTAAAATCCAACAGAATGTTTGTGAAAGTTATTTAATTGATATCACTGAAAGTGAGTGGATAGTTGGGAGCACAACTTCAAGATGATCAATTAAAAAAATTAAAAATATACTTGTAGTTGGTGAAGTGAATAACGAAACCAAACCATATTTTAAAGAGTACTCATTAAAAAATAATAACGTTTACAGAAACTCAAACAACAGAATAAAATTGTGCGTGGTACCAAAAGCGGCTCGAATGTAAATTTGTTGTTTATGCTACGATGACGTAGGTCATTTATGTGCCGAAAAAACAATAAAAAGGATACGTGAAAAAATATTGGTTTGCGAAAACGACTCGATTCGTAAAAAAATACGTAAGCCTACTTTGGTTGTTCATACTATAAATATACCGGTTCGAATGTGAAAAGAGGCAAATTAAATCCAATTGAAAAACAACCAATACCATTTCACACCCTTCATATAGATCACGTTGGACCATTTGAAACAAGTAAAAAGAAAAACAAATTTATATTCATTACAGTCGACGCATTTACAAAATTTTGTGTAATTCAACTCGTTAGAGACCGGAGCACGAAATACGTTACGACCGCTTTAGAAAACTTAGTGCATTTATTTGGTGTGTCTTATCGAATCATTAGTGACGGCGGGTCAGCATTCACATCAACCACTTTTAACACATTTTGTGAATACTACGGAATAAAACATATTTTAAACGGAGTTACAACCCCTCATGCTACCGGTCACTGCGAACGATACAATCGAACAAGAATTAGCGCTTTAGCGACTACGGTTGCAACGACCCATACAAATGGGGTCGTTACGTAAAGCAAGTGCAAAGCGCAATGAATACGGGTTTTAATAAATCTATTAATGCTACGCCAGTGCAAGCGTTAATCGGTTTGTGCCGCGGATTCACGTATTCTTAATGCAATCGACGAAAATCTATCCAGACTTGACGTGAAAGAATTTCGTAGTAAAATTACCGATCATATTACTGAAGATCGTAGAAAACAAAAAGAACGATACAACAAAACAAGAGAAGATGCAATCAAATACGATAGGACTGAGTTAGTGATGGTAAGAATTACGAGTGAAGCCGCTACTGGTAGCAGTCGCAAATTACACCCAAAATACAAAGGACGTTTTGAGTAACCAACGTACTTATTAACGACCGATACGAAGTTGAGGACCTTAGAGATAATTCAAAACGTACACGTACTGTTGTAGCACTACATTTTGATTTTTCCAATGCTCCACCCAAAGGTACTACATTGGCCAAGAAGTGCGTTTTGTTTTACCTGAAATTGAATTTTCCCGAACCCTTGCTGTTCCAAACAAGGTAGGGACCTCTATTTTACTTCTCATTCGAACGAGGGCGTATTTTTGTGAAAAATGCTCGCCTAACATTTTTCAAGCGAACCGTGTCGGGATTTGAACCCGGGACCTTGGGCGTAGTAGTCACACGCATACCAACTACGCCACGAAGCTGCCCGTACTGTTGTAGCAGCAGACAATATAAAAAAAAAGCTTATCTTTCAGGAGTAAATGTAAGTTTTTGATAAATTAACGTAGTAGTGTCATTTTGTCATGTGACAACTGAAGTGAGTTGACAATTTTGAATGTTACTTGTAAAAAGCTGACAAAAGCACATGGCTTTTGATTACTTACGTTATTTTACACATCCTGTCAAAATGGAGATCGATGGATCTCTAATTAAAGTAGATCAACGGATCTTTATACGTGACAAGGTCAACGGATCCTGTCAAAATGGAGATCGACGGATCACTAATTAAGGTTGATCAACGGATCTTTCCATTCTGAGCGGACCTGCATCTTGACGACGTCCTAAAATACTAGAACAGGTAGAATGGCTTGCACGTTTCGATGAGCAAAAGAGCCGAACTATAGATTTAACCAAATTAGTGGGGTCTTTAGTGAGGAACCAGACTAAGACAGATCCCCGAAAAAGGGTAGCAGCTTTTTCAGTACTTAGAGTGGCAGAGACCATAGGGGTCGGTATGACACTCTAAGACACACTACTGCGATGTGGAAGGCATTACATGTGATTTTCCAATGCTCCACCCGAAGGTACTACATTGGCAAGGAAGCGAGTTTTTTTTACCTGGAAAATTTGGAATTTTGCCGAACCCTTGCTGTTCCAAGCAAGGTAGGGATCTTTAACGTGCGTGACAACACTCACACACGGGACTTCCATTTTACCTCTCATCCGAACGAGGGTGTATTTTTGTGAAAAATGCTCGCCTAACATTTTTCAAGCGGACTGTGTTGGGATGATGTGGAAGGCAACGGGAAATCACCACATTATCTCCCAAGTACACAGCGTACTCAAATTGTTAATGATGATGGCATCCTCTGGGGTAAAAAATTCCGGGGGTAAAATAGTCCCCCATTCGGATCTCCGGGAGGGGACTACTTCGGGGGATGTGATCCGAAAGTATACAAAAAGATCCGTGAACATTCTACGAGTCGGAGCGTGGAATGTCAGAAGTATGAAACAAGTAGAACCTGAAACTCGAAATGGATAGATTAGCACTAGACATAGTAGGAATCAGCGAAGTCCGCTAGCCAGAGGCAGGGAATTTTTGGAGTGGAGAATTTAGCGTAATTCATACAAGATTAGAGGAAGGAAATTCGGGTATGGGGATAGTTATGCGAAAAAAATAGAACGACGTGTAGAAAACTACTTACAAAAGAACGAAAGAGTACTCATGGTTAGATTTGAATCTAAACCACCAAATACAGTAAAAATACAAGTATACATGCCCACCTCTAGCTACAGTGAGGAAGAGGTAGAGGTGATCTACAAAGATATCGAAGACATACGTAAAAGGACATGAAAATTTAATAATTACGGGGGATTTTAATGCTGTGGTAGGTGAGGGTAGGGAAGGAGCGATAGTAGGTTAATTTGATTTAGGCACGAGAAATGACAGGGGAAATAAGCGGGTAGAATTTTGCGACAAGAACAACTTAACCATGACAAATGCATTATTTCAACATCATGCTAGAAGACGATTCACGTGGAAGATGCCAGGAGATATAGGAAGATATCAAATAGATTACATTATTGTTAGACAACGGTTTAGAATTCAAGTAAAAAACTGTAGAAGCTACCCGGAAGCAGATATAGACACAGACCACAACATCGTAATTATGTAGGCCGCACTTAAATTTAAAAATCTGAAAAAAGTAACGGAAAAAGGTCTTTGACTTTGAAATGCTAAAAGATAAAGATTTGAAAAAAAGTCAAATGAATTGCTGAACGATACGCGAAAATTTTAGGTACTAAGGAAGTAGAAACAGAATGGAATAACATTAAATCCAGCCTAGACATGACGGCGAAAGCTATTCTGGGGTATACACACAAAAAAAAGAAACCATGGATAACAAAAGATATTCTGTATATAATAGAAGAAAGACGAAAATAGAAAAATAGATCAGACAAAACAAGAAAACAGAGATACAAAACCATACAATGGGAAATTATTCGCAAATGCAGGAAAGCTAAAGAACAATAGATTGATAAAAAGTGCAAAGAGGTACAAACTAAGATGGAAATAGGAAAGAACGACGAAGCATACAAATTAATTAGAATGAATTTTAGGGATATAAAACCATATAGCAAAAATATAAGAGACGCGGAAGGAAACGTCAATATAGAAAATGTAGAGAAAGTAGCTAGATGGCAGGAATATAGGGGGAGTTTATATTCAGGAGAGGAACTAACAGCATTAGAACAGGAATCAGACATTGAAAATAACGACCTAGGATATCCTATACTTAGAGATGAGTTTGAATTAGCATTAAAGAGTCCGAAAAATGGTAAAGCGCCGGGTACAGATAAGGTGCAAGCAGAAACTCTAAAAGCCTCTGGACAAGCAGTAACAGAACGTCTCTTCCGACTTGTAAGCTATATGTATGAGACAGGCGAGATACCCAAAGATTTCAAACGTAACGTCTTAATAACTATACCAAAAAAAGAGGCGCGGATAGATGTGAAAATCTTCGAACCATAAGCTTGACAGCACACGTTTCAAAAATATTAACTAGAATTGTACAAAGACGAATGGAAAAACGAGCTGAAGAAATAATGGGAGAAGATCAATTTGGGTTTAGGCGCAACAGGGGAACACGGGAGGCTATCTTAGCGCTGAGGGTGATAATTGAAAAAACAATAGAGAAGGGGGAAAGCGTATATCTGTAGGGTTTGTAGATCTGGAAAAAGCATTCGATAATGTAAAATGGAAAAAAATGTTCGAAATGCTCAAAAAGATTGGAATGAGTTTTAAGGACCGACGGATAATACATAGCTTATACAAAGGGCAAACGGCGGTAATAGAATTAGAGCAAGAAAGTAGAGAAGTAAATATTAAGAAAGGGGTGCCTTATCCCCATTAATTTTTAACTTGTACATAGAAGAGGCAATGAATACTGTCAAATGCAGAAAGACATTTGGAATTAATATGCAGGGATAAAAGATTGATTAGCTTAGACTTGCAGATGATATAGCGGTACTAGCATCTAGCAAAGAAGAGTTAGAAGCTGCTCTTAATGAAATGGAAACAGTTCTAACGGAGAGATGTGGCTTGAAAATTAACAAAAATAAAACTAAAGTTCTAGTATGTAAAAGAGGGGAAAATAAATCGAAAATAAGAATACAAATAGGTAACGAGAACCTACAAGAGGTTAAGGATTTCTGCTACCTAAGACGTCAAATAACGTAAGATGGGAAAAGCACAAAAGATATAAAACAAAGATTAGCACAAGGTCGTGCTACATTTAACAAGAAAAAGCAACTACTGTGCTCAAAGACCACAAACATAGAAACAAGGAAAAGATTGCCTAAAACATATGTCTAGAGCACGCACTGTATGACTGTGAAGCGTGGACAGTATAAGAAACAGATAAGAAAAAGGTAGAATTTTTTGAAATGTGGTACTACAGACGTATGATGAAGATATCATGGACAGACAAAGTTAAGAACAAAGAGGTACTCGAAAGGCTAGGGGAAGAAAGAAGTTTGTGGAAAATAGTAAAAAATAGGAGAGATAGGATGATAGGCCACATACTAAGGCATGAGAGAATAGTACGGAATATATTAGAAGCAGAGATAGGAAAAAAGAGAAGTAGAGGTAGACCTAAGTTAGACTACTGCACACAGATAGTGAAAGATGTAGGCTGTAGGAATTTCACAGAAATGTGTAGGCTAGCTCAGAATAGAAATCAATGGAGGTACGCATCCAACCAGTCTCAAGATGGATAAACTAATGAACGAAAAAAGCAACTGTACTCAAACATGATGATTATTATAAGAAATTACAGGTATTGGTTGTGCAATACTCTCGAATAATGTTAATTGTGTGTAAGGGTGATAGGCCACATACTAAGACATGAGGGAATAGTGCGTAATATATTAAAAGCAGAGATAGGAAAAAAGAGAAGTAGAGGTAGACCTAGGCTAAACTACTGCACACAGATAGTGAAAGATGTAGGTTGTGATAATTTCAGGGAAATGTGTAGGCTAGCTTAGAATAGAAATCAATAGAGGTACGCTTCCAACCAGTGGCAAAATAGAAAACTAATGACAAAAATAATAACTGTACTTAAACATGGTGATTACTATAAACAACTACAGATATTGGTTTTGCAATACCCTCAACTAATGTTAATTGTGCGAAAGGATTTACTGGAAAACTATTAATACAGCAAACGTCTAAGTGTTGGGGGATCCTTGGCAGCCACAGGCTGCTTAACCCCCTTCACATATCACTGAATCTCGGTAAAATAGGGCATATAATTAGAAAACAAAAGAAGGGAATCCAGCTGTATATAGGGTTTAGGCTAAATTACTTAGACCATGGAGGACGAACTTGTAAATACATAGAGCAGGTAAAATATCTGGCTTGACTATTCAAATATTTGGCGAATGCTTTGAAATTTGAATCCATTTTTAATTAGTTAGCTAGCTTTGGATAGTTTTAAGTCGACCCTTCAGGTCGCATCGGTAACCAGATCTGGCGACTGCTACCCGGTATTACGGATTCCTCCTCTTATACTTTCGCGTGTGTCTTGTTGATCAGATACACTCCAAAATCAACGCTAGGGATACCTTTATTCAAACCCTATTTTTAGTTTTTGTTTCAGGTTATTAGATTTTTATTTAGGATGGATTAATTTTGAAGTTAGGTTTAATTTGAAGCACGTTATATTTTCGCGTTTAAACCCAATGTAGTACTTTCAGGTGGAGCATTGGGGGCGTAGCCGCAAGTATAGTGGCCCTTATTCAAATTATAATGTATATAGGCTGTTGTAAGAATTGCAGGAAACTGGATAGACTAACTCAGAACATAAATAGGCTGAGGTACAAGTCTAACCGGTTTCAAGACGTAAAACCCAATTACTAGAAATTAAGTGCTCTTAAATCTGATGATTATTATAAACAACTACAGGTGTTGGTTGTGAAGTATTTTTAACTAATGTTGATTGTGCGAAAAGATAAATTCGAATATCTATTAATTCGACAAAGGTTCAAGTGCTGAGGGAATTTGGCAGCCAAAGGCTGCTTTCTCCTCACCCTTCACACACCACTGAATATCAGGGAAATAAGGTCTATATTGTAAAAGAATAGAAGATGACCGAACTGCATCAAACAAGAAAGAACAGCAGCTATTTTCAAAGACAATAAACATACATACAATAAGAAAACTGTTCAAAGCATAGTGTAGAGCACAGCACAGTACATCTATGAAAGAGGGGCAGTACTAAAAGCAGACAGAAACAAATAGAAGCCTTCTGGAATGTTGTGCTTCAGATATATGAGGATGGTAACATGGACAAACAAAGTTAATAACAAATTGGTTGTAGAAATAGTAGAGGAATAAAGATATCTGTGGAAAATGAAAAAATAGGAGAAATAGAAGGACAGGATACATTCTAAGGCATTTCTGGGGAATAGTGCGGGATATATTACAAACAGAGATAGGAAAAGATAGGTAAGGGTAGAACGAGATCAGACTTTCGCACACAGATAGGGATAGGTGCAGACAGCAAATTTCAGCGAAATATGTAGGTTGGTTCAGACTAGCAAACAATGAGAGTACGCGTCCAAGCAGTTCTAGGATTGGAGACCTAATGATGATGAACGGATCTTTATGCGTGACAAGGTCAACGGACCCCGTCAAAATGGAGATCGATGGATCTTTAATTAAGGTAGATCGACGGATCTTAATACGTGACAAGGTCAACAGATCTTGTTAAAATACAGGTCAACGGATCTCTAGTGATCTTCATTTGATACTTAAAGCCAAATGAGAATATTTTCATTTCTCTTCATATGTAGATTACCGTGACGCCTGAAAACAGGCGATTACTTCAGGATGGCCGAGTGTAAGACGAATAAGTGTATACATCATCACCCAAGGACACTTGTAATTATGTAGAACGATTGTTACTTTCGAGTGCTAGGTAGGCGACCCTTCTATTTTTAGAAGAGGGTTTATAAACGTAGGGTGGTGACGAGACGGAACGAGGCAGTGGAGTGTTGGATTGAGCGAGTGACGGTCACGCATAGTTAGGGTTTAAGAACTGTACTCGGAATTGTTATTACCTTTCAGCGATTAAAACATTCCTACTTGATTAGTGTTATTACTGGTACATTACCAATTACATTATTTTACAAAATAATAAGAAAGCATTTTAGGTAGTGTAAAATTATTAGCTGTATTTTAGCTAGCAAACCATATTGATATAGCCTATTAAGACAAAATAACCTACAGATTAAGTAACTGTTCTAGAACCCCGTTTTATTTAACTGTTCCGATATCGTGGTAACTTTTTATTTTTTAAATACGTTAGTGATGCTAGGTTACTAATATATAAACAAGGGAACGTTTTTATATTCCCGTTGTCACCTATCAAAATAAACAAACTCGAATACGAAGCAATTATAAAGTTTCCTCCAAAACAAGCAAAAACGTCAAAAATTGTTCATGAAGATGGAAAGCTCTTCGATATAAAAAGTTAGCTTAAAATTTAATTAAATAAGTAAACCTAGCATGCACTTTGGTAACTGATATTTCTAAATGGTGATTAAAATAATATGGAAAATTTTGTAAGCTGATTTTGAACGTTAATTTAAAATAAAAATTTGGATAATCTCTCTTTAACATATAAACATAAGTATAAATTTTAAGTTGGCTTTGTTTGTAACAGAGATTTTAGTATTTTTGTCATTTGAATTTAAGGTAGAATAAGTTTTAATCATATAATATTTTTTTGTAAGTATATTTACCAGAAAGTTTTGTGGTCAGAGTTCGAAACACTTTCACTTTTAAATAGACTATCTGTCAAGCATTTTTGAACCAAATAAACCTTACAAACGTGGGAATCAAAACCAGGTAAACTATCCACAAGAGAAGAGATTTGAATTCTGTAAATTTTATCCAAGATTAGGTAAGGAACATTCTGATAATTAAGTAGATAGGTACTTGTTATATACGTGAACGAAACTATGCCGTAAATGTTCTATATTCTTTTGTATGAGAGAAAATATTTTTGACTGTATAGATGCTTTACGACATTGCTGTGTTTTGTAAATTTCATTACTTCCGTTGAGCTAGCCAGGCAAGGAAAGTTAGAAAAGAAAGTAAGTAAGTAATTTCAAATTTTGCATTAATTTACCTTTGACACAGCACTTTTAGTGACGTTCCTACACTCAAGCGTTAACACGGCACTCTATTAGCGGCGCTATAACATGCAGTCGTTGTGATATCGATATATACCAAAGCAAGTTATCCACATTTTGCATATTAATGTGTAGTAATATCAAAGTTTCCTCAAACATTCAGGGTAAATGCTTTCGATTATCATGTTGACTGATTATTCTGCTTTCCTGTTTAACTAATGTTCATCAGTGAAGGTTTCCCACACGCTCGCTACCTTTGTAATCATAAACGCGCTTACAAAGAACCGTTGGGTGTTTGCGTATACATTATTGCCATATACGCACAAATTGGAGGTAAAGGAAATAATTATATTTTATGCGATACATCGTTTCCCCGACTGACGCCAATCAGAAGCAAATTTGACCCACATTCTCCTTGCACGCGTAAATAAGCTTCATAATAGCGAAATTGATCGTCAACAATACAGGCAATCACTCTCTAGTCGAACTATAGAATAAAATTCAAGAGTAAAAAAATCCATGACCACATTATAAACATAATAAAACTAGATAAACGTTGCTTGTCGTCAAGAAAAGAATATGAGCTGAATACAAAAATAATATTTTCATCTTTAATAAACATACATATTAAGAGTGGTCAAGTAACTCCACTACTATAGAAACTCCTCAACATTTCACTGCAAACAGTTCGCATGAAATAGCTTTCAACGCCGCCCCCCTCCCCCGGCTACGTCAAAAACCGCCCGTGTGAATTTGTCAGTAGTGATCCTGTGTAACATATTTAATTCTTAGAAAAATTAATATGCCCAGATTTGAAGTAATTTCTTTAAGTATAGTCATTCTTGTTAGTTATTTATTCACTGGCCATATAAAGTGTAAAGTTTATTTCTTTTTGTAATTCTGATTAAACTGTATTGTGCGTCAGTTTTCGTCTATTTCAAATATTTTTTCTGTGTTGGTTGAAACATTATGCTCCTTTCAAATGCACGCAGCTAGATACCGCTTGCGCTTAACAGATAATTGGCTTTATAACGAAAAGAAGTGACCACGGCCATTTCTCTGTGCTGTAATACGCGCAAAAATGCTTGCAGGAATCACTTCTCAGAGCATCAGAAACGTTCTTAAGTTGGTCCAGCGATTATGGTTACAGGTTGGGGTTAGGTTTCTTTGTCGGAGTATAGCCTGTAAGGTTAAATAGAAAAATATTCGAGGGACAAAAATACATGTTTGGGTTAAGGGTTTTCTGCGTTAGCCTTTAATAGTTTATATTTTTAAACGCGGTGGTGCCTTGGTAGAAGTTTTGGAGTTATAAAGAGTCGTATTTATCAGATATAGACCCACCACTTATTCTCATGCCACTACAGGAGTAGACCCCTGGTTAGTTCGGAAGATATCCTTTTCCCTTTACCTTCGGCCACGGTGATTGGACAGTGTTTCTTCACCTATACCTCAGGAAAATAAAAAGAAGAAGAATTTAACAAACGTTGAAGGATTCATTTTACTTTTGGATGGTTCTAAAAATTTGATTTGTCGGCTTTCTGCGGGTAGTGAAAGTTTAGAGACTGCTTATTTATTTTTGGTAAAAAGATATTAATGTAAAAGATTACAGCCTTGTAAAAAATTCCTAAGGCTAAAACTAGTGCCTAGAGTTAGGGATGTTGTGAATTGTTTTGTGGAAAATGTAGCTGGTTTAAAACAAATACAGATTGACTTGTTAAATGTCATTTCCTTTAACATGTTTTCTAAACAATTGTGACTCGGACTTACTGAAAGCGTTTAAATTGAATAATGCTGAAGAAATCCTCACTTATGAACAATTAAAGTTATTTGTGGAAAAACATTGTAAAGCCTTAGAAGTGAGCAATTTGTTAACATTGGACAGACAGTCAAAACCGAGCAGGAAACGACTATTTTGGGACAATCTTCTACATTCAAAATTTAATTCACCCACGTCATTGGTAACAAGCTCTTCTGGTAAAAAATGTTTGCTATGATCATAATTTATATCATTGTTAGACATTCTTAGATATGACGCCTCAGGAGCTTTATAATTTGGTAAAAATGTGAAAGGGTTAAGTCTTGCATCTGCTCAAATTTCATGTGCTTCGACTTTTAAAATCAGACAATTGTAGACAAACTTATCCTCAATATGCAGTTTGTTACACTCAATTTGAAGTTTTATATGGTCGGTAAAACAGTTAACAAAATATTACACTTAGATGGTGGTACATTGAAATGGCGATAGATGGCTCTTAAAAGCCTGTAATACAGTTACCAAAGTTCAAAAGATACATCGCGCAAGCGCAATGGTTAAAAGCGATGCTACGCCCTGGCGGCCGGAAACGCAAACCCCTTTTACAGGTTTCGCGCGCCAATCACCATGACGTCATCGACAATTTATATTGCGCCATAATTAGGAGCAGTTACATAAAATTAGAACAATCAAAATTAGAGAATCTACTCACGTGAGGAATCCGGTAACCGGCAGGAAGTCACGCTACGGCAGCCTCGGCTCCTGGTGCTGTTTGTAGAGCTCGGACATCGGGGTCGTGGGCTGTTCCAATGGCCTCGAGGTGCTGCAAATTTACCTACCTATGTAGGGAAAAGACAGGAACAGGTTAATTAGGAACGACAACAAAGATAATTAAAACAAGGAATCTACATAGATACGATAAGATATCACACCCGGCACGACCGTTTCACTCCAAAGTTCGGCGAAAAAAGCCACGATTCAGGGCGAGAACCGCGAAACTCTCCCCCACTCTTTGTCTACTATTGCCTTACCCCTATGGGGATAAGCACACTTGCGCAAACTCACTATTGTGACGTGCCGGAAGCACCGCCCAGTCTATTTAAAAAGTTCCCGCGTCTCGCGTATTTGAAAATTATGGCGAGAAAACTTCCGTACATTAAAAACTAAACTAAAACAATGTTTAAGTGACCCTTGGCACGTAACAAGTTGGAGTTTTTTTATTACCAAATATTTGTGGGAAATTGCCCACCAAGCAATTACTTAAAAAAGAATGTCCGCATATAAATTATTTGAACTTGGCGGATCTTAGCTTTGATGTGCCGGAAAATATTGATTTGCTTTTAAGTTTAGATGTTTTTGGTTTTTGCACATTGTTTAAAGTGAAAGTTGCACAGGCTTCGTTGCCTCATATACATCATTGTGCGCAATAGTAGGCCCGTTGAATATCAGTCTCAATAGGTTTTGGCAACCGGAAAGTATTCCAAGTAACAAGTTATCTCCCACAGAAGAAGCTTATGAATATTTCGTAAATACTCACATAACAGACAGTAGTCGCAGATTTATAGTATCTCTGCAGTTTGTTAGTCATGACACAATATTTTTGAATTCTTTAGGGATTACTCTCAACAGATTCTTGGCTTTTGAATGTTGTCTACAAACCGATCTTCAAATGTCTTTGGAATATTAAACATTTATGCAGATTATATGAACAGTGGCCACGTGTCTTTATCAATAATTCTTGATTTTTCTCTTTGATATAATGTTACTTATCATACTCTGTTAAAGCCTGACAGCTCAACTACGAAGTTGCGCGTCGTATTTGATGCCTCAACAGTGAAACCTGTTGATTGTGTCCTTTACAAAGGGACATTTTGGTATAGTTTTTACATTTTTGTTTTTATATAGTTGTGCTTATATCAGATATTACGCAAATGTATCGCCAAATTTTGGTGACACAAGGACATTGTAATTTTCAAAAGATCTTGTGGAAGTTTGAACCTATTATGCTTTATCAATTGAACACTGTAACCTACAGTCTCAAATCAACACTATTCTTGGTTTTGGGAGTTATACAAGGAGTTACACATATTGAATCCTTGCACTTACCAATTGCTGCAAACGTTTAGGCTTCTAGTGCATATGTTGACGCTTTGGTGACGGAGTGCGTGGTTCTTTGTAAGAAGCAAAACGATTAGATCTTTGAGTTAGGTACAATTTGTTATGAGAAAGTGAAACAGTAACGTTCCGGTAGTTTTAGGGGAACTGCTAGATTCCTTACATTGTCAAGGAGCATTTTCGTATAATGACGCACCTGTCAGTTCTCAGAAAGTTTTGTGTTTGCAATGGCAACCTTTAGTGGAAGCTTTCATTTAGGAAATAAATTCGTTAGACAGAGAATTTACGAAAAGAACAATAATTTCAAAAAGTGCGATGATTTTCGATCCTTTGGGTTTATTAACTCCCTTGGAATTCTTTGCGAAATATCTCATACAACATCTATGGGTTCTTGACATTGGCTGGGATGTACATCCTTTTCTGGATATTACATCAAAATATTTAAATTATTTAAATCAATTATCAGAGTTGTACAACTTCTTCGCTGGATATTATGTAACAACTTCATAGGTTTTGTGATGCGTCCGAGTGGATGTGTGAATTAGTGACTTATTTTCTGATTGTGGTGTAATTTAGAAATATCAAAACCTTTAGGTTTTGACTAAATCAAGAGTTGCACTATTGCAGCTCCTTTCGGTTCCTCGCCTAGAATTGTGCGCAGCTGTACTATTGGCTGATTTATTAGATTTTGTATGGCAAACATACAAACTTCGGCTAGCCCTCGGTAGTGTTTTTGCTTAGGTGAGATTCTACCGTAACCTTATGAATTTGTTTATCATCTCATTTGTAGTTTTGTGAGGAATCATATTTTTCGCATTCAATTTTTGGTTGCGCCTTTTTGCTGGCATCATGTCAAATCAATTGACAACCCAGCAGATTGCGCTTCACGTAGCATTTGGCTTTGAACTTAGTGGATCATCTATTTTGGTAGACTGGTCTTCATTGATTACAATTACCAATTGACAAATGGCTTTCAAGGCCCCCTTCTTGGATAGTGATTATTTGGATTTGCTACATGTGGAAGTGGGAAAAAGGATATTATCGTTAACAATTATTATGGTAGGTAATTTTTTAGACAACTTGTTAAATAGGTATTCTAATTTACAAAAAGTATGTCGTATTATGGCATATGTTCAAAAATTTATTTTGGCATTAAGAACACCTTGGAAGCTATTCTACTGGTGTATTAATCCATCAAAAAAAATGTTTTACAGCTTTTGGTTAATCAAGTTCATAACGAAGTGTTTGGCAAGGATATAAAGGGTTTTGAAACTGGCAGGCTTATTCTGAAAGAGCTTCGTTTGTTAAGCCCTTTCGTGGGCAGCCTTAGTTTTCTCGAGGTGGGCGGTCAACTATACTCTGAGTTGTCGTTTAATAAAAATTTCCTTTATTGTTACTTCGTTCACATCGCTTAACAGAATTAGTTATATTGGTCTGTCGTGACACACGTTTAATTCTTGGTTTAAAGGTTACGCAATTTTTGGTAAAGCAGAATTATTGATTTTATGTGCCAAAATGGCAATTCGGCAATGTTTATAAAGCTGTATACGCTGTTTTCGAGTTAATCCAATTGCTTATTATCTTCCCGCGAGTGACTTGCCCTCAACTAGGGTAACTCCAGGGATTTTACTCAGAAAATATAATTAAAAGAAGTTCGAAGTAGAAACAAAGTATCCTTTAACAGTTTAAGTTACAGAAATTCATTTGTGAGAATAACATATATTTAAAGTGCCAAGCAATTGTTAGACACTGTTTTGTTTATCAGCAAACGTGATAAGAGTTTATGGTTATCAAAAGATATTAAAGGCGCAAAGCTAGTGTAGCATAGGTTAGAGAGAGTTAAACATAATTAAGCTTTATAAAGTTAAAGTGAGTGAGGGATAGGCATACAAAATAGACACATTGAAAATCGTTTGGTGATTTTAAAGCTTATGTTAGGATTAAATAAAGTTGTGTCAACAATAATACGCGAATATTGATTTTATTTTCCGAGAAAACTTTAATGATGGTATTTAGTAAGATATTTTGTTTTGAAATTACAAACGATCGCCTTTCCGTGAATTTAGTTTAAAAAATAGTTCGTTGAAATCTAAAAGAACCGAAACGCGGAAAAGGAAATAGGCTGGAATTAAGTTTTGTTTTCCTTTTCGATTTAAACAGCCAAATATATAAGTGTAAAACGTCGTTGAAAATTATTCAATATTTACTTAAAAATGTGCAAATAAAAATTAAGTCAAAATTTTGTGTTTGAAATTTAAAGTCGTGCAACAAAATCAATATATCTAAACAAAATGTCATCAAACTGAAAGGTACGTTTTCCTAAATCCGTTTATAGCATTTTTAGATGTGTAAACTAAATAAGCTTCCTAGGAAAGTAAACTCACTTGGAAAAGAGAAACAGTGTTCATCTACTTTTGTATAGCTATGTCCAAATAAAAATAACGACTAAAAAGAAACATTATTGGAGTTTGTGGGTGGTATGAAGTGGAAGGTAAATTATGGTAACAAACTTTTTCCTTCCTTTGTCAACAATATTAATTTTTTATTGTATTAGTTAGGTTTAGGAGACTTTTAAACCCCACACGGGAGAAATTCAAAGTATATTAATGTTTTAATGCGAGCGTACGTGAAAACTACACAAAGTTTTGGTTCTCACGAAAGTCCAGTCACTGGCTTATCTAGAACATGCAAAGATTGCATTTCTAATGCCGTGTACGCCTCTCCTGGAAAGAGAAACATTTAGTGGGGTCAAATATATCAAAACCATGGGCATGACTACCGACTTAAACAATGTTTTGCACTAACGGCCGTCACTATTGTCGTAACGGTACAAAATTATTACAATTTTTGACAAATGTATTAATTTCTTGTTGTAATAAACTATTGCAATTTTTCCTAAAGATATTGATGTTTTTATTTCAAATAAAATTATAAAAATAAAAGATGTTGTCAACAGGTTATTTACCGCCACGTCGATATGTCGCCGCGTGCACTGCACGGTTTGCGAACATGTTTATTTTTTTGGTTGATGACATTACAAAAATGGTTAGTTTTTCTAAGCCTGTATTTCCACAGTTTAATTTTTGTTTGTTGTAGTAAATTCAACTGTAGCTTGAGCGATTTCTAGTGCTAACTATAAATTGAGGTTATATTTGCTTCTGTTTGATGTCAGTTACACAAACAATGAATTATTGTTCATGAACTACGAACATTTGCCATTCCTCCAATTTATGCCTATATGAAAATCAAATGAATTAGGTACAGCTAAACGCCCAAAGGTCCTTTATGAGAGTGTGGATAATTAATCACAAAGATAACAGGTTGGTATTCTACACTGATGAACGTGGGTTAAAAGAGAATTCAAAGTAATCAATTAGCGGTTTATGGAAAGCATCTTTTGCTGAATGTGTAAGTGAATTTGGTTGTGTGAGCTTTCGTACGTAGGTCACGTGTTATATGTCACTTGGAACAAACTTCTTGGACTCTAAACTTTTGAATTTAAATTTGAGCGGCTTTAGGATGAAACAAGTGCGCTATTGCAAGAACTAAGAGATTTCGCAGTATGACAGATCAACGGTTCTGAATTTAGAAACTAAGGAATATAGATCCTCCTTCGATTGAATTATTGATGAAGTTAGACATGCTGTCTTACGTTGCAGAAAACTGTTGATTAATAGCTTTAAGTACTGTTGAAATACTTTGAGTAAAGATTCATAAGGGAAACCTAGTTTCTCAATTTGTACTATTTTATAACATTGAATTCTTGTTGGCAATTCACTATTGCGTTGTTGGTTGAATTGTGTTGGTTGTGTTAAATTAAGACCAAACACTTTTGTTCGTGGTTAAGATGATAAAAGTGTATTTTGTCGACTGTCTTGACAATTATCTTTTATTTTTAAAACTAGGTAATCAGCGCCGCGGTTTAGTTTCTGCCATCCATGTTGATCGACCACGTTTTTTTACTTAATGTCAAACTTCGGTCACCATGCGTTATTTTTATTTATAAACACCATATTAGTACAATTTATAGAATCGCCCTGTATATTTTCATTTACGAGCACCATTACGTTACACAATTCCAAAGAAAAATTAAATTACCTTGTTCTGTATTCGTTCTATAGCTTTCAATTTTTTAAAACACAAGAATATTTTATTTCTCCTAGCAGTAGCCGCTCGTCCCACGTTTTTAAACTGCAAGCAAAGAGCATATAACTCTATTCTGTTCATATTATCCTAAGGGTAAATAGTTGTTTATATTTCCGGCTTGTTTGTTATCGCGTGTGAGTAATTAATTGGACCATGTTAGACTAGGTTAGATAAGAGGAAAAATTGATAGGTTAGGTCAGCGTCGCCGGCGGAGCTGACCTAACCTATCAATTTTTCTTCTTATCTAACCTAAGTCCACACAAGTCCAACTAAACTAACCTATCGCCAGACAACGCTAGCTAACCTAACTGCTGACAAGTCCGACTAACCCAACCTAACTTTGGCAGATTAATGGGTGGTCTGTACATATTTTTGAAAAAACTAAAATCTAAGTTGAATTTTATATGATCACTCTATTTGGGAATGTAGTTGTTTGTCGCTTATATCTGCCAAAGTAAATAACTAACAGAGATAGTACAAACTTAAATCTTAAGCTAACAAACATGGTCCAATTGATTACTCACTAACTGAATTGAGTAGAGATCCATGTTTTCGACTTACTAAAATTAATAAACAATTGCAATAAATAATGACTATGGAATTTAATACAAAAATAAATATCAATAAGTAAACTCATCATCATCATTATAGTATTCAGTCCTGGAACTGGTTAGACGCGTACTTCCATTGTTTTTTATTCTGAGCTAACCTACACATTGCCCTGAAATTCTCAGTCTACATCTTTCACTATCTGCGTGCAATAGTCTCATCTAGGTCTACATCTACCTCTCTTTTTTCTTATATCTGCTTGTAATGTAGTCGGCACTATTCCCCAAAAACGCCATAGAATGTATGTTGTTCTTCTGTGTTTCCTGTTTTTTGTTTTTCACAGGTATCTTTATTCCCCTACTATTTCTATAACCTGCTTGTTATTAACTTTGTCTATCCATGCTATCATCCGATGCACAACATTCCAAAGGTTTCCTACTTTTCCTGGCTGCTTCTCCTACTGTTCCTATTTCTGGGACTTACAGTGCTGTACTCCACGCATATGCTTCCGACAATTTTTTCCTTGTTTCTAGGTTTGTTGTCTTCGTATATAGCCAGCCACTGCTCTTTCTTGTTAGATACAGTTCGGATCCTTTTTATTGTTTTATAAATATATATCCTATTTCACCGACATTCAGTGGTGTGTGAAGGGGGTTAAGCAACCTGTGGCTACCAAGATCCTCTAACACTTGAACATTTGCCAAATTAATAGTTTTCCAATAAATCCATTCGCACAATCAAGATTAGTTGGAAAATTTTGCAAAACCAACACTTATATTTGTTTAAAACAATCATCAGGTTTAAGTGCAATTATTTTTTCGTCATTAGGTTTCCGTCTTGGAACTGGTTGGAGATGTAATTCCACTGATTTCTACTCTGAGCTATCCTACACATTTACCTCACATTCCTGCAGCCTAGATACAGCTCGCTTTCCCTTTTATTGTTTTCTAATTATATGCCCTATTTCACCAATATTCAGTGGTATGTGAAGGGGGTTAAGCAGTCTATGGCTACCAAGATCCCCCAACACAGATTTTTATCGAACTAATAGTTTTGCAGTAGATCCTTCCACTCATTAATATTAGATGAAAGTATTGCAAAACCAACACCTGCAGTTGCTTATAATGATCATCAGGTTTAAGTACAATTATTTTTCGTCTAGGAACTGGTTGGACGCGTACCTCAATTGATTTGTATTCTGAGCTAGCCTACACATTCCCCTGAAATTCCCACAACTTAATCTTTGACTATCTGTGTGCAATAGTCTAACTTAGGTCTACCTCTACCTCTAGGCGTCTAATATATTCCGCACTATTTCTTTATACTTTAGTATGTGACCAATCATCGTATCTCTTTTATTTTTTACCGTTTTCCGCATATTTCCTTCTTCCCCTACCATTTCGAAAACTTCTTTGTTCTTAACTTTGTCGGTTTATGATTTCCATATCATACGTCTGTAGCACCACATTTCAAAGGCTTCTCCTCTCTTCCTGTCGTCTCTCCCACTTGTTCATGTTTCACAGCCGTACATTGCAGTGCTCCACATATGTTTTCAGCAATCTTTTCTATGTTGAATTGTCATTTATTTTCATCATTTTCATTAATAGTTACTCATTCTCACTTATTGTCATATACGGTGATTTATTGTCGATTATTGTCATCGTAACCATGTATGTATTGTCATTTTATGTAATATATTGTCGTTAATTGAGGTTCAGTGTCATTTATTCTAATTTATGGCTAATTAATGTCGTATATTGCATTGTCTTTTATTATTATCTATGATTGGTTTGTGCCACTTTTGCCGTTTATAGTCAGTCATTACTGTCTATTGACATTTAATGCCATTTATTGTCATTCATTAACACTTAGGTTCATTTACTGACCATTATCGCCATCATAGCCATTTACTGTCTTTTAATGTAAGTTTCTGCCATCCATTGTCGTTTTTTGTCATTAAATGTTATCAATTGTTATTTATAGCAATTTACCATTGTTTACTACCACGCTTTGCCGTTTATTGTCACACATTGTTGGTGTTTTGTCGTTTGGCGTCAATCATTGCCACCTATAGCACTCCATTATCATCTACTGTTATTTACTGCCATTCACATTATCATTCATTGTCACTTATTGTAATTTATTTTTATTAGTAGTCATTTAATTTGGTAATAGGTATCATAATCGATGCCAAAAAGCCTTTGTAAGATATGGTACCTGAGATAAAATACTATCGAACCTATTTGCTAATGATACGGGATAATTCTATAATATAGAGAATCCCAAATATGTTTTCGATGACAAATTGCCTTAATTACTGATTTCACAACAAGATAATTAAAGGGATATGCCCGAGTTCTTTGCCAATCAAATAGGAAACCATCGAGGTTGTGACCCAATAGGAGTCTATTTTAGTTTTTCTGCATTTATTCAAATTTAAATAATGGTATCGAAAAAATTGTTGAAGATATAGAAACAGCATCTAAGTTGTAATACCTAGACCAAATTTGCAATTTTCCCACCAAAAAAAATACAAAAGTGGGGATTTTGAGGGGAAGTGTGCAACACAAATATATATAAATATATATAAATATATATAAATATATATAAGTATATATATATTGTTATATATACTGTGATCCTACCTTATTAGTGATAGGCGTAATATCTCTATCTGTCACTCCTTGTCTTATTTTAGAGCCTTGTTGAGTTATGCCACACAATTTATCTTTAAATATTTTACACGGCTGCTGCACTTAATTATTTTACAGGGCCGTCAAACACGTGGCGGAATCTACCTAGGGTGGGTCCGTCCTAAGCAAACACCTCTCAACTAGACACCCAAACAAATATTCAAGGATTTTTCAAATAATTTTAAAAGCCAAAAGTATTCCCAAACACTAGTTCCACTTTTATAAATTTGATTAAAGCACTGCGTAGATATTAAATACTAATACCTGGAATCCAGATACAAGCGCCGCCTTCCAGCCGTCCTGAAGCCAAGTGACCAGCTGCAGGCACCTCCTGTAAATAATAAGTAACTCGAGCAACTGGTAATCTCCAGACTATAAAACTACTAATATTTCTACAAATTTTATGTTATACAAATACTCAGATAACTCCAATTCCACTATGCTTTCGTCTTCAAACAATAACGGTACAGACCAGCACTCCCTCTTTTAATTAACTTTTATTCGCCGTAAAACTGCTACTATTTGCTATCTCCAGGTACAACTTGACTTTCAAAACTTTCTCGTAACTTTTAAATGTAATAAAACTCATAATAGTACAAAAACACGTCTATTTTTTTAGTAATATAAATTTGAAGTCCCTTATAAATAAAAACCGTCTTCTTTTGTTTTCGTTGCCATAACAACTATCTCTACGCACACTATGTAATTTATAATTATTAATAATTGATTAATAATACAGTTGTATTCTCTAGATACATTCATTTTCTAGATGGTTTGTAATCCAGTGATTTATGTATATTGAACTTTTTACAATATTGAAAATAGCTAACAAACTTTGATGGTTCAGCTTTTAAATTGTACGCAACAGACATTTATGTCTTATTCGGTAAACGTCCTGTCATTACATAACCAATCTTTAATTGTTAAAACATATTCAAACTGAAATTGATTTACAAATTTTACGGGAGTATCACTTAACTCCTTAAAATTTTAAAAGCGTGCAGTATACCAAGCAATTTTGATATTTGGTTTTACATTCAAATGGTTCTGAAAACGCTAACTCCAAATTAAATTTCATATACGTGCAACCATAACAATTAAAATACGTATACAATGCAAACTTATAACTAGCTTAGCCTGGTCTATGGCCGGTATATGTTGTTGAATGCAATGCAGTTTCAAAAGCTTTATAAATTTATAAACGTGGAATAGTTGTTGTTAATTTATAAACCAAAAATACCTGAAAGAAAATACTCAAACAAAACCAAATATACCCCCATTCTAGCAAAGTCGTTTCGAAGCCCTATTTAAACATTTTATAAGCCCATCCCCTTCTTGACAGTATATAAGGCCCCACTGATTTTAAATAAAAATGAAAATTTGCTTCCTGGATATAAGTAATTCTTTTAATGGTTGAGAAATTTTAAATTTTAGTTAAAATCACTATAGTTTTTTTTTTCTTTATGTATGAGGATTAAGTGTTAGTTTCTGTATATTCTGTCTAGTTTTAAGCTCGTTAGTATTATTTACAGTGTTAATTCTATTCTTGCGATACTTTACTTTCCACATGGAAATATGGATACAAATTTTCTATATGAAAACGTCCCCGACATTCACCCCTGTCATTCTCCAATTCGTAAGTATTCCTTCTGCAAAAATTCTTCTCACTCGATAAGGACCTTCGTATGGAAATAACAACTTGGCACAAATATTTCTTTCCCAATTTGACATTCTCAATCTTTTAACAATAACAAGATCCCCAACTGAAAAACCACTTGCTTCTTGATTTTCTTGTTACGTTTCTCCAACTCCTTCTTTGTATCGTTTCGACTTGTTGTCTGGCTTTATGCAACAACTCCGTTATATCCTCCACTTTTGTTCAGCTCTCCACGGTCTTGCTGGAATCACCTTCTTCATCAATGTCACAGGACACATTCCTGTCACTGAACTTGGTACAAAATTAATATATTCTTCTATTTGCGGTAAATACCTTACCCACCGATCATGTTGTTCCTGCGTTATTAACCTCAAAAACTTTATTACTTCTCGAATATATCTTTCACACGGATTTCCTTGAGGATGTCTGATACTACAGAATGTCATCTTTATTCCATCCTTCCTTAATTTACTTTCAACCCTTCGATTACGAAAATACGTTGCATTGTCCAACAATACCCTATTCATCTTACCTATTCGTTCTACAAACTTTCTTACAGAACTCAATACATGCCTAGAATTACATCTCCTCGCTGGATAAAGCTGCACAAACTTTGTAAAAATATCAACTACAACTAAAATATGCTGATATCCGTTCCTACTCGGTATCAAATTACTCAAGTAATCCATTGCCACAATATCTAATGGACCCTCCGCTCTTATACATCTAACTTGATTCTGCAACACCACATTCTTATCCTTTCCTAACAAACACGTCTCACACAGATTTATGCAATTTTTCACCAATTTTCTATCGTTTCGTGCATAGAAAGCTTCCTAAATATCAAGAACGTCTTACGAATCCCTATATGACCAAACGTAGTATGAATTTCCTGGATCAGCTCAACGGCTACCTGTGTCGTTAACACTAATAATTCATCATCCCATAACCTTTTCACCAAAACTCCTCGACCATATAAAAACCTCTGTCTTGTTCTAAATTCTCTCTGAATAATTTTTCTCTGATCACCCTTATTTCTTCGTGTGCTTGCATCCGATGAAATCTGGCATTCGACCATCTTCCCAAATCTTCAAACACTTGCAATGCAATCAAAATCCATTCCTACTATCCGTTAGCAACCCTTCATCCTTCCTACTAAAGAAATCAGCCGTAACATTTTCTTTACCAGGTTTATGTCTAATCTCAAAATCATATTCCTGCAATACTAACGCCCATCTATACAATCGACTGTTCAAAACTCTTTCTTCTTCAGAAACGTGACCACTGTGTTATCCGATTCAACCAGAAATTTATTACCCAATAAATAAAATCTTAACTTCTTCACAGCATATACGATTGCCAGCATCTCTTTTCCGCTGTCGAATACCTAGTCTCGCAGTCTTTCAGAGCCCTCGAAATAAAACAAATTGGCACTTCTCTCCTTCTTGAACCTGCACCAACTCAGCCCCTATTGCAAAACTCGAAGCGTCTGTCCTTAAAATAAATGGATCCGTAAAATTGGGATATTTTAATGACAGCTCCTATAAAATACCGCCTTCAACTCCCGAAATGCCTGCTCCCTTTGCTCGTTCCATTTCCACCTTTCGTTCTTTTTTAACAACTCCAACAATGGAATGCACAACTTCGAATATTTTGGTATGAATCGACGATAATAATTTAATACACCTAAAATTCCTCTTAAACCTTTCAAATTTCTTGGCTGTTTCAAATTCTTCAACTCGTCCAAGCGTTTTCACAAATTCTAATTCCTTCGCTGCCAACGACAAACCCCAAATACTTTACCTGGTCCTTAAAAACTCACACTTCTTCGAATTCAACCTCAAACCTCCCTCGTCTAACCTTCGGATCACTTTTCTTAAATGTTCTAAATGTTCTAACTCGTTCTTAGAAAAATCAAAATATCATCGACATAGTGCGTACAGAAGTCTTCGTACTCATCTAATAACTTCTGCATGGCTCGAACTAATGCAGCGGATGACGTTGAAAGACCAAATGGAACAACTCTGTACTGATAAATCTCCCCTTCAATGCTAAATCCAGTATACTTCCGACTTTCCTCATGCAAAGGAATTAGCCAAAAAGAATTCTTTAAGTCCAGTTTGCTAAAAATTTTCATCTCGCTTACCTTGTATAACAAATTATCTAGTGATTTTGGTTGTTCAAATTGTGGTTTAGTAATCGCATTCAATCTCCTAGCATCTAAACATATTCTTAATTCTAACTTATCAGATTTAGGCACAACCACTACCGGATTGATATAGGGTGTTCTCGCTGATTCAATAATTCCCTCTTTAACATCTTTTAATCTCATTTTTCACTCGACCCCTTAATGCAAATGGTATTGGATATACCCTAGTACGAAAACTTCCCTCGTCTGTGACCTCTAACTTGTGCATATACTCCTTCGCAAACCTAGGCTCATTACTAAAAACTCCTGCATGTCTATTAAACAACTCATATAACATTTCCTTTATATCCACACCTATTAATCCTATCTGTTCCTCATCAAATACCTTCTCAAATATATTACATAACCGTAACTCATCAATTCCATCATAAATTCTATTCTTAGTCTTTCCTGATCCTATACTATCTGTATTTATCTCATCCCTAGTATCCCGATTATCCTTAGGCACCACCCATTTCTTCTCTAAATTTAATACCTTTACCATTCGTGCTTTACCATCTATAACCAGTCCAAATTCCTCAATTACATCTATCCCTACAATAAAATCTAAATATAATCCTTTTGCTATCCAAAACTCTACTTCACCTAGTCTGGTACTTCCTAATACAATCGATACTCGTACAACTTTGTCTATCGTAGTTAACTTCCTCTTAATCGCAGACCATAAATTAATACTCTTAACCCTACAAATTTTCCCTTTGAATAATTCTGCATGTTTCAAAACTATTTCCTCTCTCACCAGCGATAACTGCGACCCTGTATCTATCAATGCCGTGTAAACAGAATCCTAATATGAATAAATGGTAACTCCCGCCTTCTTTCAAACTTATTATCTAACAACTTATCTACTAAACTAATACTATGCTGTGTCCCTAAATCTGATTTTACTAACACTAATAAATCGACGTTTTTTTTTGTACCGTGGGTTCATCGTGGACCTCCACTTTCTCTATCCTATCCTCCGATCTCTGTCGCGTGTCTCTTGTTGTTTCGTGTTGGATCGTCAAGTTTCTATCTGTCTCCCGTTCTCGGTCTCTAATCCCTGTCGGTATTTCCCCCTGATCCGTTGATGTCTGCTCACTTTCTCTCTGCCATCTCTGCCCAAAACCCATCCTTTGCTGTCCAAAACCTCTGTCATTCCTATCCGTCCTGTTCCAGTCATTGTTCCCCCTATATTTATCGTCTCTATTAAAACGTTGTTCCCAATTATTATTCGTTCTCCTTTGATTTCCCTGATATTGCTTTCTGTAGTTGTCCTGTCCATTCTCCCTATAATTGTATCCTTGCACCCCAGTCCTCTGGTAGTCTGTGCTATTCCTATTCCTATCCCAATTCCTATTATCACTATTTTCCTGGTATTCGTTTCAAACGTCCTAGCTACGTCATAATTTCGCATCATTTCCAAAAAGTCTCTTAAAGTCTGAACGTTTTGTATCGCTACGGCCCTAGTTATTTCCGCCTCCATATGCCTTGACAACAATAATATAATTTCATCTTCTCTTAATTTAGGAATCAGGTGCTGCGCCTGGTTATACTTTTCAATCACATAATTTTCTCTCGATCCCTGGTATGACCTATAGTTCCCAGTGTTTAAATCCGTTCGAATATTAGCCTGATGCGTGTTTCCCCAATATTGTTCTATGAATAGCCTTCGAAATTCCTCGTACGAACTATATTGCCTCCTCACGATACAGTGCCATTTCTCTGCACAACCCCCCAATGTCACGCTCACCATCTGCATCTTCACCCTCTCAGGCTCACTCTCTACCATCTCGTCCAACTTGCTAAGATAGACCATCGGCTGCTCATTCTTTCTGCCTTCAAACCTCGGCAAGGTCTCTTTCCTAGCCTATACTGGTATCCTGCATCACAAACAACTCTTCCCTTTCCAATTCAACCAACTGTTCTCTCATCTGTCTAACATTCCCTTCAAGACCAGACAATCCATTTACCGTATTCCCCAGAACCGTCGTATCCTTCTCAGCTTCTTTGCCACCTCCTGACTCGCCCGCAATTTGCCTATAATTTCGTTTTTAGAGTTAATATTGTCCTCCGTCTGAATCCGAACTATTTCACCTAAATTCTGCAATTTTTCTGTCTGTCTAACTTCGACCATGTACAGCTCTTCCCTTAATTCATTTAAACCTGTTGTTACCTTCCTTCTACAACCTGGACTCTATCCTCTACGTCCTTCAGAACTTCATCCTTAAATGAACACAAACTGCTCTGTATTGATACATTAATTCCGTCAATTTTCATTTCCATCATATCAAATTTTTCCTTAACTTCCGCTTGTGAATTTCTAACCTCGGCCAACAATGATCCTCTCAATTCTTCATGCGACTTAGTTAACGACCCTTTTAATACCAACAAAACCATCATCACATTTTGGATCTGCATATTCTCTTTTCCCTTATCAATTTCATTTTCTCCCGATGTATCCCCTGAATTCACAATAATCACCTCCGGCTCCACATATCCTCCAGCTTCATCCCTAGCATCCCCTGCTGCTACAGTCTTAACCACCGGTTGCCCTCTCACACCAGTCTCAACTCCATAAACTTTCCCTGACCTCGTGATTCTCTCCTCATCAGACATGTCCCTTTAATTTTCAAAATAAACTTCAATGATGTGCCCCACTAAGCTACACAACCTCTGCAAATCTGAATCAGCCCTATCGAGCCCCACCTTTAGGCGAACAAATATTTTGTTGCGAAGTTATTTACCTATTCGAACCCCACCTAATGTTTTACCGCCGCTAAAATTGACCAAAGTGTGAATATCAAATTACGTCTTAGCCTACTACAATAAATTCAAAACCTTCAACAACTGTTAAATAAATATATATGAAACGTCAATCAAATATTAATTTTCACTTTTAAATAGAATATATGCAACGTACAACTAACAAATCTACTCTGCCTCACGTTGTTAGCGCCATCTGTTATATATACTGTGATCCTACCTTATTAGTGATAGGCGTAATATCTCTATCTGTCACTCCTTGTCTTATTTTAGAGCCTTGTTGAGTTATGCCACACAATTTATCTTTAAATATTTTACACGGCTGCTGCACTTAATTATTTTACAGGGCCGTCAAACACGTGGCGGAATCTACCTAGGGTGGGTCCGTCCTAAGCAAACACCTCTCAACTAGACACCCAAACAAATATTCAAGGATTTTCAAATAATTTTAAAAGCCAAAAGTATTCCCAAACACTAGTTCCACTTTTATAAATTTGATTAAAGCACTGCGTAGATATTAAATACTAATACCTGGAATCCAGATACAAGCGCCGCCTTCCAGCCGTCCTGAAGCCAAGTGACCAGCTGCAGGCACCTCCTGTAAATAATAAGTAACTCGAGCAACTGGTAATCTCCAGACTATAAAACTACTAATATTTCTACAAATTTTATGTTATACAAATACTCAGATAACTCCAATTCCACTATGCTTTCGTCTTCAAACAATAACGGTACAGACCAGCACTCCTCTTTTAATTAACTTTTATTCGCCGTAAAACTGCTACTATTTGCTATCTCCAGGTACAACTTGACTTTCAAAACTTTCTCGTAACTTTTAAATGTAATAAAACTCATAATAGTACAAAAACACGTCTATTTTTTTAGTAATATAAATTTGAAGTCCCTTATAAATAAAAACCGTCTTCTTTTGTTTTCGTTGCCATAACAACTATCTCTACGCACACTATGTAATTTATAATTATTAATAATTGATTAATAATACAGTTGTATTCTCTAGATACATTCATTTTCTAGATGGTTTGTAATCCAGTGATTTATGTATATTGAACTTTTTACAATATTGAAAATAGCTAACAAACTTTGATGGTTCAGCTTTTAAATTGTACGCAACAGACATTTATGTCTTATTCGGTAAACGTCCTGTCATTACATAACCAATCTTTAATTGTTAAAACATATTCAAACTGAAATTGATTTACAAATTTTACGGGAGTATCACTTAACTCCTTAAAATTTTAAAAGCGTGCAGTATACCAAGCAATTTTGATATTTGGTTTTACATTCAAATGGTTCTGAAAACGCTAACTCCAAATTAAATTTCATATACGTGCAACCATAACAATTAAAATACGTATACAATGCAAACTTATAACTAGCTTAGCCTGGTCTATGGCCGGTATATGTTGTTGAATGCAATGCAGTTTCAAAAGCTTTATAAATTTATAAACGTGGAATAGTTGTTGTTAATTTATAAACCAAAAATACCTGAAAGAAAATACTCAAACAAAACCAAATATACCCCCATTCTAGCAAAGTCGTTTCGAAGCCCTATTTAAACATTTTATAAGCCCATCCCCTTCTTGACAGTATAATATATATATATATATATATATAAATGTATATAAATATATATAAATATATATAAATATATATAAATATATATAAATATATATAAATATATATAAATATATAAATATATATAATATATATAATATATATAAATATATATAAATATATATAAATATATAATATATATAATAATATATATATATAATATATATAAATATATATAAATATATAATATATATAATATATAAATATATATAAATATATATAAATATATATAAATATATAAATATAAATATATATATATATATATATATATATATTATCGTGAGGTTTAACTTGTAGGAGATCGTGTCCCACAATTTGGTTGTCATTAATATTGTAAAATTATTCTCGGCTGCTCTTCGCTTAATTAAATCCACCAAAACCTTTTAAAACCCACACAGACGCTTACCTGTTAACGCTGGATCTAAAACTTCCGTTCACTGCTTCTATGCTGAAACCTAATAGAAATTCACACCCTACAATCACACACATAAAAAAGTCACAATTCACAAAATACATCACACTCTATTTACATGAAATACATATTACAATTCCAAAACACCTTTTTTATGTACATTCGTATTATTGGTAATGTCCACAGTTTCATTTTCAAAAGTCTTTTAATTCGATAATCTTATTTGAACAAATATTTTATTAAAGTAGGAGGGCGTTCTTCATACCTTACGTTAACTCATTTGTCTTATCATGAGCTCATAGTAAAACTCATTAAATGTGAGTGCAAATTTACCGCACTACAAAAAAAATAAAATAAGCCCCCTATATACTTGTTTACAATTACAAATTAATGCTTCTTGACTATCTAAATAAGTTTTATTTTCATTTCAAGTCCCATAAATTTTCAGTTTATTAAATATATCAAATACGAAACACTTAAAAGCACAGAAAAAAATTAAAAAACCATAGAAAATATTCACCACTCAATGTTTTTAAACAATGGCATACCTGGTAACTATTCTCCAAACGTTAACCGCTAACCAGCCCTTGAAGATGATGCTGTCCAGTATGGTACTAGTCCATTAAACAGCTCCCCGGTTGAATCACCATCCTTTTATAACTGCTGCTACCCCAAACTCTCTTTATTTACAATAAAACCATGAGCATCCACTTTTCAAAATTTCTCTTCGTATTCCCAAATAAATTAACCAAAAATCGCCGCCTCTACCATCAAATACTTCCAAATTTTACTCAGTTTCGTGCATTCCAAAACCACAATAATAATTGTTTCTACTTACATACAAAATTTACACTTCGCTTAACTTGCTTTATTAGCTTTTTACTTGATTTGTCATCATACTGCACTAACTTACATAATTTCACTAAAAGTAACTCGATGAGGCGCAAATGATTGAAGAAAAATTAAGAGACTGCCACCCCCTTTGATAGTGCTTTATATAGCCATTGCTACACCTCCCCTATTTTCCAATTTGCACGTAGAAATGTTAACGTACAAGAATTATTCCGTGTAAAAGCAGCAACCGTTTTTTATTTCTGAAAATTGTTTGTTTAACCGACACGATATTTTCGCTAAAAGCTCTTACGACTCTTTGTTTAGCTTGAATTATGCTAACAAACACGCTACAATCTGTGGTAATCCATTTACAACCACCAACTGTCACTTCAATTTTGCGAAACTAACCTCTTACGTTAATCGATTCCGAATACATCCCCGCCTTCAAACTCAAACAAACATCTTTTGTCTCCCTTGTTCATATAATCCCATTTCACTTATATGTTTCCACCAGCTGAATATTTGTCCTACCTAATACAAACTTGTCGCACGTATACCTGCATCGTCCAGTCATATCGCCCAATTCTTTTTCTTTGTTTTCAACCGATGCGCATCTGCTTTTAATAATCCTAGAAATTATTGATTTTGTTTTCCCTCTAAAATAAGTTTGTTCATCGTTTCCCTACTATACTATATCCATAATTAAATCTCTGTTTTTCACTCGTATTCATACGTTTCTGCTCCGTCCTTGTTCCTCCATGACAGTTGTTTCTAGCTTTCCTACAATACTACCTTTATAATTAAAAATCGATATTTTAACAAACATACTGCCTCTTCGTCCTAGTTATGTGTTTTCTGTTTTGTCCTCGTTGTATATTGACTACGCTAACTCCCAACGGTCTCTTCCTTCTTGTCACATATTAAAGCTTATTTATCTTGAAATATTTCTCCCTTTTATTTTGCTTTCAAAAGTTTGGGTTTAACCCTTGAAAATAATAATCCTATTTTAACGAACATGCAAAGCACATATATATATATATATATATATATATATATATATATATTAATTTTGAGGTTTCAGCGGACGTTGTCTGTTTCGTCAATTTCCCAGGTATTATTCCGCAAAGCTGACAGGTTCTGAACTGAACCGTTGTCAATTTGGCGACGTTTCGGCAAAGTCACATTTGCGATTTTCAGGTTGCTCAACCTACAGAGTCTACAGATGTCAGATGTGATTTTGCCGAAACGTCGCCAAATTGACAACGGTTTACTTCAGAACCAGCCAACTATACGAAATAATACCTGGAAAATTGACGAAGCATATTTTATATATATATATATATATATATATATATATATATATATATATATATATTGTCGTTTAATTTGTAGCTAATCGTAGATATATAAGCTCATAAGTCAAGCTCGGAGGTATAGTAATAAACTTACGAGAAAGTCAATTAGGCATTCTAGATAATTAGGTATTTTAAATAATTAAAATAGAGCTTAGTCAACGTATGATATTTTAGAGTTAGTTTAATGTTAGTTGTATTTATTTAGAAAGGACGTTGCATAATATTTATTGTAGAATCGAACAATAAGGATTAGAAACAACCAGGTAAAAATGCCACTTTGAATTTATTTAAGGTAGTATACGAAAACATAAAAACTTATCATATTTGTTAAAGTAGGATTATTATTTTGAAGGCTAAAACCAGAATCGTTTCAAAGCATAGTGTACAAACTACAAGGGGGAAATAGTTCAAGATAACAAGTTACAATAAACAAGCCTATAAAAATTAATGTGTTACAAGAAGGGAATGAACCGTTGGAAGTTAGTATAGTCAATATACAACAAGGACAGAACAGAGAACATATAAGTAAGAGGAAGAAGCAATATGTTTGTATAAGATATCGATTTTAATTATAAAGATAGTATAGGGGGAAAACTAAAAACAAACTGTCATGGAGGAACAAGGACTGAGCAGAAACGCATGAATACAAGTGAGAAACAGGATATTTTGGGATTTAATTATATATCGTATAGCAGGGAGACGACGAACAAACTCATTTTGGAGAGGGCAACAAAGTCAATAATTTCTAGGAATATTATAAGCAGACACGGATCGATTGAAAGCAAGGGAGAGAAATTGTGCGCGATGATTGAACGATACAGGCATACGCGCAACAGTTTTGTATTAGGTAGGGCAAATATCCAGTTGGTGGAAACATATGTGTGAAAAGGGACTATATGAACAAGAGAGATGAAAGAGGTTTGTTTTTAGTTTGAAGGCGTGAAGGTAATGGGATCGATTTTCAGTTGAGGCTTGTTTTCGCTGAATAGCAGGAACGGTTGGCCGTTGTAAATGTTTTACCAAGTATTTTAACGTTTCTGTTGTCGTAATTCAGGGGAAACGAAGAGCCGTTGGAGCTTTTCACGATAATATAGAAGCGGTTATGCGAGTAGTTTTAAGAAATGAAGAACGGTTGGTGCTTTTACATAAAAGATTGTTGTACGTTAAAAATTTACGTGCGAACTTGAAAACAATGGAGGAATAGCAAGTCTATATAAACCATCTTCGAAGGGGGTGGCGGTCTCTTAATTTTTCTTCATTCCTTCGCGTACCATCGAGTTACTTTTAGTGAAAATATTTAGTGAATTTATGTATAATTGCACATAAGTTAGTGTAGTGTGATGACAAGTCAAGTCAGTTAAAAATCAAATAAAGCATTTTAAGCGAAGAGTAGATGAAGGATGTTAGTACAGACGATTACAATTTTTGTTTTGGAATGTCTGAAAATTATTAAAATTTTGAAGTATTTGATTGTGGAGGCGGCGATTTTTGGTTAATTTATTTGGGAATACGAAGAGTAAATTTTGAAAAGTGGATGCTCATGGTTTTATTGTAAATGAAGAGAGTTCGGGGTAGCAGCAGGTATAAAAGGATGGTGATTCAATCATAGAGCTGTTTTATGGACTAGTGCCATACTGGACGGCATCATCTTCAAGGGCTGGTTGGCGGTTAACGTTTGGAGAATAGTTACCTATGCTTTTTTATTTTTTTATGTGCTTTTGAGTGTTTCGTATTTGATATATTTAATGAACTGAAAATTTATGGGACTTGAGATGAAAAATGAAACTTATTTAGGTAGTCAAGAATAATTAATTTACAGATAACCAGGCTATGTTGTAAAAAAGTATAGCGGGCTTATTTAATTTTTTTTAGTATTGGGGTAAATTTGCACTCACATTTAACGAGTTTAACTATGGGCTCATGATAAGACAAATGGGTTATCGTAAGGTATGAGGAACGCCCTCTTACTTTAGTAAAATATTTGTTTGAATAAGGTTATCAAATTAAAATACTTTTAAAAATGAAATTGTGTACATTACCAATAATACGAATGTGCATAAGGAAAGATGTTTTGAAATTGTAATAAGTAGTTCATATAAATAGAGTGTGATGTATTTTGTGAATTGCGTTATTTTGAGTGTGTGATTGTAGGGCGTGAATTTCTATTAGGTTTCAGCATAGAAGCAGTGAGCGGGAGTTTTAGAACTAACGTTAACAGGTAAGCGTCTGTGTGGGTTTTTAAAGGTTTTGGTGGATTTAAGAATTAAGTGAGGAGCAGCCGAGGATAATTGCACGGTATTAATGACACCCAAATTGAGTGACACGATTTTTACAGGTTAAACCTCGCACTATTATGTCGACTTAACATTGGGGCACGAAGTAGAGGGCCGTTACAAGGTAAACCTCACAGTATTATGGCTTCCCAACGCTGGGGCTTGATGATTTTCAGAGAAAGTTTCACAGTAATATATATATATATATATATATATATATATATATATATATATTACTCATATTTAGACCAGGGTAGAAAATTAAATAATCACATCAAATAATTTTAATCACCGTGTATAAGGAATTTTATTAGATAATACGCTTTATTAAAACCGTGAAGCATAAAAATTTATTAGTTTCATTAAACATAAGAGATTTAAATCATGTACAAGACGCTTTATATAAAACAAAAGCAGTATTAAAAAGCTCTGCGTGTAATGTAATTATTCCTAAACAAATGGAAATTACGTGCAAAATTTATATTAATTAACCCTATTTTAAGTAACCGGTAGTAAAACAAAGTGTACACATAATAATTAATATTTAACTTGTATTCGCTAAAAATGAAAGGATAGAAGTCAATTTTAATTGAAGTTAATTGAATCGTTAGTAACAGATAATATCTATAGAAACTTGTAAAACCCAATAAAAAGCAAATCCTAGAAGTGTTAGTTAGAAGTAGGATGTTTGAACACACCTGCGTATTTTAAAAGGCAATTTCAGTTTAATTTGTTTAGATAAACATGTCGATTCTAAGGATATTTGAAACGGTCAGATGCTTTAGCACGAAATACAAAACAGGGTTTATTTAAAAGCTCTGAGAATTAATATTATTTTGAACACCTGCGTAGTTTAAATATCACGTACGGCGAAAATTGTGTAGATAACAAATGGTTTCAAAGAATCTTGGAGAAACCGGGGCTTAATATTCACGAGAATGTGCGATACGGGGTTATTTAACCCAGATAGTCCACATGGACTAAAATATAATCGATAATAAAGAATATCAATTTGCACCAATACGAACAGGTTAGAAAAGGAAGAGAAAATGCGTCAAGCAAAGACACATATAGTAAAAGGCGTGATTTAAGCAACGTCACGAGGGTCACAATTGGTTGAAAATAGGATGCAAATATCAGAGGTAGAAACAACAATTTCTGTACAAAATTAATTAGTTTTTCTCGGACATGTTTGCGTGCCGTGTGAATTTCTGAGTTTTAAATGGGGCGAGTGAAAATTCGTAAAACCGACGCGCGAGCGACGGACTGGGAACATGGCATGAGAAATTCTTTAGAATTACCCGTTTTGGGGAACAGACCGACAGACAGGCTTTTTGCTATATATACCGAGGTGAATATAAACAAGCTCTCTTAGACTTTTGACTATTCGATGCGTTAAAAGCTCTTACATCCGCGACTTGATTCAAGATGTTAAACAGT
Organism: Platerodrilus igneus; assembly: GCA_036346225.1. Classification (NCBI taxonomy): domain Eukaryota; kingdom Metazoa; phylum Arthropoda; class Insecta; order Coleoptera; family Lycidae; genus Platerodrilus; species Platerodrilus igneus. The sequence continues at coordinate 19,145,883 of JARFIW010001325.1, read as the reverse complement.
GCATTTTACTTTGATAAAATAATTTAAAATTTTGCTCGTATATTTTAGTGATTCAAAATAGTTTGTTATTTACGTGCTAACATGAAGGTACTTTAGTGCACTTAGATACAAGGTAATAAAATTTAGTATCACTGTACCAATTAGCAAAATTTACAACGACAAATGTATACACAAAAGTAGGCAGTTTTGGCGTATATTGGTGAAAGACGCATGAATTTCTTTGCTATTTTTCGGGGTGTTAATAATTAAATGGTTCAAATACGTGTCTGGATCCACGAAACAAGGGTCAGATATACACAGATGAGTTCCGGAAAAGCCCAGAAACAACTTTAAATAAATGGTGATGGAGAAAATTTTAAAAGCGTTGAGAATTAGAAGCCGTAAATATAATCCTGTTGGAATGGTGTGATTAACTAAAGGGACGATGTACATTAAAGCTTCGAGGACAGTAACCTTCAGGTAAATTATACTATTTTGTTTGACATTTTGTGTGTGTTGAATAACTTTATAATTGATTTACTTTAAATGGACATTAGTGAAATTGTACTAACCATAAAATTTTAATTTTAAGATGAAATTTGCTTGTTTAAGTAGAAAGGGTATTTAGTATTGATGTTCTGAATTATGATGAAAATATGGGTATGTCTTTGAGCTCAATTAGACGAACCTGGTTAATTAACGTAAAGGGGTGGTAGATACTCCCTTTATACTCAGACTCCGGTCTGCTTATATTGTTATATTAATTAGTAGGCATCCAACAAGGACTTTAATTCTGGATGCACGTTAAAGTGATAATAAAATTAATCTTGAAATTCTTTTTAAAACTGAATTTTATGCTGAAATTTAATCTGAAAATTTAATGTATTCTGAATATTGATGTAAATAGAGTTAACGTTGATGTTTGTGGTAGGAATGTGTTTGTTTTTTTTATGTATGAGGATGAAAGCTATCTAGAGGAGCAGCCGAGGCGATTAACAGAAGAAAACCAACAGACCAGGTAATTCAAGAGGTTTCACAGCAATATATATATATATATATAAAGTAAAAAGGAATTATTGGCAAGTGACTCAAATTCAGCCACGAGGGCATCCTGTCGACGCGTTTCGCCCTAATTGGGGCTCATCAGGACAGGAGTAGCAAAGTTGTAAAATTTAACACAGACACCTTATGGGAAGTACAGCATCACATAGCTCACAATTTGTGTCTTCGTGTCGTTTCACCTGACATCGCAAGTTTTAACAACAGTCGACGCGGAGGAGATCCGGCTCAACTGCCTTTTTCCATAGCCAAAAGTTATATTTAAGAGAAAAGTAGGTTTAATGAGTCTTTAATTAAACAAAGTAAAAGGAATTATTGGCAAGTGACTCAAATTCAGCCACGAGGGCATCCTGTCGACGCGTTTCGCCCCAATTGGGGCTCATCAGGACAGGAGTAGCAAAGTTGTAAATATATATATATATATATATATATATATATATATATAAATACTACTGGATGTTGAATAAAATTATTGGGAACTATTTAGTTCGAAATGAAACGCTTGAAGTTGAGTGTATTTATTTACATTCCTGACGTTTCAACATTTAGAACTAAATAGTTTCCAATAATTTTATTCAACAACCAGTAGTGTTTATTTAAAGTAGTTCGTTACTTGACATTTTGTCACATCATATTTTATATATATATATATATATATATATATATATATATATATATATGTGTGATATTTAAGGGTTATAAAAATATTAGTATTCATTTTGCAATTTATTTCGTTATTTAGCATGTAACAACAACAAAGTACGATTTGAAACGTTTTTCAAATTATTTGAGAAATTAATAATTCTACAGTAATAGTTCAAGAAGCTAAAATGTAATTTTGCATAATCCTGTAGCGCGTGTTATAATATAAACATTCCACGTATAATATGGCATTCAAAGGGTATATCGTATATAAGATAGCATTTCAAATTTGATAGTTATAAACATATTTTAACAGTAGTATTTAAGTATAAAAATATTTTCCAAAAGCTTTTAGAACGTGAAAGAGCAGAAGCGAGCATCTAAATTTCATATCATAAACATATGTATTTAACTGTTGTAAGTAGCAAGAGTAAATAATTGGGATGGATATTTATTCAGAAGCTTTAGCATTTGAAACCGTTTAGTTTACAAGCAAAGTGGCCGTTGTATTATATTATTTACAAAAAGTTAAACGTGTTATTGAAGAAACTTTCCTAGTAACATAAAATAATAAACGAAGGTAACCGTTTTAAGTTTTTCCGGTATATTTTAAGGAGCGTTGAACATACAACAGCAAATTCTAGATAGTATTGGTTATTGCTGTCAACTAAAAAGATTTATAGGTGGAACGAGTAGATAACTTTTGTTAGTTACAAATTCAACCTGCCAACAAGAAAACAATGAGGGAGTATTAGATAAAATAGGTTCAAGTGAGATAGGTGTAGATTGAACGCTAAACGTTCGTTAAAAACAGGGAAGGCAGATGATGTAAAGAATAGTTGTTTTAGCGTGTAGGTTAGAATGAGATGAGGATAACACGTGTTGTGAATATACTGTAATGGAGTGGGTACAAAGTAAGAAAGACGTGATTTTGGGACGTAAGTTGGAGAGAGATAGATACTACGCTTGTTGCATTAGGAACGTTTTAAATGTTAACTTTGTCAATTGGGGTTTAAATATACACAACGTAATTGGTGAGACATGTTTTGAATACGGGGAAACAAGTCGAGTAAGAGTGTGGGTTAAGAGTTTTAGTTGGATTTTTAAGGAAATGTTTTGAAAAATTGTGGCGGTTAGAGAAATTACATGGAATTGTGAACGTACGTGAGAATATTACTGGAAAACGGTGGCCGTTGGAACTTTTTGTGTGGTGAAATTTTAAGAATTGTGGACGATTGAAAGTTTTACGTGGAAGTGAATGTTTGTATTGATGAAAGTTGCAAGAATTGACAGGCTTTTGTGGGGTGAAAAACAGGATATAAACCCCAACAGAGTGTTGTGGAGCTAGCGCTCAAGCCCTGTTAGTTCTTCTTAGTCTCCGAGTTCGAATAGCGGAAAGCTTTCACTTAGTCTACAACCAGCTGATGGCTTCGAGTAAAATACGTTAACGAGTATAATAAAAGAGTACTTTACGTAAGTAAAGATGGTTTTAATTTTAATTTGCACTAAGTGTGCAAAAGCATACAAATGGAGATTGAGTAGATATCAGTGGTTGGTCAATTTGGTTGTATATCAACATTCAATGGTATTAGTGGCGGAGCTTAGGGAATTTGGATGCATCTTCAATGTGGTAGATGAGTTGATGTTATGGTTAAATGGTTGCTGCTGGCAATTATGGTTATTGCAAATCAAGATGGTGTTCCTGTATGCCACAGTCTCTGGAGGAATGGTAGCAGGCCGTATGCAGACATAGTATCCAGGTAACTGTTACTTTAACTGTTGCTTTTATTGCCTATGTGTATGAACTCGTGCTCAATGACTTTTGTGCATTGTGGGTTTAATTTACAAACAAAAGGACAAAATTGGAAAGAGTTACTAATTGAACTTTTTTATATTGTATTGTTTTACTATATTGTTATGTGGGAATTTATATTAAGAGAGTCACGAGAGCTCATTGAAACCCAAATTTTACAAATAAATCCCACTAAAATATAATAGAATCCGGAAAAATAGAAATTTCCGTAAATTCATGGTTACCCCTGTATAATACAAGCATACTTTTATTTATCGGTGTACAAGCGAAAAATACAATCGCCCGTGTATAAATAATCACCCTGTTTGGTATAAGTGTATTGTAAATAAATAGCAAGTAACGTAAACTGTATATGTAAAAATAATTAATTGTGAGATATCGTAAAACGCATTCAAAGCAAACGCAACTCGATCATTTTAAGAAAAATACAAAGCCGTTTATTTTTACTTATTAATTATCAATACATTTTTAATAAAAATACTTATTATTTGCTGTTAAATATCACAGAATAGTGCTAGCTTTACGCATTTGGATAAAAAAAAGTAATTTTGTGTATTTGAAACTCCAATTCTAATAGGTGTATTTAAAACACGTTTTGATGTTAAAAGCAAATATATTCTATAAAATGCCAACCCTTTTTACATTAAAAAGCAATTAAAGTTTAAATTAATTACCCTGTGGATTACAGAAATTTATTTTAAATAAAGAATTCTCTAAAATATAAGTCATACGTATTTAGAACTACGTAAATAAACAAATAAACATTTATTCCAAGAAGCGGCCGGAACACTAAAACCCAGAAAGTGTAATAGAAATTGATAAGAAACATTTATAATCTTTGCATTCACTGTTGGAGAGAAGCGATACGCCACAATAATCGTATATATGTTAAGCAAGGATAAACAGTGCACGTCACTAATAACTGAAACAAGATTACGAGGTAATAAACGCCGCGATTTAGACGCTAATGAGTTTCTCTGATAAACCTTGCATCATAATGTTTCATACAGTTCTACTACATTCTGGAAATAGATATATATATATATATATATATATATTATATATATGTATGTATATATAAGGAAGCGTTTGTTAAAAACGGGGTTTCACTTCGATTCTTAAGATCGCGAAATGTTATTTTGATTTAAGTCACGAGCTGTTACTTTGCGAAGATGATATTTGAAGTATACAGTAGATCTACTGTAATTTAATAATTATGATGTTGCAATGAATATAGAAGTGATGTTTTAAACGCATATTACTTAAAAAGAATGGAAATTATAAATTACAATAAAGTAGGAAAATTCTTCAATATAATGCCATTTTAAAAAATGTTATTAAATAATCGAACGGAAGATTTAAATAAAGAAAATGTACTTTGGTAACTGCTGTTTGAAACGAGGATTTTAAATATGGAAAATCTAATTTGGACATCGATTTAAAATTAGAAGATATTTAATTACGAGGAGCGTTTTTGTGGATTCTGCAAGTATTACCTTTAGATTTATTTTTAACTGATATTGGAGTATTTGTATTTAATTTAAAGTAGAATAATAAGTGTTAATCGTATAATATTTTTTTTGTGAGGATTTTTACCAGAAAAGTTTGTGTTCAGAGTTCGAAATACTCTGACCTTTTAATAGATTACCTGTCAAAGATTTTTTGGCCAAACACACCATACAAGCGTGGAAATAAACAAAGTCAGGTAAAATATCCATAAAAAAGGAATTTAGTTCTGTAAATTTAAAATAGGGTAAGGAACTTTTTTATAATAAATACTTCTTAGAAATTATTTTATGTTTGAAAGAAACGATGTTGTAAATGTTCTCTATGCCTTTGTATGAGAGAAAATATTTCATACTGTATAAATGCTTTGTGATATTGTTGTGTTTGATTTCATTTTGAAAACTCCGTCAATTTCTTTGAGCTAGCCAGGCAAAGTTAGAAAGGATATATATATATATATATATATATATATATATATATATATAAATAAAAAGACAAGTTATTTGAATTGCCTTTGGGGCATGAACCCGGGTGTCGCCACGAGAAGGTTTGTTACGTTTGCAAATAAATTTTGCTGTAACATTCCAAAATTTCAAAGGCCAGACGTATAGTCAAAACCAGTTAAGCTTATCGATGACTCATCTTGTTAAAGCATATGCATCAATGCAATCAGAACGTATTTCTAGCATTCTGGATTAGTTCAGTTGTTTATACAAAATGGCGCATGCAGTTTATATTGTGACAAATACTAGCTGAGAATGTATGTCCCAGGGCTTTTATACATGATCTTTTAATTTCTACGTATTATAAGAAATGTTTGTTGGATATGCAGATATGCAGCCAACGGCGTTAACTTAAGTATCAAATACATTTTTCTTTTATAAAAATTAAACCAAAAAATTTAAGGTAAATTGGAAGTTTGGAAGGGAAATAGACCAACATTTTATTTAGATGAATTGTGTTTAAATGAAGATATTAATAATATGTAATATGGAAATGGACAAGCTATTTTGAGGAATGTAGATAAAATCTTAGTTTAGAAATGTACTGCAGATACTGGATATTTAGCATGGTGTCGCGATATTGTTGGTTTTTGAAAACTTAAAGTGAATTTTTAAGATATTATATTGTTATTAAGTATAAAGATGCGTGTGTTCTAATTGATTCGATAATATCTGAAGACTAATAATTACTGTTGGAATTAGACTTGTTATTCACACAATTATCAAGGAAATTGTAGTTTCGGGATTTTATTTTATTCCTGTTTTATATGGTCAACAAGCATGGTTGTACATATAAAAGTGTATTTGTAAATATTTAATCAAATTTAGTATTAAATAAACAAAACGGTATTGTATTATTTTATTGTAATATTGCTCTACTACATTAAGAAAGTATAAATCTAGGACACAACTTCATTTTATATTAATCAATTATTCTGAAATTGAATCATCTTCATAAGAGTCATTGCTGCTTGAATCCTCTAAGTTGATAATAAGTTTTTTTCAATTTGCCACCATTCTATCATACATTTTTCTGAATGGTGAGTGCATTTTTGCCAATATTTGTCATCTATCCTTCCAAGTGCTTCATGCTATATTAATTGTACGTGCTTGTCATTAAATTGTTCATTAAATCTTCCAATATTTTTGTCGTAATAGCCTTTGCAATTACCCCAAATTAATTCTATTGGATTAAATTGGCAATGGTATGGAGGTAGCCTTAATACTTTATGGCCACTTTGTGTTGCAAGTTCATCAAGTATGAATATTTTTGGTTGAACATTTTCCTTTACTAATGCAAGTAATTTTCTTTTTAACATTGAAGTGTCAGCAAATATGTTATGTTGAGGCAAATAATTAATTAATTCCTCTTTATATGAAAAATTGTTAGGAACCTTTTCGACTAATTGCGAATAATATGAAGCATTATCTAGCACGATTAAACTTTGACCGCTTAAATTTGGTAATAAACTTTCTTGGAACCATTTTGTGAACATTTCTGTGTTCATATCACCATGATAATCTGCATATTGTGATTTTGAAGAAAACAAAGAGATGCATCATGTATAAAACCATTTTTATTTCCAGCATGTATCACAATAAATTTAAAACAACATTTGGTAACTATACAAAGCACAGTGACAGCAACAAATTAACAACTAACCGTCTTCCTGTTCCAAATGGCTTCTTCTTGATGCTTTTGTGAGAATTATCATGTCAATTCTTTTTGGCAGATCCCCTACTAAAAAGCCAAGTCTCGTCAAGAAAACAGGTTCATATAGTTGCGTTTCCTTATTGGAATGGTAATCATTTAAGAATTTTATTCGTGCAGCAGCTATATGTTGTTTCTCGAACAATCCTTGCCTTCCATCATCTACTTTATCAAAAATCCTATAGTAGGTAAAAGTCTACTTAAGCTAGTTAATTTGAAATTACATATGCCGGCAGTAACAAGCTCTTTTTGGAGTGTTTGTGCAGTTACATGAAGTCCTACAAATAAAAAAATTAGTTACTAATTACAATTAATTTTTATATTAGTTTTCGAGTGCATCTCATAAATTTTACGTTTAACTGCATGTTTTATAAAATCTTCAACATCGCAAGATCTGCTTTTTGTTTGGTTGCGTTTCCTGCACGTCGAATGAATTGGAAAATTTTCCTTTAGAGCTTGTGAGCCTCCTCTCTTAATCCTAGTTAAAACACTAAGGCTAAACCACATGCTTCAGAGGTTTGCTGAAGAAATAATTAATTGATTTGAAGGATTAAGTGTATTTATTTTTGTACCTGCATAACACTTCCAAGCAAAACTAAAACACATTCATTATCACGCTCTCTTTCAAAATAATCCATGACGTTCAAAATCACCTGGTGTGTTTGGGGTTTGAGATGTTTGTTTCGAAGCATTTTGAACAACTAAAAAGCAAAGAGGTGATAGTATTTAGTGTTGTTATAGGACGACTGTATTTAGCGTTTATAATGTGTAAGAAATCCTTTTACTTTTAAAAAAAACTTTTATATTTGCGATTTGAGCTAAATGTAAAAAACATAAATACAACAAAAAATCAAGAACTACGTGAAAAGACAACAAAAAGTGGCAGGAAACTAAAATTATTTATAGATTATAATAATACATAAATATTAGTTATAACAGACATACGTTTTGATGCTGCCATACCAATCCTTAAAAGACGTAATTTTTTTCTATCCATCCTGTTTTAGGGCAAATAGTTACATATACTGACAAAGACATGCAATTTTCATTATCATTTCTAATAATGTACCGCGGTGAGTCATCGGTCAGCTTAAATGGTTTTGACTATACTTTTATAGTCATCTATAAAATTTATTATGTAGTTTCGGTTCAATTCTGTACTTCCACACTTAGTAGTGTTGGTGTTTTATCACCTGATGGCGGTTTTATTTACTTTTGCCATAGTACAGTGATTGTTTCGAAATTATATCATTACAATAGCTTCGATTACTTCATAGGGTTCTTGGGAACTATTCCACTCTGATGAGGCTTAACAAGCGGAAACCATTGGTCAGTGGATGTTTCCTCCCCTGTGAAGTAATAAAGCTAATGTTTTGTTAATGGCTATATAACTACCAGCCCGGTTTGTATTTGTCAGTAGCTCTTATTATTTTCATAAGAGTTTGTTTACAGATACATCTTACTTTATATATATATATATATATATATATATATATATATATAATAAATAAGATGAAATAATAACTTAGACTTTATAAGTAAAGCCCAAATGATCATTTCAAATCGAGCTAGTAATTGAAAGAAGGAAAATATAAGGCCTTGGACTGGATTTGAACCTGCATCTCAGTTTTGCCGGAACTGTGCGTTAACCAATTACGCTACCGAGGTCGATGGCTATAATTGGAAAATTTACAAATCTAGATCGTGTACAGTACTATATATAAACCTAACTTTCAATTACGTTTAGCATTTTTGTCAATCATATCTGAAATTGTCAAGTTTTTGACTTATGTCAGATATAGACAGGAAGCAACGCTCAAAATCACGGCTATAAGCCGTGATTTTGATATATATATATATATATATATATATATATATATATATTTATATTATATTGAAGTTTCTTGGACCTTGGTCAGTGTATACCTATACTTATTTCTGAGACTAGGTAGAATAACTATAACAATTTGTAATTGCGTTTTTATTATTTTTACGACGCGTTTCGGTCATCAAGGCTATTATCAATATGATCTACAAAATATTACCTATAAAATACAAAAAACATTTTTATCACTAGTTTCTTTGGCATGAGGTAATATTCCTGGGTTTGATTATTTGAATTATTTACCTATCAAACATCGTTTATCGATGTGTACTTTCTCCTTGATGTCATCATATCAAGCGATGACCTGTATAATTCATAAAAATTATTCGTCATTTCTACAAATCATAATTTTATGACACAACATTTGTGCGAAAATCACAATCGTTCTTCGTTAAAGTGTTGTTGATTAAACACTAGCTAGTAAATACCTAGTGGTTGTAAATGGAGTATCAGATAAAGCAGAAATTATAATAATCAATTTAGTAAGATAAATTGTAAGTACTCTCTTGTGGACAATGTTTGATTCGTAATTTTAGGCCTTCGTGTACAGAATGTAGACGATTTGCTTTATGCGTTGATGTATTTGATCCCGGCGATTGAGGTTTAAAAAGGCTTAGCAGAATTTTGTGTTTAAATAACGACCCTCTCGAATTCCACTTGTAACTCTGCCCTATGTGAAGGACGATGAAAGGTTCTGTTGGAATTTCATTTGTCAAAGTGAAATATTATTTATTTAGATCGAATAGCGATAGAATGCTTATGTAATAACTTTAAATAAACGGAAACTCAATTTCATAACGCGCACAATGTTGTCAAGGAAATCCATTAAATTTAGAAGTTCGAAATATTATTTGGGGCATAGTAAGTTGTGAAAACATTGCGTTAATAGCAGGTCATGATAGTAGATGTTTGTCCTTTACAGGACTGGTTCTAATATATTTTGCACTACAAGCAACGATACTTTTAGTCGTCTCACTGCATGCAGTTTTATATATACAGCGCTTCCACGAAAGTTCTTTACAAATGGGATTTTTTTTTATTAATTATCAGAACAAAAATTTTGTTCTGTGGAAAAGTCCTGCTTAGTCCAAAACCTCTAAAACACAAAAGAAAATGTTTTTCGGTCTAAAGTTATACGAGGGATATAAAAAATTTTATTTTACTAAAAATAAAAATTATATGTAATATTCGAAATTATAATATTAAGCAGTGTTATGTGGAGCGTGATTTTTCATGTGATCTGTAGTAGGCTGGAAAAACAAACGAATAGCATGTATTAAATGTCACGTAGAGTAGAACTATTATCAGATGGCGGTGACGTCATTTGCACAATAGGTTCATATAAACTTCGAACGTCAAGATTCTACACACTATATACGACCTATAAACATCATGTTAGCATTATAGGTTTAATCACAGCTTCCTTTATCTTACAAACCGGAACACTGAAATGTGACAACACCGCACTGGAGGCCTACCAAGCATAACCTCACTTTCTATTATTATTGTGTAAGATAAAGGAGCCTGTGTTATTGTTTTAGAGTTTTTTTTTAATTAAAAAGTATAATGTAAGTGAAAAATTTTACTATTAAATAATAATGAAGATTATGTTATTGTAGATGCCACGAAAATGCTGTGTACCGAAATGCAGTAGTAATTAGAAAGGTAGCAAAGAAGGTTATATGACTACATTTAGGTTTCCCAAGAATGAGCTTCTTAAGCTGAAATAGCTAACACCTTACTTGCACCTTATTTGTACCCAGCGCCTAACCATTTGTCAGACCCTTTAATGCTAATCCAAACTCATCTCTAAGTATAGGATATCCCAAGTCATCATTTTGAATGTCTGATTCCTGTTCTAATGCTGTTAGTTCCTCTCTTGCATATAAATTTCCTATATATTCTTGCCATCTACCCACTTCCTCTACATTTTCTATAATGACGTTTCCTCCAGCGTCCTTTATATTTTTGCTATACGGTTTTATATGCCTAAAATTGGTTCTAATTGGTTTGTATGCTTCATCTGCCTTTCCTATTTCCATCTTAGTTTGTATCTCTTTGCACTTTTCATCAATCCATTGTTCTTTAACTTTCCTACATTTGCGAATAATTTCCCATATTATGGCTTTGTATTTCTGTTTTACTGTTTCGTTTGATTTATTTTTGTATTTTCGTCTTTCTTCTATTAAATTCAGGATATTCTTTGTTATCCATGGTTTTTTATTTTATTTTTGTGTATATCCCAGAATATCTCTGACCGCCATGTCTAGGCTGGATTTAACATTATTCCATTCTGTTTCTACTTCCTTAGTAATAGATATTTTCCCGATATCTTTCAACAATTCATTTGATTTTTTTCGAGTCTTTCTTGAATATGTTTATCTTTTAGTTTCTCAAAGTCAACGTGCCTTTTTCCGTTTCTTTTTTCAAATTTTTAATTTAAGTGCGGCCTTCATAATCACGATGTTGTGGTCAGTGTCTATATCTGCTTCTGCGTAACTTGTACAGTCTTTTACTTGATTCCTAAACCGTTGTCTAACAAGAATGTAATCTATTTGATATCTTCCTATATCTCCTGGCATCTTCCACGTATATCGTCTTCTAGCATGATGTTGAAATAATGTGTTTGTAATGATTAAATTGTTCTTCTCGCAAAATTTTACCAGCCTATTTCCCCTGTCGTTTTTCGTGCCTAAACCAAGTAAACCTACTACCGCTCCTTCCCTACCCGCTCCTACCACTGCAATAAAGTCTCCCGTAATTATTAAATTTTTATGTCCTTTTAAGTATCTCAATATGTCTTCGATATCTTTGTAGATCGCTTATACCTCTTCGTCACTGTAGCTAGAGGTGGACATGTATACTTGTATTATTACTGTGTTTACCGGTTTAGATTCTAATCTAACCATGAGTACTCTTTTGTTCTTTTGTAAGTAATTTTCTACAGAGCATCCTATCTTTTTTCGCATAACTATCCCCACACCCAAATTTCCTTCTGCTACTCCTGTATGAATTACCGTGAAGTCTCCAATCCAAAAACCCTCGCCTCTGGCCACCGAACTTCGCTGATTCCTACTATGTCTAGTACTAACGTATTTATTTCCATTTTTAAGTTCTTTAGCTTACCTACTTGCTTCTAACATTCCACGCTCTGACTCGCAAAATGTTCCGGACTCTTATTCGGGACTTTCCGATCGCATCTCCGAAGCTGTCCCCTCCCGGAGATCCAAATGGGGAACTATTTTAACTCCGGAATCTTTTACCCCAAAGAATGCCATCATGTATATTTTAATTTAAATACGTTGTGTACTTAGGAGGTAATGTGGTGTTTTCCCGTTGCCTTCTACATCGCGGTAGTATGTCTTAGACTGTCATAGCCACTTCTATAGTCTCTGCCAATCTAAGTACCGAAAGAGCCGCTGGCCTTTTTCGGGGACCTGTCTTAGTCTGGTTCCTCACTAACGACCCTACTACTTTGGTTGGACCTGTAGTTTGGCTTTTTAGCTCATTAGAACACGCAAGCCATTTCACCTGTTCTAGTAATCTAGAACTTCGGCAAGTGCAGGTCCATTCGAAACGGAAAAGTTTGCTATAAGCTATAAAAATTACACGAAGGAATGGATCTGGGCGTCTCTGGAAACAAATTTCGATACATTTTGCAATTCGAAAATTTCGACGATTTGATTATTGGATGGAAAGGGGATAGAAAACTTGAACATCGATTTGAATTTTAAATTACAGTAGAACTAGATAAAATTAGAACTACCAATAAAAAGTCTTTATTTAAACTTGGCGCTGATTTATGGGCGGAGCATTTACTGAATCTGTTCGTTAAACGCACTATAGATGACGTGAAACAGTGTATACATATATTACATCTTAGTTTTAGCGCAATTCTAGTACTTTTTCTATTTGTCAGATTCGTATGAACAATTCTGCTTTTATGGATTGAAAGATACTCCTGCGAAAATGATACATATTAATTTTTATAATGTCTACTTTTTAGTGATTAACATATTTCGAACTGTATGTAGCAAATTTAGAGTGTACTGAATAAAGAGTGTTATCACATATGTTGTTACTTTTTATAAATTAAAAAGAATAGCTCTAAAAATTCTTCATGTTCAATTATGCACAGAAAAATTGACATTAAATAATATTAACTTTCTATAAAAATTAAATTTTGGAAAGTATACCACATAAAAATAGAGATTTTTGATACCTATAGGCAACACATCGCACGTCTAATTTGTAAAAGTAATGGGTGATATTATTTGAAGGGCTTAAAAAGATTATTTTGTTCAAATATTGTGCAACATAGCTTTATCTAGGATTAATTAAATGTGCAAATGAAGTGTTAGAAGAGGAAGTTAATAAAAATCGCCTTCAGGCTTGTGAAACGGACACGCTGGTGTAATTAGATTAGTATAGATGTCTATACCTCTCCTCCACTTACTATAGTCCATATAGAGAAAATTACATGTAAAATCCCATCTACCGCTAGTCCTTGTCTTATACATATAAAATCCGCTTTTTTTGGCTCGTTTTAGTTAAAATGCCCTACTGTTATGTGTTTCTGAAAACAGTGATATTTTACCGCCGTATGTTGTTTATAAAGCTCCGAATGTATGGGACTCTTGGCGTGAAGATGACCCAAGAAGTGCCCCGCGTTGTGAGAAAAAATGTTGTTCCATAGAAACACGGTATAATCGTTCTAATCGTGGTTGACTTAGTGCCACCTGTTTTACAGACAGGTTTAAAAGATTTTTATCGCATGCTCAATTAGGAGATGGTAAATAGGTCCTAATAGGTGATAATCTTTCATCCCATATTACAAAAGAAGTTATTCAACTTTGTGGGAAAAATAATATTGACTTCGTTGTCTGCCACCAAATGTAACCCACTTGTGCCAACCACCAAATATAAGTTTTTTCGGTCCAATAAAGAAATATTGGAAGCAAATATTAAACAAATGGAAGAAGTGCAATGCAAATACTTTTTCTGTAGAAAAAGTATTTTTCGTAGAATGTTAAAGAAACTGTTTGACATGTCAGCTCCTATAGCCAAACTTAGTGCTCATAAGGAATTATCGGCTAGTGGAATTTTTTCATTATGTAAGCAGAAGCTTCTGAATAAAATTGTTTATGCCCAGGATAAAGTCTCTAAAAGGAGTATTGGTGAAGCTATACTAGATTTTTTAAAGGCTCAAGGAATTAAAAAAACGTGATTCAACACTAAAAAGCAAAAAATTAAATTTTGTTTTTAGAAAGCCGGTTGCCTTCTAAGATTTGTCACAAGAGAATAAAGACCAGCTTTCAACAAGCAAGAATCAAGTAACAAACAAGATTCAAACAGTAAAAAGGAAGATTGCTACAGACAGTGAAGAAAATGAAAGTGAGGTTAAGTTATTTTTAGAGAATGGTCATTATTCTGATTTGAAGACCGGCAATGTTGAAGAAACAAACTTTTGAGGAGGTATTAAAAAGCGGTGATATACATAAAAACTCGTGCAATATGACACAAAAGAGACCGTCAAACATTTTATTGGAAAAATGTTGTCAGTAAATGATGAGGTCACTGTTATTTTTTTAAGGGGATTGAAAAGTGATAGTTTAATCTGACCTAATATAGAAGATAAAGATGATGTACTTCCAAAAAACATTAAAACCATATTAGAAAACCCAAATGTATTTTGTCGCGGAAAACTTTGTTTTAACATCGATTTATCTTTATTTAATTTTATATGAAAAATTGGAGCAAAAACTCGAGTTTTCGTATAGTTTTAGGCTATAATGATATTTATTCTCTTTAACCGCCAAATTTTTTTTATAAATTAATTAATACTTTATTGTTTATTTTTCACTTGGTTAACTTTATTCCAGCTACCATAAAAATGCCTTTCATATTTATATGTGGTCAATTTCACTCCTTATGGGGTGAAGTTGTCAGAAAGCAGTTTTACTTTTTCCAAAAAAAGAGGACACAAATTTTTCCAATCATAGAGACAAGTAAGAATGATACCCGCGTTATCTCGAGGATAACTTATTTTTTCTAAAATTACAAATAGAGTTTATTTTGAGTTAAAGTTGAAAAGTGGTCAACTTCACTCCATTTTACGGTATAGGTTTTTTATACATATACTTTTGGGTGCATAAGTAATGCGCAAACATAACATCCCACACAATGAATACAGAATCTTTTACCCTTCTATACCAAGGAAAAGGTTTGAAACGCATTCAGCATCAAGAAGTTGTACTGTTTTAATTGACAATGGCCGTAGAAAAATTAAATCTTTACCAAAAAGAATCATTTGTTAATGAAGGGTCGTGAAATTCACCGCAAGTTTGGTTATGTTATGGTTTGAATGTTAAAAATCCTTCTGTGCGCTTTCTGTTTTAAAGTTGTCAACAACCTTCTCAATAAATTTATTACTACCTTACTGAAGTTTCTTAAAATTAGGTTTTAATGATATTTTTCCCTAAAAAGTAGTTTGGACTTGTAAATAGAACTCGTGTGTTTTGCAAGAGAATTTTATCTCAATCTTATTTCTCTCTCCTCACGTTTTCCAGAAACATTGTGACTCTATTATATATTAAACAACTTCTATTCCATGCCTCACAATAACAGCGACAAGCTTTGTAAATCAACTATAAAAAATTCAAACCCTCTGTTATACAATAAATATATAAAAAAAAGAATACATGGTTGTAGAAAATAACTTATAAATGTTTTATTGTTTCAGGATATCGACTACGAAAGCTTCCGCAAGTTCCTTGATACCTTTCTGGAAGTACGAACACCCGAAGAGTTATGCAGACATTTATTTCTTTCATTTGTCCGCAAGGGCGTTAGAGTTGAGGGTAAGGCGTTTAAAGAAATGGCTGTTCTGAGTTCTACAACAGCTTGTGCACCCATTACTTCTCATACTAAAGGTAATTTAAAGAATTACTTAAGCTTTCGCTTTGCTTTAACTCTTAATATACTGGCATTATACGTTAACGATTTTCAAAAAAGAAGCAGAAAATTAGCAATGTTTAACACGCATTAGTAGGTGTTTTACACTTACATTCAGGATCATGGAATAAATGAAGCTCCTAATTCCCACTAACGTTTGGCTGTGTGAATCCTTAAATTGTACATATATTTTATCATCAACGTCACTTGCAAACTTATCGATTATGATTTCTAGAATTAATTCTATTTTTATTTTTCAAACGAAATGTTAAAGCTTTCGGAACGTTTTAGTAGAGGGAAATTGAAAAATTATTGGCTATGGATTTTATTTCATTTGTACGTTCTGCGTATTTCTTTCATTTCTGACATTTCCAGAAAGCATTAGTGGCATTTTGTGGGATTTCGTTTCTGGGAACACAATGTCGATTCGATTTTGATGTTTGTAGGTTTTATGAGCAGTTCTTTGAAGTAGGTTATAGTTTTGCAGAAACGCAATAAAAAGTACCGGTAATTCTTGTCCGAATTCTTTCAAAGTGAAGTTAGTTTTTCATTTGTAAGAGACTAAATTGGAAAGAAATGTAGTTCTTAAATATATAATATTAAATAATATTATTGAATACGTTGATTAAAAGACTTTTTAAATGTCAAGGGTGATTCAATCTTTAACCAATATATACACTGCTCGTTAAACATAAAACGATTAACAATATATTTTAATGAATTTTAATCAAATTTTATATGAGATGATTTCAAACTCCGAACATATAATCTCCTTCAAAACGCCGTTTTCAGACTTGCTGTTTTTCTAAAATTGCTAACTATTAAAATGTGAACTACCTGAAAACCGGAAGAGAATGTTCTTTGTACAACAAGCTCCATGATCCGGTGGTTTAGTGGAAGTGTCTCATAACTCTACTTTGTGATATAATGCGAGACTATATATAACCTAGCTACTTACGAAATCGGTCAGGAGACTTGAATAAAGTTACATAAATTGATAACTTAACTATAGTCCATTCAAATTAGCTTTAGGATGACGTCAAATGTAGTAATTAAGTGTTGACAACCGTATGCAAATAAATACCAAGATTTGCACTTGAAGAATACTGTCATTTAACAAAATAAAGATTGGCAGTTCTGTACGGTATTGCCACAAATTCTTCTTGCGAATGGCAATGTAGTATTTTATTCAGTTGTGGCGTCATCCTAAAGTTAAAGCGAATGGACTATATCAGTCAAAAAACACAAGCTTTGATTATTTACATAATGTAACAGGCTACTACTACCGCGTTTCTCTAACTTAAAAACAAGTAATACAAGCGTCTTTATTACTCACTGTTCACAAGTCTAATTAACAGTATATGCCTTGTTTATAGATGTTTTCAGTCCACTTAACAATGAAGCACTATTACACTAATGAATTTACAAGCACTAATATCTTCTTAAACAAACTTCTTTACCATAGGTCCATTAACAACACTAACTCAACTATATACTTATTTTACACTTTGTCTATTTATGTATACTACAAGCTGCATGTACATTAGACACAGCATATAACATTTATGTATACTCTTGAACTTCTAAAAGCTCAAACTACTATTACTTTACAACGATATAATTTATATTAGACATTCTAGTATAGACTGACCCTTGCATTTCTTAGCGGTCTTACATATACTCAGATTTAAAGATATGACTCATCTTCTGGTAATTACGAGAAGCTTCCCGGTCCAGTGAGAATAAACAGTGCTGGCGGCGTTGTGTGTGTTTGATTGCTAGAAGCATTCTAGAATCCTGGAGACTATGCAGACCCTACAACACTTGTGTGTTTGACGGGTTGCCTAATAGTAGCTCGCAACACTAATTTAAAAATTAATAAACAACCTTGATTTTACTGGGGGAAAATCACGGCAGAGTAAACTATACGTCGCCCTACGATTCCAACTGCAACGTCTAAAAGACTGGAATCTAGTAACAAAATAAAGAGGCACTGGCTAACTACTGTGGTGCGGGGTGCATCTCTATAAAAAGAAATAGAGAAAATCGAACAAAAAAATTCAGAAAATGTAACAATTTACTAGATGCAAACAAGGTACGTTACCAATAACACTTACCTTGAAAGTCTTTTATCAGTCAAATATATGTGCGCCAACTTGTCTAATCTAAGCTACTTTCCTTTTAAGTGCATATAGCACCAGGGGCGTGAAGCTCCGGAACAGCTCGGAGCAGCTCGGATCTATTCCTAAAAGCAACTAATATTTTTTTCGATGCACCGCTTTGGAAATGACTGTGTCATTTCAGTTGTAAAATTTATAGGGGGAATACACAACATGGTTAACCTTACTTTTAAAGAAAAACAAGTTATACCGGTCAGTTGCTGCAATAAAACAAAATCTGCTTCCGCAACACTTACTGTATACCTAATATTCGTTTTGGGGTCCACTATTTGCAACTGACGATTATTTTGTTCCATTTCGTTTACTTTTACTTTTCCCGCTCGTGCTGAATTTATAATCTCAAACGTCAAATTAATTTTTAGTGCTTGTAGCACCAACAAAACTGTTGGTGTTTGAGAGAGGGGTGGAGGGTAACTTAGCAGCTCCTAGAACTTGAAACACTTTGTAAAAGGAACGCAAAACTTAATGCACCTGAGCTATTCGGAGCTGCTCATTCACGTAAAAGGAAACCACTAGTTTTGGACGACGAGTAATACAGGGGATTTTAATTACGGTGTTCTCCTTGTGAATTGTAGTACCTTTTTACGTCAATGTGTAAACAAATCAAACAACACTTTCCCCTTACTACATCATCTAAATCTATTTTAATACAATGCTATTCCAC
This sequence comes from Platerodrilus igneus, assembly GCA_036346225.1. Lineage (NCBI taxonomy): Eukaryota > Metazoa > Arthropoda > Insecta > Coleoptera > Lycidae > Platerodrilus > Platerodrilus igneus. The sequence continues at coordinate 19,126,987 of JARFIW010001325.1, read as the reverse complement.
AGTTCCTGCAAACAAGTATACATATAGTGTTTTGCAAGTTTAAAATTGTACACATTTAAAATCACCTACTAAAGAATTTCATCGAAATGAGAGAAACTAAGCTAAAAAGTTTACTTTTAAACTTGTCAATAAATTTAGCATATTTATATACCTCAGACCTGTAACACAGACCCGATTTAGAACTTGTATTTAACATAGTAAGCTGAACACAACTTCATTCGATATTAGACTGAATTAAAATGCACTTAAACTTAATTAATTTATGAATCTAAAAAACTAAACCACTTTCTCTTGCTCCAACCCTATCTCTAGGTACATTGTTATAATTACACGCGGCATATTTCCCGCCATTTTGTAACATACCGACCACGTGTTACTGGGTGATGCAATCGCTATTTAAGTCAAATTTGCAAGCACAATTTAAATAAAATCAAATTACTTACGTGATGGGTATCTCGGAACTTAATCTCAGAATCCAACAGTGGTTAAATTGAGTTGGGTTAGGTTACGCCATGTTGAACTTCAAATTGCCATCCATTTTTCACGTAATTTCTGTTGCTTTTGTGGGGTGAAAAGAGATTAATGTATCATAAAGGTAAGGTACAAGGAACCTACATACCTATTTCTAAAAGAAAAAACTTACACACCACTAGATAGTTGTTGCTTGGTTCACGTCTCGTGGCCTAGTCCACGCTTTCGACACTCGCGCACATCCGCATTCCTTCTGCGCAGACGCGACTGTCGGCGACGACGGAAGTTAATGTTATTAATTTAAAAATACGCGGCAATTGACTTACAAATTATATCTAAAACTAAAAATGCTACATAGCCAGTTTGGCATGCAACAACATTATTAAAATTCAGTGTAGTAATAGCATTGAATGTAACCACTTTGTGCTAATTGCAAAAATGTCAATTTTTTACTCACAAAAATTTTAAAATGATATAGTGTTCAGATGTGCAACCCATAGTTCAGTCATATCCCTAAAACCATTGATTAAAAAAGCAAGACAAAACTAACACAATGATTGCAATCAATTTAATTACTATAAATATCACATAATATGCACTAAAGGTGTTAATAATCTAATAACCTCTAAATAAGTTGTATTATAAATAACTAGTATCTTTAATTAACTTGGAAAACCTAACTATATATAATTAATAGAGTCCTATGGTCATCTATCCTACCGAGGTATCAATCTTACTTATTATAAAGCAACTAACACTTAACTGTATACTTTGTACAATTAAGCCTCTCAACTATACAGTAACAAGTTAGGTTGTATATCAAAAACAAATTAGGGAAATCGAGAAAGGGACTGTAGTTTAACCGATCTGAAGGCTGACCCAAACGCCCTCTATGAACGGTACGCCGGGCTCTGTGATCTAACATGTAGTGGCAGTGGCTCAACGACCCCTACTTTGTGTTATTACAATGTAACCCAAATTCACACTAGGAAGATGGAATTAAGGCGGGAAGGTTTGAAATAAAACTACAGCATTTACCTAACTTTACTTTTAACCAAAAGAATAACCACTAAATACGTGACATATAAAGCAAAAAGTGCCGTACTCAACTTGGGCAATTAGGGAAATAGCATGGCAGGGAAAACCCCAAACTGCCCTCACACTTCCAACTGCATTTGGCACATCTCTACAAGGACGGGTAACGTACAAGTACCCAGATCGCCAACACTGAAATTGACGGGATATCAACTGTTATTTAGTTATACCCCACATGTCAACTGAAGAAACGTTAGTGTAAGCCAGCTAGTCTTTTCTGGTAGGTGCTGAGGTCGGATAACCAATACTACCCAGTTAAAGTTAAAGAGGGGGGACGCCAGGAAGGTAAAATGTGCTTTGACTACCAATGTTCCTCCCCGCACGGACATAAAATGTTAGTAATATTCAACAAGGCTCGATCACACGCGCCAACATACATGCATTAACAGTTTCCAGCCCGTGTTACAAAATATTTCACAAAGACTAGCCGACTTCCTATTATTTGCAAGAGTACAACTACAAGTACATTGACAAGACGACATGAATAGCTGAAATGAATTTATTATATGAGTGGGCATAGTTAAAAAGGCGCTTATTATTGAATAGACTATCTCCAACATAGTCATAAATGCAAACGCGAAAGGCACGAGATGGTCGGTCATACCAGAGATTCAATTTAATTACATCACAACAATTATCACAAACGTTAAATACTAGTTAATTATATAGGAACATCGGCTAGATAATAGGATAAACAAAACAACAAACATATCATTAAGTTAAACCCAGGCGTGAGCAGTGCAGTTGTAAATGTGATTAATATGCTAAAATAAAACAATTACACATAAATAAAATGTCAAATGCATCACAAATATCAAACAAATACAAAATATGTTGGCAGCAAATACATATCCAAAATTCTACAGTATAAAAACAAGCCCAGATTCAGGCGTTAAATCTTTATATAAGTGCATGTTAGTTAAATATATTAAATCTAGTAAGCAAATGTTAAAATTATTTATTATGCTTGCATCGGTTAAAACGTACCTTTTGAAAAATGAAACACATCGTGGCATTACAAATTACAAACAAAAATATACCCAACAACGTTGTGGTTAATTCAGTTTCTATCTTAAAACCAAAACAAATATAACATAGAAATATAATGCTGTTCATATTCAAACCTGCTTAATAATTTGATTCAATATGATGTCAGTACTTTTCATTAAATGTCGTAAAATTACAGTAATGGTACAGGTCTTTCAAAATCTCAGCGACCTGCGCAGAAATCCCAAATATTACTGACAAAACTAAAGACCAAAATGAAAATATAGTATTGTGGAATGAGAGCCATGGCTCGAACAGCGTTGACGTTACTGCAATATAATTTTAAAATCGATGTTACCATATGACGATAAGATTAAATTTATATTTATTAGATTACTCTGTTCTAAACCATATTTATTATTTTGATTAAATCTATATTTATTAATGTAACAAAAAGTCACGTGCTTCTATTATGAAAGTGACTTATCTATATTAACCTTTTTCTAATCTATGTTCTTAACTTACCACCGAACCGAAACTGCATATTCTAGACACAAAAAATATCCCATAATTTTTCTTTATATGATTTATTTAATTCACTTAGTCCCAAGAAGTAATATAAAACTCAAAAGTGTCTTTTATCGTAGATTAGTAGTAAGGTTAGGTATTTGTTTACACATTAATAATTTGACATTACATTAAGGGTTATTTTTGCGATTCGTGATGTTTTTAGGTTAAACTGTAAACACCGTGTAATATCCTTCTAAAGGTTTCTCACTTCCTCCATTGCGCATCCCAGAGTCGCTGAGATTTTGAAACAGCTCTACCTTTGCTATTGATTCTGCAATAAGTACAATGCAATGGAAGTTCGAACTCTGTATTAAATACTAAATAATCATTATTTCAAATAAACAAATATTAGTTTTACTGTGATTTGGATACTAAATAAACAATTCCGATAAATAAATATTAGTTTTCGTTTGTTAAATCAAACCATATTCATTTATACATAAAGCGTTCAATAAAATCGTAAATAATTCATCTATATTAAACATCATAAGTAAAGTAACCGGCATCAGATTCTAAGACAAAAGCAACAGGTAACGCATAAATATTTCCTTCAAGGGTTAAATAACTAACGGTTTTACAATAAGTACCAACATCACATTCAAAACAACGCTCTGATTACAAGACGTAATCAGATTACCGTAAATAACCACTACATTATATACTTATAAACATTACCTTTAATAAAAACCGCCAAGTGAAATGTTTCAACCTGTCATCTTGAAATCTAAAAACTGAGCTATTCTAACAAATACCTTCAAATATCGATATGTACATTATAATATTTGCAATAATTATCAACCAACGAAAATTGACTTAGGAAAACACTACGGAACACTACAGGACGCAATAACAAAGTTATTATTCCAGAATTGCAAAGTTTTAAATAACTAGTTTATATAATATAAATTAACTACATATATAACAGTACACTAGAAACCCTCGACTGAATAGATCCTCTTTGCCGCCGTTCTTTAAATACATATTCCATTTACAAGCTACGCGTTTTTGTTTGTGTATTTTTCAACAGCCAAGTGTAAGACTTTAACACTAGCATTTGTTCCATCCTCTTTAATAGTTATTCTACTACCTCTTAGTAATTTCTTCTTTGAGAAAATCATCTATCAATAGTGATATAATGCTAATTTAACTATAACAGATCTGTCATTTTTGTTTTGTCTATCCTTTCTTCCTAACCAGTGTGTCATATCAATTTGGTTCGTTGTTACGTTTACATGTACTTTATTCTTTAAAAAGTGCAGAACAGTGGCGACAGTATCTTCCTTTGCATCTTCTGATATACCAAAGATGATTGCCATATTCAGAATGCTAGGAACAGCATCTAACTTTAAATACTTCCAAGGAAAACTTGGTTTGACTTGTAATCTTCGTCTTTAAAATGTTGACTGCACAATCGACTACTAGTTGAAGATATCCAGTTATCTCTGCTTATTTCATTCATTCACCATTGCAATATTTCTGAATATTAAAATAAAAATCTGCAAAAATAATAATCATTCTCTTAGAAGTACAAGTTTAATTTATAAATAAAAGTGAATAGCATTCCTTTATAGGATCATTGATTGCTACTACAATTATTCTCTATACCTCAAAAAGTATTGCAAATAAGAATAGCGCTTGTAATAAAAATTGTTTTAAATATAACATTGTTACAGGTATAATGAGCGTTAAGATATAAATTTAGATTTGCCCGAGGGGGGGGGGGGAAGGCGCAACAACTTTAAGGGTGCAACGACTAACTGCGGTGGTCCGAGAATAGGTTCCCATGAAAGAGATAATAAAAAAGGAAAAATTCAGAATAAATATAAAAATGACTGAAATACAAGCAAACTACATTACAATATTTAAGTGCCCTGAAAGGCTTTTTCTCTTGTTATATTTGAGGGGCGCCAAACCGTCTTGTTATAGCAATCCCTTTAATATTATCCCTACACTGAAAATGGTTATTCAACATAGGCCTCCTTTGTTTTTGGTTTCCTAAATTTATCACATTATATTTTACCTTTTTCTAAAATGCCATAAAAACACTAGTTAGTTTTTTGTTATAATTAAAGAAGTTTTCAAAATAAAATGCTCTTTCCAAATATAACTCCATTTTTGGAAAGAGCATTTTATTTTGAACTAGTTATTCTGTTACATTATTTAATTCTTATTGTAGTTCATATACAAATGCAAATAAAATTCAGCCCATACTTAACCTCTCTTGGCATTAAATAATTGCAATATAAATACAAATATACTTAAAAAATTTAGTTATCAACGTTACTCTGACCAGGTATTACTAACAAAAATAAAAAAAAAAACATTGAATTAAATTTAGCAATAATACTATTACTCCAATTTTCCCATTTTCCATATTAAACTACATTAAACTATAAATCGCATTGTCTGGAAATGTCCTCATAACAAACAAAAAACAGGTAATGCCAATTTTTCTTTTATTCTTTTATTGTCTGTTCAAAATACTAATGTTTATGCTTTATTTAACACTAAATTCCACCAATGAAACTTGCATTTAAAATGCTCATGCACATAATTATGAAGTGTACACATAAAAGTCCATATTTAGTCAGTGTTTAAACTTCAGTTCTTGTGAACAACAGATTCCTTAACCCAACACGAATTCCAAACTAGTTGTGAGATAAACTCACAAGTTTCTTAACCCCTTTACCTCAGTTTTTACGACATTAGATTCTGGCTTCCGTGTGTGAAATTTACTCTGCCATTGCAAGCATAATTCACTCTTATGTCACACGTCGCGTATTTTTCCTGTGGAAAATGCAATCGCATCTGGAAACTGTATTTCTTTACAACTTTTAACTTTCTCTCCCCCCTTACTACTCGTTCGTATTCTTACATTTCGATCTTTCTAATTACCTGCTCGCGAATAATTTTCTTTTACGTCGTGTCTAGCTCCTATACTTTTCCACACTACAAAATCCTATTCATTGCAGTCAGCATTCGATAATACAACCTAACGAATTTAATTTATGCTTAATAATAAGGTTACTGTCTAGTTAATTACATAACAGTCCCATACTTTTACAACTTTTTGTTTGAACGTTCAGCCATATTTCCAATACAATCTTCCCTGTTAACACTTTCTACATTTATCACATATTAATTTATTTCACTAGTGTATACTCTGTGTTTTTTGTTTATTGCGCGGCGCCTTGAATTCTATACCTATTTAACATTCTTGTATTACATATTTATCATTGTATTTTTTGCAAAAATAGGTCCTCATCCTGAATTATTACGTTAACAATGTATTTAAAATTGAAAGAAGTAATTTTACTTTTTGTCAGAATTATCTTTATAGAAACAACATTTAAAATATCTTGTTTTCTTCGAGTGGAGCATAAAAAAATATCTTGTTTAATTAAGATTAATTATTTGTAAAATATATCATACTAGATGCGTTTATATTTTAGTTTCTTCATTCAAATTTACTAAATTTTCCTTTCCCATTTGATTTATAGCTAATGTAATGCAATAGATTACACATGAAATCTAATTGCCTGAAAATGTTATAAAGGAGGGGGTCATTGAAATCAAGAAAGTTAGTGTTGGTTTAGAAATGCAGTTAATTTGACAACAGTGTAAATAAAAATGTATCAAATGGTCTAAAACCATCTCATATTGAATTTGGTTAAAATATATTAAATGGTTATTGATAAATTAAATTTGTTCCGTACTTTACAGATAAAGTAGAACAGTATTTAAATGAAGGACTGAACAACAATAAACTATAGGTTCTGGTATCATCTGGCACATCTATTGTAGAGCCATTGGCTTTGGGCTTTTTGCGATGGCATGAGCATGCTTATTTTCAGGGTCATTGGTCCCTATTTTAAGATAAACATAATCGTCCATACCTGTGTTGAGGTTCCTCTGCCTTTTGGCGACATCTTGCAACATGCATATTTTGGAAGCACTAACCTCAGACGTTTCCTCGATTTTTTTCTTCGGTGTGAATGATGCGATGCATATTTTAAATGTTGAATGGATTGAGGAGAATTATTGCCTTAACTATCTTAGTTAAATTTTAATACATACATGTTTTCTGCAAGCGCCTTAGGTTTCATGTTTATACAGCCTTGGTTGCCAAATGTTGATAAAGTAGATAATCGCAGTATTGCTACTCTATAAACAATTTGCAATAAATCTTATATTTTTCATTTTTCAGAACGTACATCAGTCATTACTAAAAGGGATATAAGCCCACATTGTAGTGGAAACTGAAATTTTTAAGAAATTTTTGTTAACCACTTGTAGATGAGAAACTTTATTAACTAATGCCCTCCAGTGCTTCAAAATTGATTAACGATTTTTTTTATATTTGCATATTACCAATATACTCATTATATATTAATTGGTTTTTTGCTCAATAGGATATCTCAGAGCTCCATTCAAAGGCATAAGCTGTATTTTTTTAACATCACCTTTAACATTTGTTTGCTTTTGGGTGTCCTATCTATAAATAATTTTACAGAATTGTTTTAACTTCACTTCGTTATCAATAAACATTTTTGTTCTGAAATTTTATGACTCGGAATGAATAAATTATGCACATTACTTTACACAAGCACTGCCAGTTAATGGAGCAGAAGAAGCTTCTAAGTGAATTAAGTTCCACAATGAATACTTTTAAACCAGATTTTTATGCAGATCTATTCAATTAGCCTATGACATGCAAAACTTTAGAATCATTTACAATTCTCAAAACAAAACTCAAGCAGCCATTTCTTTGGATCTACTATTAAGCAGCATTCTGTTGATATAAATCGGAACTATTTTTCAAGAACAAAAGTTTAGGTATCGATGCAAGAATTGAATCGCTTGAGAAAAATTAGAGTTGGCCAAAACAGTATGGGATCATTATGATTGTATTGTTTAGAAATAGTTGTTATTTCTCTTAGTTTTTCGAGGCTTTTAAGAGTATTCATACTTTAAAAGTATTACACTTCAATGTATCATTTTTAAAGTTTTTCCATTATACTACGTATGAATAAGAATTAAAATTTAAAGTTTGTTATGTTAAAGAGAATAAAGTTTGTATCATGTAGGTATTTGCAGTCCTTGTTTTAAATCCCTAGTATTTATTTACTTATGCCGTTGCATAAAGAACACTAAAGTTTCTGGAATCACTATAAAATTTCAAATGTGTGAAAAATATCAAATCAACTACATGTATTTTAATACTAAGTTTAAATTTTGCACTCAACAAGATCAAATTGTTGTAAGTAATAGCTAACTATACGAAATCTAATTTGATTAGCTGGTTGCTTAAAGTTTCATCATAACATTCCTATATACTTATGATCATTATATACGATCCTCGTTTTTGATTTTGTTTTACATCTGACCAATAATGATTTAGCTACAAATTTTAAAAATATTTGTTTAGTGAAGCAAAGGAATATGTAATTCTTCTTTTAACAAATCAGCTCTCTCAAGCAACTAAAGGTACATTTGAATAAGTTTGTTTTATAAAACAATACAATAATAAACCTAGTTTGATTTTTGATGTGTGCACAAAGTATCAAATTAAAATCTTGTATTGATTTTAATAAGTTTAATTTTTAGGCGGCAGCTTAGGTGCAGTATTTGGGGATTCATCTCTTACTGTTATGACACCTTACAGGGGTATGTTTACACGTTGAATGAAGCACTATGATGCTTTTAGTAATTTAATTCATTTAGTAAGGGAGGTACTTCTTAGTCAGTGTACTACAGATATCAGTATAGACACATCAGTATAATGTGTTTTTCTGTATTTTTTAGGGGGCAGCTTAGGTGCGGTCATACCTGGTACACTGTCCGTTGCTATACCTCAAAGGGGTACGTTTACTTATTAAAACAACATATAAATTATTTTCAATAAATTAATAATTAGGAGGTCTGTTTCGACCGAGTCAACTGATGATGAAAGTATTAGTAGTTTAATTCAATTTATTTTTAGGCGGCAGTCTAGGGGCTGTGATTAAAGAATCTTTGCTAACAGTCGTGCACCCATATAGGGGTACGTTGACATTATATCCTTGTCATTGTTGTTGTGATTGTTATTGTGTACACGTAGTTTAATATGGATTACACTTATACCTTGTAGAGGTGTTCCTTCTACCTTACCTATGTATTTAGATTTAACAACTGTATTGTATAAAAGAAATTTTTAAAGAGGTATATTATAAACGTTATTAAACCTCATTTATAGGTTAAATATTCCTCTTAATGGTATTGTAAAGTGGAAGACTTTCATACAATTCTAACTTTTAATAAACATTATAAAGTAGATCATAAAAAATTATAACAAACAAATAGAAAAGTACATAACTACAATACAAAAATTGAGATTTGGAATGTACATTTTTTTTATTATGAAATTCTGAATGGTATGGCAATCGATATTTTGCATATGTTCGTTTACGATATTAATGACATTCGTTTAAGTAAATGTACCCTTACCATTATTGTATGTATCCTAGATCACTATCTGAACTTTCAAATCTATTAAGAACTTTGAATAATTAGGATTTTGTAGTTTATACCTTTTTGTTACCTGGAACAGTCATTTCTATTATTTTATTATAAACTGAGCATGTCTATTAATTGTGCTAGTACATTTTAAAATGTAAAGTTGCACCTACTGATGTAGCATTCAGTTTATAGTTATTTTAAATTTCATCTGTGTCTCAAATTTTTCCATCATTATTGGCACTTTAGTATAGACAGATAGTATCGTCACTATTTAACACGTTCACTGCTTATCTTATTTTGTAATGGTGTACTCTGTGCTAATCTGTTATGGCAGTGTGTTAAAAGGTTGTTGTTTATATGATATAAAAGTGTTCAGTTTTTATGGCATAACTTGTATCTAAGTCGTGAGCAAATTGGTATTGATTTATTTCTGTGTGCTAAATGACTGGAATCTGAGTCAGTTGATGTTTATCAAATAAAGCTGGGATGGTGATATATTTACTATTCAAATGAATACAAAGTGTCTATTATCATGTATGAAGGTGTAAACAAAATTAAAACAAAACAAAAATAAATTCTAAAACTAATAAAAAAACAAAGACAAGCTTATTTTACACACACTAACCTAAATAAAAACATTACCTGATACTTATCTTACAAATGTACATTTATTCTTCGTTTGCACGGAATTGCTGGAAACAGTTCTCTAAATAAAGACCTGGTTTATTTGGGCAATCTGCGCACTTGTAATTGTATTTTTACTTATTTTTTTTAATGAACAAATTCAGGACCGTTTCCTTTTAGTTCTCTCCTTTTTTGATATATCTGTGTTTTTTATTGCTAAGTGTTCAACTGGTTTCATACATCTTGGAAGTTCCTTGCTATATTTGTCATACTCAAATAACTCTCTTATCACTTTCAACCGAAAATCGTATAGTAACATTTTTTCCAAGAACATACATTGTATAAATGATTGAAATTCATTAGCATTAGTTGGAGAAAATAAATGCCTAACTTTTTGTACTGTTCCACAGTAATCCTAGAGCATGGGCTTTAAGACATCATTTGATCTTCTCTATTGATGCCTGACATGTACTTATTGTTTTATAAAATAGGTAGTGCCTTTATTTGTTTTAAGCCTCTCTTACTGGTATACTCACTCATGTCATTTTCAGATTTGATAGATATGTAGAGGATATCTCGTTTGTCCTTCCCTTTACTCACGATGACGCCATCACAGTATAGAGCCTTAGTTTACCATTTTGGAAGAAATTTTCTTTGTGAATTGCTTGCAACGTTTCAGTGCAGTAAGTATTTATTTTCAACAAGGCATTGACAAATTGGCAGCTATTATAAAAATTATCAATGTGAAGGGAATGCCCACAATCAAGTTTTCCTTCAGTGCTAGGACAACTTTGCTTACATGATCCTCGCACCCTATGGGATCTAAAGTACCAGTGTATACCATCACATTTGAGCATGCGACCATGGGGTTCAATCAACATATACAACTTAGTACCATTTTTGTGGCATTTATTTTTGATATAGTGCCTAAACTGAAGATGTTCCTTCCACAATACCATGCACTTATCTAAAGACAATGGTTTCCTTGGATAGTACAACTCTGACATTTTCTCGTTAAAAAATGTATAACTGGTCTTATCTTAATAAGTCTGTCAACAGGAACACCATCAGTTGCATTATGGTAAAAGTGCAAACATCTCAAAATGACCAGAAAAATATTTGAAATTAAATAAGGAATCCGTTTTTCAATAATCTTGAATCCGAGAACATCTTATTGTTCCTGTGTGAAAGAGTAGGCCGGTGACTCTGGCTCCATCGTACAATCCTGGAATTTTCGGCCCCACTAACTGCAACAAACATTTATTCGGCATTATAACTTGTTTCATTCAATACCATTTCTAGAAATGTATCATCAAGGATTAGCCTACAAAATTAATGTGTTTCTGACTATCCGATGCTACGACTAATAAGCCACCCTGTTCGAAAAATTAAAACTTTTTCATACCACTTGGTTCATTTTGCCAAAAATCTACATTAAGATCATTTCCTGTAGCAATATCTGTCTGCACTAGTTACTGTAATATATAAAACAAATTACATGGAGAAATTATTCATACCATGCAAAAGAATAATAATTCGATTCTACCCTAAACGTAAAAACTTGTCTAAATCATTTTCATTATCTGAATCAGTAATTGGAGAATTCTGCCTAATATTACACCATCTAAAATATTGACTTATATTACAAAGTTGATGAATTGTGCAAACTTACTATTATAATCTATCATCAGAAGAAGATAAATTATCACCCCTAGGTTGGTATACATCTTCACTAGAAGATGCATTTAGGATGGCTTCCATTTCATCATCTGTTAATTTGTTAAGACTTCTAATACATATTTTCCTTCCTTTAATCGCAGAAGGCCCTGATTTATTATCATCCATTGCTTGTATATGCAACAATAACAATTGTTTACTATAAACTGACCACAAATGAATGAACCAGCAAACCACAAATGTTTTACAAATTTACGATACTCTACACATATGCTCTGTGATACACAAACACTACTCTATTGCTGTACTTATACTGCCAGATCCGAGATCAACCTTACGATCCAAGCCTTGAGCAACCATCGTGTTAAAGATGAGATTGACTTCATGTTGTTTACATATTTTTGAGAATCTAATGTCAAATTTTTTATTTTTTGGATTGAGTTCTTTGTATTCAGTCAATATGTGTAATGTTTTACGTACCTATATAAACATGAATTACACATTTCTGTAATAACTAATGTCATTTTTGGATTTTATTTACAGATACTTAATTGAAAACGTTGCTTTCATCAATTAGAATTCTAGCACATTTACTAAATTCTGCTTTAATAGTCTCAGAGTCATTTAAAGGACATACAGAAGAAACTACTGTATCAAAAACTCTTTTGCAATAACAACAGTTCTTTACTATCAGCTGATTACATGATCCTTTTTAGCTACTCGTAGCTACAGTGAAATTCTAAATCACTCACAACAATTTATTTTCAGCTAATCGCTAACAGCACAAATACCATCTTCCTAAAACTACAATGCTATCATCTTAATTGCTATCAAAAGAATATAAATTAGCTAACGAAACCATTAAGTGTTAATTTATATAGACCGCTACAATTGTCGCTACAATAGAGCTATTTATTTTAACTTTGTGTTATGCTAATTTATTTCATATTACAACTTTATAGAACAAGATTTGAATAAAAGCTAGTATTACAATCAACTTGAATTGGAACTAAGTATTGCCCATGACAGCAATTTATATACATAATTCTATTGTACTGGAGCATTTTAAGAGTGCACCAAAATTATGTAAATAACATCTAGAAGGTTCCTATTGTAAAGTTAAAAGTTCTGGAATGTAACCTCTTGTAAACTGTCAATCATGTCCATATGAAGATGGTATATCACAAGGTAGCTATCAATTATCCTTTGTGTACAGATGCGTCGTTTACGTTCAGCTATATTATTCTGGTTAAGAGTAGACTAAGTGGCATCTCATTATGCTATTAAGTAAATAAATAAATGGAATACCATTTGTTTTACATTCAGAAATTACCTGTTGTCATAAATGACGTGAAGCTATTATTTATTATTGCATGCTGGTTATTTGGTTCCTTAAGATAAGAAAGTAAAATTGGCATACAACATTCTTTAATGGTTTTTAAGTTGATCCAGTCTAACTTAATATTTAAGTAATGGGCTAAATATGTATCCCAAAGTAAAGTCAGCTAGGCAATGGAGGCGGAAATATATTATCTCCTACACATGCCATTGCTACTAATCTGAAAGTTTACTCAGAAATTCCAGATGCTTGCATGCTCTTTAAACAACATAATGGTTTCTCCTTAGCTTATCTGGGTTATCTAAATAATTATGAATAATACAACCAGGCACTAAAGCTTAAAATCGTTTAATATTTTTAGCCAATTTTTTACTCAAATTGTTTACGTTTTAAAGATTTTTACTTAAACTTCCTAGACATTTTGAAATGGTGTTAGCGTGTTCCCCTACTTGTCTAAGCAAGACTACCTATAATCAAAAGTCATAGCATATTAATGGGATATTCTAGTGTCTTAGAATAAGAGATTCTGAAGCATTTCCCAAAATAAATTGTTTGAATTTGGGAGATAAGTCATACTGGCCTACTAAAAATTAAAAAATTATGTGTAGTTTTGCATATCATAAAGCTGATAATTGAGATATGGCAAAAGGAGTGCTGAACTTCAAGAATGTTAAAAACAGGCTGTTGGTTTTTTAATTCCCAAGGCATTTTATCGAGCCAAGACCGAGTAATTTTAATTCATCTACAAATTGGAACTTGAAACTAACTAACAATATATGCTTAAAGGAAGCAAAGTAACATTGATTTTCTTTATGTGAAATGAAGATCACAATTCTTCACATGCTATTGGAGTGTAGCCAATATAAAAATCCCAAATGAAAGCTCAAACTAACTGAAGCAATTAGTGAAAGTCTGGGCACTAATAAAGAAAGCATCGAGAGACATGATTTTCCTTCATAAAAGTAAATTATGCTGGAAAATATAACACCAGCTCAAGTAGTGTTTACTTAATGAAACAACAAATAACATACAGACACATAAACTATTAATTTATTTTATCTAAGCACCTTTGTTGTACATCAATCACAAAGAAGAAGTGTTTTATTTATAATGATTCCTATAAGTTACTAAGACACATGAACATAGCTTTCGAAACCTATACAAAAAAATAGTTATTTGTTTTCTCATTGCTTCACAGCAAGTAAAACATGATTTATTTTAATTGCCTTAAAATTGGTATAACCATAATGTATTTATATTTTTGTTTAGAATAAGATACGCAAATATAATGTTAGGTAAAATAATTTAATAATATATCATTAGATACTCGTGTATTAAAAACTAAACAAATTTTTTAAAGGGAAATTTTTAGGGCTAGTATAATATGACTTTGACTGTAATATTTAAGGAATTATTCGCATAGATATATTATTGCCAGATAATTTAGAAATTTAATCAAAGACAACTTGTTTCGTCGGTGTTGTAGCAATTCTTGAATTTGAAACTACACACTATCATTTTGGACTTACTTAAAACATTTAATACTCAGATTTAATTAAGATCACTTGCATTTTACAAAATATAGGTTTGTGTAATTTATAAAAGTGCTTGGGTAATAAAAAGTAGTGCTGTAATTCAAGTATTTTTGTGTTTATACAATGTTTTCATTAAACTAAAAGGAAAAAGTTTTAGATGAAAACCAATGTTTTATTTAGTAAATAACCTTGCAGTAGTAGTATAACTTATTGACAGATCTAGCTATTTTTCCTAAAGCATCTTTTAAAAAATACAAAATTTATTTGTTCTGTTTTTCATGTAAGACATAAATCGAAATTTATGTATGGAAGCAGTGCATTATTAATTTGGAACCCCCACTTTGAATATATGTTGCTGAGAAAAAGACACCACTATGGACACTAAGAGCACTATTGAAATGCTCGATAATAAATCATAACAGCACAAATCAGGAAAAATTTAATCATGAATCAAAATAAAATTTGAAAGCGTTAAGTCAAGAATGCAGTCACAGATTAAAAAAAAATCGTGAAGAATTCAGAAAGAAATTAAAATAGATGAATAGTAGATTAAATAATTTACATTTCTCATGAGATGAGAGGTTCAACAAGGGGTTAACTCCAGTATGTCAGAGGGAAAAAATAAATAGGAGGATGGATATTGTTTGTCGTACTGTGGGTAATCTACAAGAAACAGTAGAGGAAAACGAGTAGAATACAAGGGTGGCATTTAGTGAAGTTAGGGAAGATCTTAATAAACTGGTGGTAGACAAACTCACAGATAGTGTTAAGTATAGTAGTAATGTCATTCCTTTATTACAATCTTCTGAATCTTATGGGAACGGGAAAATGAAACCCAAGATATTTTTAAACAACTTATAGGTTTTAGTAGCAACTATAGAGGACGTACAACAGAAATTAAACAGGGTACGATTAATACTAAAAGGCACTGCCGACATTTTGTTTAGTTTGGTAGAGACAGACATAAAAGCTTTCAGAGAATTTGAACTGAACCTGGGTAACCATGAACAATGCAAGGTCGTGGACAACTTAGTACTGGGAAGACTTAATAGTGGCTATGGACAGACGAGGGAACAGTATGCCATAAAAATTTAAGATAGCAAGACAATTAGACCCCGCACTAGATGACAAACAAACAGTAAGATACTTAGCGAATTATTTTGAACACTATTGGACATCACAGATAGGTACATTTTCTTAGAATACTTCTGGAGACCAGACAATTTAGGAAAAGTACGACGAAAGAGAATAGGAATATGGACAACCACATAAGTAATTTTAAACTAAACTTGCACACTAGACAACAAAACTATTGGACGAACTCTATAATCCAAACAGAGAGAGATAGCTAAGGAACAACTATGAATATGTTAGGGATACAAGACAAAGGGACACTTGAGGCAGGAACTTACCTGCGAAAACACATGACAGGAACATACTATAAAAAATACAAGACAGAATGGAAAATACGAGAAGGAACACAAACCAGCTTACTTACACAGACATAGTTAATCAGTCAGGACCTTCGACAAGACCGGATTTTCAGTAAAAGACTAGCCATGCAACTCCTTCAAAATAAACATGTATGAACATCAGCAAGAATCCATTGAATTGGATATGGAAGATGAAAAGGAAATCAGCCATGAAAATGTATTGCCA
The DNA here is from genome assembly GCA_036346225.1 of Platerodrilus igneus. Taxonomy (NCBI): domain Eukaryota; kingdom Metazoa; phylum Arthropoda; class Insecta; order Coleoptera; family Lycidae; genus Platerodrilus; species Platerodrilus igneus. The sequence goes on along the minus strand of JARFIW010001325.1, from coordinate 19,110,532 downwards.
ATTATAAGCATATCTATTAAAAATAAGGTGGTTAACACATTGGCAGAAGCCAGTTTGATTTCAGAGAATTTTATGATGCGACAAAATATTTGTTAACGGAAAATATGATACCTTTGAAGAAAACAATTTAATTGCACCAAACAATAAAAGGTTTTCAACAATTGCCAGTATGCTAATTTTGAACCTGAAAATATGGAGTATTGTAGAACAACATGAATTTTTGATAGCACCAGGGCTCAAGTTCGAATGTACAATGAGGATAGATCTAATAAATAAATTAAAAATAAAGTTTAATGTTGAAAGCAAAACTATTATAATTGAGCATCAATGAAGATATTGATTGCGTTAATGTTAATTATATTGAAAATTAAGGGAGGGTTAAATAAAGTTGGATCCATTAACTGTCCTGGCAAAGTCAAAAAGCTAATTGTCGCAGTTCTGCCAAAGTACACTGAATTAATTGGTTCAGAACCTAGAATTGCTAGAGGTTATACGCACAAATTGGAAGTGATAAATACAGAACCTTTTCAGTCGAAAGTATGCTCAATACCAGCTAGATATAGGAAACAGGTTAATCTTGAAATAACAAATACGTTAGAGCAGGGTATCATAGAGAGATCTCAACGCATTTTGTAAATCTGCTTGTGGTAGTGAAAAAAAATGATGGCAGCATTTGTTAATGTTTAGATACGAGAAAAATTAATCAACGAACAGAATCACAATATCCTCAATTTTGGCTAAATTAAGGAAGGGGGAGGTAATATTTTCAAAACTAGATTTACCAAACTCATGTAGGCTAATTCTTTTAGAAAGATAATCTAGGAAATATACAGATTTTTTTGTTCAAGGTAAAATTTATCAAATTAAATTCATCCCTTATGACTTGTCTTCATCTACTACAGTTCTGGTCAAAGCAATGCAATGTATTTTGGACTGTATGAAAATTTTTGCATCCACTACATGGACAATATTCTGATTTGCAGCGAGAATTTGGAACAGCATTTGATTAATTTGGAAAGAATTTTGTTAGAATTAAATGTTGCTGGACTTTCTTTGAATTTGGAGAAATGTTAATTTTTTCAGGAAAATGGAATTTTCAACGAACTTCGTTCGTTTATGAAATCAATTTGTCGTCCGTCTGTCCGTCCGAGGCCTTTCTAATGGTCGGACATCAATGTGTCATACATCAATCGATTCAGCTCGGTGTCCTGAACTTAAGTTTTGATGTCAGTTGAAATCGGGCCACGGGGACGCCGTGCCCCCGCGATATTCCGTCGGGAAAATTAAAATTTCAAATAGGTCCAAAATTAATGTGCGATACATATTTGGACTCCCCTAACATAGCTGAGTCGAAATATGGTACCCCCCACAAAATCTGACCATGGATACCCGACCCCCCCGGGGAATTAATTTTTATCAAAAATTTCAAATAGGTCCAAAATTAATGTGCGATACTTATTTAGAATCCTCTGAAAAAACTGAATCGAAATATGATGCCCCCTTATTTACACACACACACACAAACACACATACATACATACATACATACATACACACACACATATATAGCTTTTAAAATATTTATTCAATAAAATAAAATATATTAAAATGTCTCTTTTGTTGTTTATAAATTTTTGTATTTTATCTGAATACTTATAATTATTACAACATAATAATTTTAATTTCTTTAAATTGTTTTAAAGTAAGTCTACATTTGGAAGTTCGTTGCGACAATGCCTTGCATTTTCAACTTGTTTTTATTTTTAAATAAACCTAGAAGGTACATTTATTGACAAAGGCATGGTAACAGATAGAACACGAGGGAAGTCCACATCAATCTTTTTTATTCTTATATAAACAGGAAGAACGGGATGAAGAGAATGTATATTAAAATGATAAAATATTCTTTATTTTCAAATTTTTATATTTTAATTTGGGGGGGGGGTGCTGAGGAATGAACGCCATTATAGTCAATAAGGGCAATATTCAAATTCTCAAGAATAAATCATAAGGGTGTTCTTTATAAATGCTTGTGTATATGAAAGTGCGCTCTATATTAGTTAAATGGATGGATACGTTATGCATATCTTCATTGTCGTTAAGGAAGAATTCTTTAGAGCAAAGACTCTTTCACTTTTGCTGAAATAAATTTACATAAATTTATTAATATAAAGGTATTGCTGGTAGATGGCCATGTAGTCATTTATTATTGCATTGAATAAGCCCAAAATTTAAAATTTACTTGATAACATTTATCTTTGATACAAGGTATATTTTTAAAGAAATAAACACACTGGTGAGAGTACCTAACCATGGAAATTCAAATAACTTTATTCTGAGTTTAAATTGAAACTTTAATTATAGTTTTTATGTAATTTATACGACATTTCTCAATATTATTATATGTAAATATTTGTACTCTAAAAATTTTAATAAGGTTTAATATACTAATTTGTTCGAACAGGAGAGTGTTCACCTTTTACCAACTGAAATAGTCAAGGAAGTGGTTTCTTAACATCAAGCACCTAAGGTTAATTTTCAAGTGGGGAGTTATCGAATACCTCACAATTTAATTGTGATACCATATTAGACTTAGTGAATCTTGTTATGTTAATTAGTTGTCAATAAGTATGAGTATGTTTGGTTGTATGTGTGTATTTGTGCATGTGTTCAATCAGCTTATAGTGTGATGTCCTTATTTTTGGTGACTTTTAATTCTCCCGAAGCCTTTTTATATTCTTTAGAAGATCTATATATGGAATTTATCTATACCATTTCCATCCATAACGAACACAGTGCATGGTTTTTCTTGTATATGTTACTTCTATCACATTTCATCTCATACAGAAAATAGTGCCAGTAAGTTAATCTAGTATCCGCCATTATGGAATGTGTTTCGAATGACTATGCTTTGAACAAAGTTAGGTTATTGTGCTAAATTACCATGAGAGTTGCTCTAATTCAAAAGCGATAACATAGTTTTCTCACTTGTGATAAGTAAGAGATGTAAATCAATATTAGAAATAAATTTTTATTAATGGTTGATATTCAGAAAATTTCATTATCATGACTTTTGGGCATTGTTAATATGGTTGATCTCATGCAGTTATGCATTGTTATAATGTTATTTGATTTTTATAATCCATGATTGTTTATTATTAATGTTTGTTTTTAATATTGTATGAGCCTGTTTAGACTTAATCTCAAGGATACACAAATTTTTCGTAAGGTTTATTAATGTTTGGTTCCCTATACTAATAATCTCCTGTATCCCTGTAAAATTTTGTATAGTAATTTATCCATGTAGTCACCGTTGTTTTAATTAAATTCGGTTGAAACATATATAAACGTTATCATTGTAATACAAACCCTCTTGTTCACATTATATTATTATTTTCTTGCATGATCAGCATTCAATGTATTAGAGACATACCTAAAATGTTGTTTAACATCGCAATTTAATTTTTTAGCAAACGCTTTGTAGGTAACTGCTTATTTCTTGCATTACTTAGGTTCCAGTTCTACTCCAAACGTAAACGCCTGTGTTGATATTTCAGAGAAGAGTGGCCCACATACTAGTGAAAAGTCAAACTATGGAGAAATGCTGGTAGAGAAGATTCATGGACTAAGTGAAAAACTTCTCGGACATCGTAGATCTGATAGTGACACCTCCACAGGTCGGATAAAATCATCAGGTAAGTGTTTTAAGTTTAATTTATTTCATCCTGGCACTATTTAATGTTAAATGACATTAATCGATCCAAGGAAATTAAATGTTGCTACTATTTTTACGATGTAGTTGATGTTGTAAGATCCAATGTACTGTCTTAATATTTATAATACTAACAATACCTAAACTACCTTACAAAAGAATTTTACACTATTTGGGTTGCACTTTCGATTCCTTCATTAGTCAACACATTTTTAATGCTAATCAATTGCTGCTCTAGATATTTTTAAAGAGCTATGAACTAGATGAAGCCATTTGAAACAGAAGTGTTTACCCTGAACAGTATTGGTTCATTTAAAGTGCATTTTGAGAACCTAACTATTGATGCTAGTACTAAAATGTTTAAAATTAACTCAGTAAGTATAAACAATAAATAAAAAGACAATACATATTTATTAGATTATAGTATGACAAGCAAGCATGTTTTACCAATAATTCAGGGCGACACAAAAAAATGGGAACTTTTTAACAATCCAATAAAACCAAGAGTGATGGAGGAAAAACATTTTATTCATAGTAATTGAAACCTTAATTTTTGCCATTTAAGAAACATTAATGCAACATCTCAGCTGGGATACTGTGAATTTCATCCTGAATTCTCTGTTTTAACTGATTCAGAGTTCTTGGTCGAGTCGTGTATACTTTTTACTCATGAGATAGCCCCACAAGAAAAATCACAAACATACAAATCTGGTGATCTAGGGGGCCAGAGAACGTTACCGAATCTTGAGATCACACGGTTACCAAACAATTCTCGCACAGCTGCTATTGGTTGTTGTACAGTGTGTGATGTTGAAATCAGGTTTCTTGAACGTGTGGAAAATTTCTCAACTCAGGTGTAACAAAGGATTGTATCATCTCCATCTAATGATCCACATTAACAGTTACTGTGATCCCCCGTTCATTTTTAAAAAAATAAGGTCCGATGATTCCATGTAATGAAACAGTACAATATATTGTCACCTTACTAGTGTGAAAACGTCACTCATGAACTTCATTAAGATTGTGTCTGTCCAGTAACGGTAGTTCTGCTTATTCACGTAACCTGTTAGATGAAAATCGGCCTTATCTAACAATGCTTAGAAATTTATCGTCATTGTTTATGTTTGTTTTTATTTGTCGACGGAACTATAATTGCAACTGGTAATCGTTTTCTTTCAGTTGTTCTACTATCTACAGCTTGTATGGATGAAATTTCAAATCTAAATGAAAAATTCTACAAACACTCTCTTGGGACATTTTAATCGCAGCTGCTTGCTTATGAATTGAAAGCCATGGGCTCCATAAGATAGACTCGCTTGCGTACAACATCAATGTTCTGTGGAATACGATCACTTTTTGGTCGTCCTGTTGGTTTCTTCGTTAGAGCAAATCCAGTCTCTTCAAAGTTGTTAATCCAAATTTTTATCACGTGTTTTGATGGTGTCCTAAATTGTAAAAACGTCTGTACTCACTCTGCGCAGCTCCAAGCTATCACTGTTTTTATAACATTTTTATGGCCAACACATGCTGTTGTCCGTTTCACTAATGCATGGTTGCTAAAATGGGACAGTGTTTACTTGGGCAAGGTTACTGTCTTGCAGTACTGCCACCTGCTTGTAGCTGCCACTACGCAATTCAAAAATTCTCATTATTCTGTTATATTTTTTATAAACTTGTACTGTATATGCTGTGTACAAGTTTTAGTGGAAGATAAACCTGTTTGAACATAGACTGCAGTCTATTTGGGACATTATTAATCTAGCATTTGAAATAAATTAACAGTGCCAGCAAGCTGTAACAATAATAGTAAACTCGGCCTTTCGTAACTAAAAATTAGAAAATGTAAATTTAAATTTTTATTTTTTACTTGAAATTGTTTTATTAACATTTACAAAACAATAAGCCCACATAAACTAATTCCTGTAGGACATGTATGAATAATACATCTGGGTGTAGAAAAATTATTTTTTGTCGTATAAAAAACAATAAATAGCCATAATACCTTCAATTCTTCTATCGACTGATCTCGTACCCTTGTCCAAGTGCCCATATGAATCCATTTTCATACAGCTTTGGAATAGATATTGTTAAACTTTGTTCAGAGATAGTAAAATGTAAAGATTTTTCGTTATTAAACACACAATGTTTGTTAGAGCTTTTCAGAATGTAATTAAATATACTTGTAGCTTTAAGTAGTTATTTATTAAATTGCACCTATAAATAGTTTCTTGAAGTATCTAAAGATGTTGATGTTATTAATTAAAAAAGAAATTATCTACCACTAATAATATGTTGTGATGTAGTATTAAAAATTCTCTAACTTGCTGAAATTTTATTTAAACGACGCTATTAAGTTAACCCGATTAAGTAAATAAAAATGCCAAGATGTGTAATACAAGAATTTTTTATTTTATGAAAGAAATTGGATTTTTATATCTATTTTATATATTTATAAATTAATTTTTGTTTCAGGTATTGTTCATCCCATGTTAACTATCACTCATACTTCATACTCATGCAACAACGAATTGAACAAAAAAAGCACCGATTCATCCCCTTCCCATAGTCAAATATCTAGAAATTCTTCGAAAAAATCCAATAATTCATTATTAGTCAATAATGGTAAATTAGAAGGTAATTGATTTAATTCAAATACATGCAACTTAATCTTTAATTTCAGAAATGAGACATATCGTTAGAAAAGCTAGCAGTATAGATGTCCATTCTGTCAAAGTTTCTCTTAAAGATATTGTATGTTATCTTTCATTAATTGAAGCAGGAAGACCTGAAGATAAATTAGAGTGTAAGCATGTTGATAGCCATTTATTCCTATTTTCAAATCTTTGTTCTTCTTACATAAAAGTTTAAAGAAGTTATGTACTTAGTTAACCATTACCATATTAGATTGGCATAAGTTCGTGGCTTTTCAATGGTTAAAATAACCTAATTACTAAATGTTCGTATACATTTTGCATATCATCGTTTTAATATTTTTTAATGAGCCTTTGGTCAAATTCTATAAAGACAATTTTACAGAAAAAAAAGTACATCCAAATTGGAAAGTTTTTATAATTAAACATATGGAGCAGGTGTATTTTTCAATATTATACATATTCAAATAGTTATTTATTTATTCAGCAAATATAGGCAACCAGCAGAAATTTCTCCATTTACAGGCATGGCGCTTTTTTCTTTCTTCGATAATGACAAATACAATTTAATGGTATATCAAATATTCTAAACATTCAATACATAACAAAAGAACAATAAAATAGAGTTAAAATTATAAACGATAAAATGAGGTTTGAGTCAGTAATATAAGATGAAGACTTCCTGGTTGTGTACACGAACTTTTTTCAGTAAAATCCAAAACCAGAAAGTATTCTCGTGTAAAAATAATATAATAGTTAAAAATATAAAAATTACAGCAGAGTGCTTTTGGCGTTAGCCATCTTTGGTGCCATGTCAAGTTATTTTAAAAACTTATATTCCATCAAACTAATTTAATAAATAGAGCTCATTTAAATTATTAAACTAATATCACGTAATAAAAGACTAGTTAACAAATTGATTGTTCCAATAAATATGGATTACATCTTGTCTGCGTCCTTTTTGACTTCATCAACAGAGAAGATGTAATCCATATTTATTGAAACAATCAATTTGTTAACTAGTCTTTTATTATCTGATATTAGTTTAATAATTTAAATGAGCTCTATTTATTGAATTAGTTTGATGAAATATAAGTTTTTAAAATAACTTGACATGGCACCGAAGATGGCTAATGCCAAAAGCGCTCTGCTGTAATTTTTATATTTTTAACTGTTATATTATTTTTGCACGAGAATACTTTCTGTTTTTGGATTTTATTTAGTAATATAAGAACCAGAGCTTTTTTAACTGCTTTCAAATACTATGATATAATCCATAACTGCAGTTAATTATGTTGCATCAATTCATAGTTACCGTTAAATACCTTTAACAACGTAGTGCCAGTTATGAATGATTGTGTGATATGCGATAAACCCATAAGTTGTGAACTTGACCTTAATTGTGGTGTGTTGCTTGCCTGCAGACACAACTTGTTCTGGACTAACACGTGTCGAGGTACAGCAAGTGTCGCAATCGCAGGATAAGCGCCGACCAGTCTTCCATTGTGAGAACTGTATATCAGAAAAGAAATTCATCAAGTATTTGAAAGAAGCAATTACACGGCATACTAATGATATCGAACAACTAAACAAGGAATTAACACATGATAACTAATAGCCTCAATTAATTGAATCAGTTATAAGTGAAATGGCTGACCGCAATAATTGATCTCGGATATATTCAGCGTTCGAGAGCATATGTCAAATAATTAAGAATACTTGTTTGGAGTGGTTACTGCAGGCAAAATATGCCAATTGAAAGGTATTCTAAATTCTGTGGATGATGTCAAACTGCTCCAGCAAAACAAAAAAGTGTAACCTACAGACCCATTCTTCTAAATTGCCCCGTATCAAATTTCAATGCAGCAGAAATTTCTCTAGAATTTGTGTGATGCTGTGAACAAGCACACTGATAGTGGAACAGTGAACCTAACTATTGAGTACATTAATGGAAATCTGAAAATTGTAAAAAAAACTAGTCTACTTCCAACAAAAGCACTTTATCTTACCTATTCAAACAACCTCTTCAGAGCACAATTTTCTTCATTGATACTACTAAAATGTGCATTCCCTCAGGACAAAAACTTACAATTTTATAATGCAATAAGTAGTAATGATGTCATCTTATAGCTATTATAGAAACTGATTTGCCTGGCTCCATAAATAATACAGAATTTTTTCCTAAAAATTGTACTATGTAGATGTGGTAGGCAATACCATGCTACAAGTTTAAAATGAAGTAGGGGACTATTATTAGCCAAAAAAAGCATGTTATCAGTTCCAAGGCTGTAGATGTTTCCATCATTATACTTGTAGTTAACGAAGATATCACTGGATGCAAATGTGTTATGTACATACCACCATGCACTAATTTGCGATACTGCAAACGTTTTTTGATTTATTCAAGAACAAATTTTATCATAATGATGCCGATATAGTGCTTTTAGGTGACTTCAATTGTCCAAACTACAACAACAGTCATAAAAACAATGAATATTGTACTATACCTAATAATTTGATTAAGTTTGTGGGTGTACTCAATATAACACTATCATGAATACCAATATGAGGTTATTGGACTTGTTATAGTAATAAAGCTGCACTGTTGAACGAGATGATATTTCCCTGTTTAATGAGTATTACCACCATTCATTGCTAGTTATTCATGTCTCCTACAGAACTAAATAAGAAGATGTACTTTCTTCTAACGTTGCAGCTAACGCTTTCACCGGTGTGTATTATTCCTTAGTTGCAACTTATTGGAATGACCTTTATAGCACAGCGGATGTTAACTCGTTGTGCATTATGTAATTCCCTAATAAGTATTCTTCATTATAAGTAGCTTCTGAAATAAAATTATCCAGGTCATGTTTTAATTTAGTAATGTAGTTATCTTTATATTGGTTCTGTCTTCACCTTTTCTAAATGCTCGTTTAATTCTGTAAACAGTATTATCTATGGCAACCTTGCTCATGGTAAGTTGCAATTATTTAAACAAGTTGAACACCATACTGTATTATTTCTAATAAATTTGCTAGTTTTCACTCTTATGATGCAACTATTGTGAAACACACCAAAAATCTAATATACACTTATATTTTTGAGTCTTGACAACGACTAAACCTAAAAGAATCAATTTTGGATAGAGAAATCAACATGGTTGACTTCACTTGCAGCTACTTTTTCAATTTATAAAATATTGCCAATATTAACAGAGTATTTTCGATCTGAAAGAAGGAAATTCAGGATAAATTAAACCAACAACTACTATATTCAAAATTTAAAAACTGCAGAAATAAAACCACAGCAGCTCCTTCAAATTTGCTAATATTAAGCATGGGCTAGTGCGATCTATAGTAGGGTATAGATTTCACTTTTAGAAACCAACCTACAAAATGTATAATCTGTATGATTAAACTACCAGATGTCTATAAATGATAACACGATAACGTAACGTGCTGTAGCTCTTTAATGAACATTTTTAATGAAACAGCCTGTATGTATCTGTGTATACACACTAGAAGTTTTGAACTAAATGAAAAAACGTAATAAACTTCAGCATATGCACCATGTGTAACATGCAAAATATCCAACCGATATTTGATTACATGCTACACATTCTGCAACATCTGTGGTATGACACCTTCAATTGCATGCCTGATGCGTTGTTACAATGTCGCAAGATCTGGAACCATTGTTTTGTAAACCACATCGTTAATATACCCCATGGGATTGAACCATCTCTGCCAATCTATCGATTTGGGAAAGTTTGATTTAGAGACCTGCAAACGTGTAGAGCCCAGTGAAGAGGAGCGCTACCTTGCTGAAAGTTGTTGGTCAGTTGCATTTCTTGTAGATGAGGAATGGCATGATTTGTAAACATATCTAAGTACACAGTTGCATTAACTTATCTTTCAAGGAAGAATAAAGGGCCAATCACTCTTTCATGCATTAGTTCACACTGACTGTTTCTGATGTGTTCTCCTATGATATGTGGGTTTTCTGACCCCCAAATTCTCACGTATTGCCTATTAACTACTTCGCATACATGATATGTAGCCTCATTGGAAAAACCAATAGGTTATAAAAAGTCATTATCCTTATCTGTTCGCTAACATGTCATTAGCAAATTCTTCATGTTTTGAACGATCACCTTGATGTAATGGCTGAACAAGTTGGACTTTGTAAGCATATGACTTTAGACGCGTAAGTACCACTTTATAGATTGTAGTTCGTGGTACTTGATGTTTGCTTAATTGATTGTTGAACTGACTTAGTGAACGGCGTTTGAATCATTCCAACGGTCTTTTGAGAAACTATTGGTTTGTCACTGCTTTTATTCTTATTCACTGATTTTGTTGCTAAAAGCGTCGCCACACAACTTCATGTCAGAGGGGTTCTTTCCATAACCTTTCGCTGCACATTGTTACGTTACATTTTATAGTTCGAATTCTTTCTGCATTTTACACGCTCGACGCCCTATTTTAATAAATATTTGCTTCACATTTAATAAATTGCTCAATTATACAAGTCGCCTATAATCCATAGTATTTAAGATTTATTGTAGTTAAACGACCTAGTTTAATGGCCATTAGATAAATCCGCTGTGTTATCTTTGAGTGTTGCTCTCTAAATAAATTAAAAGCACTCTTTGGATATTTTGTCATTTTCTTTCTGTTCTGTGCTCTGGCATTTGTATAAGCAATTTTATAAATATGTTTGTTAAACAAATTCACTATATTCTAGGTGTTGGTTAGAGTGGTTTCTTTTGTGATAAATATTAATTGCTTCAATTAGCAGTTGTGAAATTTTTATAGTAAAAAACTTGCTCCTTTGTATGTAGCTGGTAGGTAATTTAAAGGCAATTTTCTTTAATAGAAATTTTAATATTTTTAACCTGAATTATAACTCATATTCTCCGGATTTCTTAGGTTCTTTGGACCTTGAATCTTAACACAGAAGCCTTGCTTTGTTGATATAACACATTTCGTCATTCAATCATCATGGTCAAAATAGCCTTTCTTATTTATGGAACATGGATTTTTGCTTGCATTATATAAATTTTAAATGAGTAAATCAATTTTGCCTATTTAATACTGTTTTTATATTAATGAATAACTGAGTTACTTCCTGATGTTTGTTGTGGTTTGTTCAGCATTTTTCTTAATCTTCTTTGGGAATTAAACCACTCATAGTTGTTAAAATCAACTTTATTTACGTTTTGATCTATGACCTAGGATTGTTGTCAAAATAATAAAAAAATTTAAGTTTGACATTTATGACATAAGTTGAAGGTGACTTTGATTTATTAATGTTTCATATATTTGGTTTGGGTACATTAGGTGAAAATTTTATAGTTTAGAAGAATGAGTGCCTTCAATTTGTGTTGCACCTTGGGAGTTATTTTAAGGTAGCCAAAATGCTTAACGTGAAATCAGCTGATTAATTTTTATTGTTAAATTTCATATAAATTCAATAATTTGAGGATTGGAAAACATTTTTTAACATGTTTCTATTTATACAATTGAGATGATGGTTATTAAAGAAGTGTGCGATTACGTTCCCGTAAGGCATAAGCAGTCGTTTTTTATATTTATTTTGACGGGGAAAATCTAATTATGATTTAGGCTATCTTTTTGGTAAATTTTAACATGGTTCTGAGGCGACCCTATGACGGGTTTACACTTGTCAGATACCAATGTTGTTCTACGAATATTTTATATGGTTCTGAGGCGACCCTAAGGCGGGTTTACACTGGTCAGATATCAATATTGTTTAACGAAGATTGTATATGGATCTGAGGCGACCCTATGCTGGGTTTACACTTGTCAAATACCAATATTGTTTAACGAAGATTGAATATGGTTCTGAGGTAACCCTACGGCGGGTTTACACTTGTCAGATACCATTTGAATTTATATGAAATTTAACAATAAAAATTAATCAGCTGATTTCACGTTAAGCGTATTGGCTATCTTAAAGTCGCTCCCAAGTTTCAACACAAATTGAAGGCACTGATTCTTCCGAGCTTTAAAATTTTCACCTAATGTACTCAAACTAAATATATCATACATTAATAAATTAAAGTCACTTCAATTTATGTCATAAATGTCAAACTTAAAATTTTTATTATTTTGACAACGATCCTAGGTCAAGGATCAAAACATAAATAAAGATGATTTTAACAACTATGAGTGGTTTAATTCCCAAAGAAGATAAAGAAAATAACTGAGTAAATTGGTTTCGTAAATATGCAACATGTCACGTTACTCTAACAATAAATTAAATGTGAAAGAAAGAAAATTTAATTTTGAAGGTATAAAATATATGGACATGATTTGTATAAAAGGCTTCGTAAATAATCAATTTAATTAATCAAGATATTTCAAATTTTGTTGCTATAAAAATAACTCACATAATCAAGTACAAATTTATTTTAACTACATTGTATGGTAATGAAGATTGATGACATTAAAAAACTACATCGCATACATTGAAATGTGACAAACACTTGCGTAAACATTTTCTAGAGATAAATACATTGTAATAGACTATAAGCGTGAGAACTTGTGTGATAAACAAAGATAAAACTCGATACATTGAACCGCAATAAAATATGATTTATAGTGGGTATAAATTATATTTGTTGGACGCAGCAGAAAAAGAAATAAAGTCAGTTATATAAAACGCGGTTACTTAAAAACATCGAATATGTAAGGATACGAGAATGTTTGATCGTGGGCGGGGGGTCTACGTGAGACCATAAAACAAGTTATAAGTTCAGAAAGTAAAATTTAAGCAAAGTTAATTTAGAAAAGTAAAGATATGGTGAGAGTAGTGTATTGTAAGGAGTTGAATGAAACGCAGCTTAAGAGATAGAAACGCTGCATGCGATAACTTATGTCTACTTATCTCGCTTTAGGCGTGGTATTTTCAATGCACCTGCTGGTGGAATTTGTGTTGTTGTGACCGTTTAGAGAGAGTGGAACTAGAATTGTTCATCTCGCCATTAAGTTGGAATTTTGGGTTGTGTTGTAGCTGTCGCTAGAAAATTAGAAAAAGGAAAAATACTAATGGTTGTTGGAAATAATAACTATTTGGTGAGACTAATTAGTGGTTTGAAATGCCAGATTCATTAGTGAAATTTAGGGTAGTAAAGGGATCAAATTTAGTAATTTTGGAATGGACAATGAAAAGATACAGAAAAAGGTGGGATTTAACTGTCTTTTTGTTTTTGTTTTTTGTGAATGACATTGCTAATAATTTGGGATTTATGAATATCTTATAATTAAATATGACAGCAGGAAAAATTTGGAGTGGCGAATAGTTTTGTTAATTGCGTAGATTTAAGTGTTTATTAAGATTTTTTCTTAGGATTATTTTATCATATCTTGCCAGATTTAAGGTTAAAAATTTGTCTTTAGCAAAGTGTATTTGTATGTGTACTGAAATTATCTTATGTTAATAGAGGTTAAGTTTATTTAGTTTAGTCAATGATCTGCAAAGGATATGCTGCTACTCCTGTGATAGTCTTATTTGGAAGAAGCATTTTACTTTTATAAATTTTTTTAATTATTACCAAATTTAGGATACCAAAGCAAAGAAGTTTTATGCAGAATAACCGTCTACCATATAGAAATGACATCAAAAGAATTGCTATGTCAGATGGTTTGGCGCTCCTCAATTTTAACAGTAGCAAATACCTAGGGTAAATGTTAATGTAATGTAGAATTTTTGTATTTAAGCCTTGTTATTTAGCATTTTGTATTTCTTTATGTTCTTTTTCCTTCTAGGAACCCACTCCCCCACCACTGCAGTTAACTGATGCACCCTTATATTGTACAGGGGTTCCCGCATCCTCAGGGCAAATCAAAATTTAATTCGCCTAATGCTTATTTCACCCGTAACAAACATATAGTAGTTATTGATTAGCTATTGGTGTTGATTGCTCCTAAAAACACTATTGAAATATGTACTTTATATCTTATGTTTTAGTATATTCTATTTTGTATGAGCTTGTCATCGCCAGCACAGTAATTAATTAAGATTCTAGTCCTATTTATATTGATATGTGATTTTGATTTTCCTATTTATCTATATTACGGGTATATAAACATGTATAAAAATGTTGTAGTAAACACCATAATTATTCTGTTTATTTTCAGTAATATTAGTTGGGTGTTGTATTTGTTGTATTAGACAGACTAGTATTCTGTCCCATGTATATGTTGTACATCTTTTTTTTATGGCAAATTGGGTTGTGTGTTCTTTTGTTCCATTCTATAAAACCCCTCAATCTCCGACCGTGTAAGTGTGGCATTCACTTTATTTCTTTCCCTTCCTTTGTTACCATAATTTGGACGAACATTCTGTTACTGATTTTGTTCTTTCTTTACTGGCCCGCTTGCCTTACGGGTAACAACCTGAGTTGGAGATTTCGTTTATACAAGTCATACAACACATTGATTATTTTCCTGCAGAGAAGCCATTTTGAAGATACTTGCAATAGTGCTCCTATTGGTAAAGATTGTGAATTGAACACACCTGTACAAAAACTTTATAGATGCCCAAGTTTACCTACAACAGAAAAGCTTCAGTTACTATCGTTGGTAAGATTTTATAAATTGTTGTAATCAGAATAATCATTTAGGGACATCCGTTATATCATACATTACTTAGAATTAGACAGTTTCACAATGGAATTTCTTGTGTTCCTTACAAGCCGCTATTATGATTTGAAAATAGGAGTCAAATTGAATTATAATAATCTTGATAATACTAATGAATATATACTGTAGTTATGTTTCGATTGTACGATACGGATGGAAATGGTGTTTTGGATACAAACGAAATGGATTGCATTATTAATCAAATGATGACAGTTGCTGAATATCTAGGATGGGATGTATCGGAACTAAAACCTGTGAGTAACTAGCTTTATTAGTGTATTAACTAAATTCCAACATTAATTTTTTTTTGGAATTAATTAGTTTTTACAGCAAATGTCCATTGTGAATACTAATGATCTTTTTTTTTAGATTTTGCAGGATATGATGATAGAAATAGATTATGATGCTGATGGAACAGTATCTTTAGAAGAATGGAAACGTGGAGGACTTACAACAATACCTCTTCTAGTTCTGTTAGGTTTAGATTCCAATGTCAAAGAGGATGGGAACCATTTGTGGAGATTGAAACATTTTAGTAAACCCGCTTATTGTAATTTATGTTTGAATATGCTTGTTGGACTTGGTAAAAAAGGATTATGTTGTACATGTGAGTATGAGCAGTAGTATTTAAACTCTATAAAGAATTTCATTAACAGTTTGTAAATACACGGTTCATGAAAGATGTGTACAAAGAGCACCTGCAAGTTGTATAGCAACTTATGTAAAAAGCAAAAAGTGCAGTCAAACATTACAGCATCACTGGGTTGAAGGAAATTGTCATGGAAAATGTGCTAGGTGTCGAAAGCCTGTTAAAGCTGGAATTACTGGATTGCACTGTAGATGGTGCCAAATTACGGTAAACAATTTTAACTAGAGGATATTTGAAATTTGAATCTTGAAACAAATAATAATTTAAGCTTTTAATATAACATCATAATTACCAGTACAAAATGAAGGAAAAAGTTAAAAGTTGCATTTCAGGTCAAGGTACTAATGTGTATACCTATACAGAGTGGTAGAAAAGTTCCGGAACGTTCAAATATTTTGGGAAATACTCATCGCATCAAAAAAAGAAAAAAATACGTGTTCAATATTTTTTTAAAAGCTATCCAATGACACCAAAATTTAACCCCCACCAACTGGGGGTATGGGTTGGGGCAACTTTAAAAGTTTAAGTGGAAACCCCCATTTGTTATTGCAGATTTGGATTCCGCAGGATAAATTACCCCAAATTGACCTACGATACAAGCCATTTTGGATGATAGAAGGCGTTGTAATTGACAAACCCAAAATAGGGTACAAAAACATTTGAAGTCGAAAAATGTCAGAATTACATTCATTTTTAGTATTCATTTCCTTACTAGCTTTTGATATTATTTCGTGATGTCTCTGTCTGAAAGAAAAAGAATAATTGTCCTGATGATGCGGGAGTATGGAGATAAAGAAAGATCATTGCAGCATGTCGCAGATTTATTCAATGAAGTCAATGCGGAACGTCAACCGATTTCTAAATCTACTGTGAGTCGAACAGTGAATCGTTTTGAGCGAACTGGTTCGGTGAAGGATGAACCATGATCTGGAAGACCTAAAAGCGCGACGAGAGGTGGTCAATTTGAACACCTTCGGCGGTAATTTCGTTATGTATGAAATAAATAATTTATTATTTTACTTCTTTTATTTTCTGATCCATCAATTCTTCTAGAAATAGTTAATTTTTATCGATTGCAGCGCCATCTGCAAAAAACCTAAAAAAATTATGACTAACATTTTGTGGCGAATCCGAATCTGCAATAACAAATGGGGGTTTTCACTTAAACTTTTAAAGTTGCCCCACCCCTACCCCCAGGGGGTTGGGGGTTCAATTTTGGTGTCATTGGATAGCTTTTAAAAAAGTATTGAACACGTATTTTTTCTTTTTTTGATGCGATGAGTATTTCCCAAAATATTTGACCGTTCTGGGACTTTTCTACCACTCTGTATATGATAGTGCTAGGATCAATGCGGAGTGATTGGCTGTAGAATTGCATAAATTAGAATATACATTTGTTAACGGTAGATTTTTAATTTTCTATAAAAGAAAATTGCATAAATTTAATGTCATGTTATAACTCGGGTATAAATAATATTTGCCCAACAATTCTTAAACAATGAATAAAAAATCTGTGGTAGCAATCGAGTTAAATATAATAAATAGCCCTTAGTCACAAATTATTTTAAACTAAATATGTATTCAACACTAAGTGGTCATCGTCAGTAACTATGAACAATTAAAAGAGATTGTTAAGAACTCATTTGATAATATTTTCTTTGCCACATAGGCTGAAGTGAACCTTTTCGGCACACAATTAACTAACGTTAGTTAATTGTGTGCTGAAAAGGTTTACTTCAGTGGTGAGGAGAATATCTTTGGAAGGTTTCCTTCATAACCGCTTTAATAATAAATTTTTTAATATTTGCTGTATGTATCTAGTTTAAAATAATAATCACTTAGATTTAAGTATTATTAGAAGTGTTGTTGCAATAATCTCGTGTCATGTTTTTGCTCTTCCTAAAATATATACTGTCAAACTATTTGAGAAGATAGATTTTTTATTTCAATATGTATAGATTTAGCTTTAAGGTACACGTAAAGGTATACAATAGTCGTATGGAAATTTAAAGCCATACTGGCATTTCTTTGAATATAAATTTCCCCATTTTGTAACAAGATTTCTTCAAGTCGTTAAATTTAACAATATCGAAAGCGATTTTACTTTTTGTTATTCTATAACTAAAAGAAATACATTTTTTGCAATTGCAACTTATTAAAATCCAGTAGTCTGTAATAAGACACAATCATTGATCTGCAAACTTTCAGAATTCTCTAACTACTTCTTATTGGAAAATTTGAAATTTGTTAAATCTGCGGTTCATGTTTTATGATTGTTGACATTACTTATCCATGATACAAGTTTTACAACTTATTTCCTTATTCCTGTAGAACTCGTATCAATTTGCCTATCTTTTTGAATAGTTAATATTTGGACATAATTTCGTCGCATGCATAATTTACAGCTCAAGTACCCTTCGGTTGCACAATAACTTCTGCTTTTAATAATTTCATTAGACTAACAAAAAGCTTATAATTTAATTTTTAATTAAAGTCAGGTTAAAAAATAACTATGTGGACATATTTCAGCTCCATAACAAATGTGTGTCACATATTAAAGCAGAATGTGGTTTAGGAGAATTTGCAGTTCATATATTACCACCAACAGCCATTTGTCCAATAGTTCTTGATCGTCAACGATCACTTCAGAAACGTGGTTCAAGGTATGGCCATGACAGCAGTTCGGTAAGTTTGTAATTGATTAATCTCATTATGTTAACTATAATATTTAGAGTTCAATTCCAAGTTTAACTTCGCAACCACCAATGTCATTTCAAATTACAGTCACTCCAAATAGTGTACCTGTTTTAGTATTTATAAATCCAAAGTCAGGTGGTCGACAAGGGTCACGTATATTAAGAAAATTTCAATACATCCTCAATCCACGTCAGGTACATAATTTGGCAACTGGAGGACCTATGCAGGGTTTAACTATGTATAAAGATGTTCCAAACTTTAAAGTGATTTGTTGTGGTGGTGATGGTACAGTTGGATGGGTACTAGATACAATGGGTATGTATGCTCTTCTTTAATAAAACTTGTGTTACAATGTACAGTGTGTCCCAAATTGGATGTATTAAATAGGTGCCTTAGTTGTTATTAAATATACAATAAAACTGTGTGCGCAGTCATGGGCCAACTTTTTGAGATCAATTCAATGGTAAAATCACAAACGAGCGATCTTTTTTTGTTTCCGAGTTATAGCCAAAAATTGATATTTTTAACAATTCTATTAATTCGTATAACTCGTTTGTTTCAAAAATATCCAAAAATACTGTAGAAGTCTCTTATTCAGTTTTTTACATAGAATTTAGTGGCGTACGCAAATATTTAATATTTATAACACTTTTGAGGTTATAATATAAACTTGCATTTTTTAAAATGGAAACCACAATTGGTTCCGCTTTATTTAAAAGCTCTTTTTGACAGTTTTTCAAAAATATATATCTTAATATTATTATTTTTTCAAATGTCCCGTTTATTCCATGTTTTTGTTATAATAAAATAATTTATTATACTGGTAATAAATAGTTGGCCGTGAAAAAAAGGGTAAACAAAAAGCGACAATTGTTTGTATAACAAACGTCAACAAGCTTCAATCATATCTATTGCACATGCAATAAATTGCATTGTTAGTTTGTAAGTGAACCTCCAGTCTGTTACTAAATGGCAAAATTTAAAAATTACGAAAAATACGATATGCTAGTTGCATTTATTGAGTGTGCGAGAATTCTACTATCAGCAAAAACTTTATATTTTAACAGGTAATTGCATAACTAATAGCAAATAATATTACTATGTCGTTTGTAAATAATACAGGTATCCTGAAAGACGACAACCAAGTATTAACATGTTTAAAGGTTAGATAGTAATTTACAACAGTTTGGCTGTTTTGAAAAACCTAGAACGAAAGAGTATGCAATTTTTAATCAAGAGCAAACTACTGTTGCAACCATAGCATGTGTGGAAACGAACCCAAGAACATCATGTAGGAAAATTGAAAGGAAAATGGGTGTTTCTAAATCAGCAGCTTCAAGAATATTGAAGCGTAATAAATATCGACCCTATAAAATTAAAATTATACATAGTTTGTTTCCCAACGATTTTCAAAAAAGAAGGCGATTTTGTCAATGGTATCTTCGTAAATGTGCTGCTACTAACAATTTTGGAAATAACGTCATATGGTCTGATGAAACACAAGTGAGTAGTACTGGTATCTTCAACAGACACATCAATCGACACTGGTTTAATGAAAATACCTATTAAACATATACGAGGCATCAACATTGCTGTTTTGGTTTAAATATTTGTTGCTAAATTGTTGGTCGCAAATTTCAATACCATATTTTTGAGAATAATCTTTCAGCTGGTCGCTATATTGAAATTTTGGATACCAACTTGCAGGAATTACTAGAGGACACGCCTCTCGAAAAAAGACAAAAAGTGTGGTTTCAACAAGATGGTGCACCCCACACAACGCTATAATACTCATGATTATTTAAATAAGGAATATCCCAATAAATGGATAGGTACATTTGGACCTGTTTAGTGGCCGCCTAAATCTCCTGACTTGTCGATATTGGACTATTCTTGTGGAATTTTTTGAAAGAGGAAATCTATAAAACCCAGCACCATAGTATTGAAGAGTTGCAAAATTCAATTGATGCAGCATTTCGTAAAGTTAAGGCGGTTCATTTATTAAATTGTATTAAATCTTTAATAAAACGATGCGAACTTTGTTTAAGAGAGAATGGAGGCCAGTTTGAACAATGTCTTTGAATTGTCAGTAAATAAAATATTGTAGTAGTCCCATCTGTGTTCTAGTGTTTTATATATATTGTGTGAGGGTGTGTGTGGGTGTGTGTGCATGCATGCATGCATGCATGCATGGGTGCGTGCTTGTGTGTGTGGGGTATGAGGTGTTTGAGTGTGTGTGTATTTGTGTATCCATATATAGATTATAGACTATTTATATGTAGATGGGGAAATATAATTTTCAATTTAAGATGTAGTTATATTAATTTTTGTAATATATGTAGTTATGATATTGTATTCTTCTAGCTTTCAAACTTTATTGTTTAGAAATGTGATGTGGTACAATAATAAACTCTTGTTTTGTGTTTACCTTTTGTTTCACGGCCAACTATTTATTACCAATATAATAAATTATTTTATTATGCCAAAACCATGGAATAAAGAGCTTTTAAATAAAGCGGGAACCAATTATGGTTTCCATTTAAAAAAATGCAAGTTTATATTATAACCTCAAAAGTATTATAAATATTAAATATTTGCGAATGCCACTGTATTTTCCGTAAAAAAACTGTATAAAAGACTTCTACATAATTTTTGGATGTTTTTGCAAATAAACGAGTTATACAAATTAATAGAATTGCTAAAAATATCAATTTTTGGCTATAACTCGAAAACAAAAGAAGATCGCTCATTTGTGATTTCACCATTGAATTGATCTCAAAAAGTTGGCCTCTGACTGCGCACACATTTTTATTGTATCTTTAATAACAACTAAGTTACCCATTTAATACATCCAATTTGGGACACACTGTACATACAGTTCATGTCCTTATTATAAGTTACAAAATTTTTGTGGTTGTCGTGTAATTACCAAAATTTGCACATTACAGTTAATTTAAAAGATAAGTTGAATATTGATTGATGTACCGAATAAAACTAGCAATAACCATTAAAATTTTTTTAGTAATATGCTTTTTATTGTTCAAGGTAATATGTGTGTATTATGATATTGTTTGTTATTTAAAACACTGATAAATAAAATGTCGCAATGTACAAACACCGAACTTTGCCGAAAAACAGTTTAAACATATCCTTAATATATTATGTTTGTCGTATTGCTCTAAAATATTTTAGAAGACTATAATTTTGGAACCCATTGAACACACCAGATGCAGTTTTCAATGTTAACATGTTGGTGAATACAAAAGGCTGTTGGGCACAATTAGAAACATCTCTTCACTGGCTAATGGATCAACAACAAAATTAATTTTACATGATAATCAAACCGCTAAGACTTCAATGTTACTTTGGCCACCGTGAATTTTTTTTTTGGTAGTTTAATTTTAAGTATTTATTTTTTCGATAACAATAATATTGTATAACTATGAAAACAAAATAAAACCCGAAATCTTCCCCATGCATAGTGTAATTAAAATTTTTTTAAAAAATATAAATGTCACTACTAGACATAATTCTCAGCTGATTACAGTTATACTTGTAAAATTATTAACTACATCTTATTTTAAAATTCACAATATTCAGATTTTAAATTACAATGTAACATAACATTCTTTTGTATCTACTTAGTTTAACGGAAAAAACCACTCATGCTCTCAGAGAAAGCAAATGAAAATTTTTATTTGCTTTCTCTGAAAACATGAGCAATTTTTTCATTTTTTATTTGTTGTGTTATGTGAATATAAAGTCTTTAAGAAATTGTATTAAACAAGTGACTGAATCTATATGTAAAATAGATTTATTAATTGGTTTTATGTGAATATTAGACTTGAGGTTAAAAATTTATTCGAGGTAATTAAAAAGTGCATTAATCATTTTTGCGAAGATTTTGTACCTTGTAAATCATCCGGGATATATTGGATAAATATTATTTTCTTCACGGGTTTGTTTTTCAACTAAATGTTTCGTAAATAAATTTTCTCTCTTTAGGTTTTTTTTCTTTTTTGTTTGTGACACACCCCGCTTTATGACCTTGTAGCTAGCACGGCATTCTTAGGATTCCTTTTTCTTTGTGGTATTTGGTGCAAGCTATTCTCGTTACTTTCATTATTTTTTTGCTTGTTTGCTCGGAATACCTTAACAGTGTTGGTTAGAGGCTGTCATCTTTGTCGTTTCCAATATTATTTTTTATTGTGTTTTCCTAGTTTTATCTTCTATTAACTGTCTATTATACAATTATTGCTGTGTTCATGGTAGCAATATCTTTGAAATTATTGTATGGATATATTTAAGTTGGTTATGTTATCTTTATTTGATTTTCTTATCACAGTGGATGCGCTCAGTAAGAAAATCATATGCCTGGGTCTCATTTGGAGCCTAGTTGTTTTTAAGTATCGATGTGCTGAAATAGAATTTATTTTGTCACTAACGTTGCAGGTGATTCTTCAAATCAATCTGTTTTAATAAGGGCATTCTCTACCCTCTACCCTTTCTCTACAATGTTTATCCTAAACCTCTACTTTTTCTTATCTCTCTATTTCCATTTTCAACCTTATTTTATTACTATACTGAACCTGTCTTAGTCTTGAGACAACCATCCATCACCTAAGAGTGGTGCTCCCCCACTCTGACTACACTTTGTTTGGTCAAGTAGTGCTTTGCTATCCGCCATTTTTTTCTATCGCCATTGTTCAATACTGGTCCTTTCTCTTCTCTCCTTTACCTGGTTGTTATAGAATTCCATATAGCCAATTTCCCTTTTATCTTTGAGGGTTGTTGCCCCACGACATTAGGTCATGGATGCAGGGAACCTTCATCTATTGTATATTGCCACTCTCTTCCACTGATTTACGCTAAAGTCGTCAACAGTGAATTTTTTATCTGATTTGGCCTGTGGGCTGACTTCCTCTTAATCAACACCAGGATGCAGGGACTTAATTTTTCTTTCTATTTGGTCCCTCATGCTGTTCATATGAACAAGTAGTGCTTCACGGAATTTTTTCTTTTGGAGGGCATGAGTAAAAACCCCTTTTCAGATTCCTACGAGATCGCTCTACTCCCGCGGGAATCCCCTTTTCTGTTATTATATTTGTAGGAGGGGTGATGTGCCTTAACAAAATTAAAACTTACGTTATCTTTTCTTTAAATTTTTTCTTAAGTCATCTTAAGTATTAGGTTAAACCATAAATGTTTAGTGTTTATCTTTCTCTCTGATAATATCTTGAAGATTTTATCTTAACTAATTAGTATTTTAAAGCACAAAGGGTTTGTTATTTATCTTTCCCTTCAAAGGTATATTGGAGATCTTACTTTAGCTAATTAATATATGGTCATAAATGGTTGGTTAGCTATCTTTTCCTGAAAATATCTCAGAGATTTTACCTTACCTAGGTAATGTTTTGAACCGCAAATGGTTTGTCACCTATCTTTCTCATAAAAACTGTGTTCAAACTTTTATCTTACCTAAACAATACTCTAACCCATAAATGGCAAGATATATATCTTTCTCTCTGCAATTATCTCTGAGATGTTGTTTTATCCTACCTTTGCTTTAACACAAATAAATTATCTATATCTTTCTCTTTGGAAGATTCCATTGCAAAATTACTTTATTTATTTGATGTTCCAAACCTTCGGTATTTATGATCAAAGGTAGGATTGATTATTGTCAAAAAGAAAACATTTAACTTATCTTTTAATTTTGCATTTGATAGAATATATTTAAGAAATTATGTATCGTTAATGTAGTAGTACTGACTAATTTAATAACTTAACGTTTGTACTGCTGCAATGCATTTTCTTTATCTTGTTAAATGCCAATATGAAATTTGTTTAGCTTAAGAGAAAATCTTAAAACATATTAATGTTTGTATGCATTAGTGTGCAATGAAAAAAATGAACTTTTTATTTAGTTTTATAATGAACTTAAGTGTTTGAGTCTCATACTCCAAACTAAATAGAAGACATACTAAGATACGTAAAAGGACATGAAAATTTAATAATTGCAAGGGATTTTAATGCAGTGATAGGTGAGGGTAGGGATGGCGCGGTAGTAGATTTATTTGCTTTAGGCACGAGAAGCGACAGAGGAAATTGGATGGTAGAATTTTGCGACAAGAACAATTTAATCATCACTAACACATTATTTTGACATCATGCTAGTAGACGATACATGTGGAAGATGCCAGGAGTTACAGGAAGATATCAATTAGATTGCATTCTTGCTAGACAACGATTTAGGAATGAAGTAAAAGACTATAGAGACTACCCAGAAGCAGATGTAGACACTGACCACAATATCGTAATTATGAAGGCCACTCTTAAATTTAAAAATTTGGAAAAAAGAAACGGAAAAATGCATTTTGATTTTGAGAAACTAAAATATCTACAAATGATTTGAAAAATAGCTTTTTATTATACAAGGGAAAAAAGTACTAGATTTTAGCTCGAGGTGTGTTTGTCTCCTGACACGAAGCGGAGGGAGACAAAACACCGAGAGTTAAAATCCTACATTTTTACCCATGTATAATACACTATTTTTTCTGTGACAGGCAAAACGATGATTTAATATTGAAAAAAATATTACAATATATTAAAGTCAAAAATCAATCAAAGTCAAATTTGAAGTTTCAAACAAGTAATCAAATATATGTCAATTTAATTCTGTGAGTGGTTTCAAAAATTGCTTACTTAAGTTGTTTATATCGGTTGTTTTGAACGCGACGAAGTTATGATACGATGTTATGTCACACCAGAATGTTACAAGTGTGGACCCGACTTTAAATTAAACATCTTCCTGTTCTTACTTATTTGTACATATCCGGGAAAAAAGTACTAATTTTTTTCGTGGGGAAAAAAGTAAATTCATAAAAAGTGACATTTTGTTATCTGTCAAGAAACATTAAATGCCAAATTTTTTTCTCGTCACATAATAAAAGTTTTTTTTATATTTATCTTGAGGAGGAAAACTCATTATGATTTAGACTACCTCTTTGGTAGATGTTAACATAGTTCTGAGACGACCCTATGGTGGGTTTACACTTGTCAGATACCAATACTATTCAACGAAGATTGTATATGGATCTGAGGCGAATCCATTGTGGGTTTACACTTGTCAGATACCGATGCTGTTCAATAAAGATTGTATATGGTTCTGAGGTAACCCTATGGCAAGTTTACACTTGTCAGATACCAATGTTGTTTTATGGGGGCTGTTAATATGCTTATTGTTATGTAATTAGTTATTGTTTGTATAAATAGAAATCATGTACATAGGCTGTATTTCATGTTACTACCGCAAGGAAAACCCATGAAAAACTTGCAACGTTTCCTAGATATTGGGGGCATTTGATTTTCATTTATTTCGTTTATTATTACTTTTAGTAATGGAATCCATTGTTTACTGAAAGTCACGGATTCGTTTGCTACGCAGTTATTTTTATGTAGGGTTATATAAGCAGCATCTTTGATTTTGAGTTTTTGGTGGTTTTCTTCTTTGTCAATAATTTTTGCATTCTCCCATTTTATTTTAGAACTGAAGTCCCATGCATGTTGGCAAATTATGGATTTTTCAAATTTTCTATTTTTTGTATATGATTTATGTTATTTTAATCGAACTTCAAATGATCTAGAACTTTCCCCTATATAAAACTTGTTACATTCGCACAGTATTTTGTAGATACAGTTTTTGGAACTCTGTATTGTGTTTTTGTTGTAATTTGTTTTTGTATTTTCTTGATCGTTTTTGGGAATTAAACCACTCATAGTTGTTAAAATTGCCTTTATTTATGTTTTGATCCATGACCTAGGATCATTGTCAAAATAATAAAAATTTCAAGTTTGACATTTATGGTCACACAGTACAGTAAACCATCCCACTTTTAGAGTCTACCAAAGATCCATAAAAGAGACATTCCTTTGAGACCTATCATACGCTCCATAGATTCATCATGCCATAATTTAGCAATTTAGCAAATTTCTCCTAAAAATTATAAATCCATTAGCAGGCAAAATGAATTCTTTCATAAAAAACAACAAACTCTTTTTAAAAAAATTATCAAACATCAGATTTGAAAATGCACACACACACACACACACACACACACACACACACACACACACACACACACACACAATGGTAAGTTTTGATGTAGTAATCTCTTCACAAATGTCCCTGTAAACAAAACGCTTAATATTGTAAAAAACAAACTACAAAGAAATGACAACCTTAAAGAAAGAACAAAACTAAGTATATCATCGATCATGGAATTACATGGTGTATGCGTCAATACCACATATTTTCAAATAAATGACCATTTCTACAAACAGAACTTTGGAATTGCGATGGTAAGTCCACTATCGCCAATCTTTAGTAATATATTCATGAAAGAATTACCACTAATCTGTTGGAGATATGTAGATGATGTATATGCTATTTGGCCTCATAATACCGAACTAATTAAAAACTTTGTAGATTCAATTAACAAAATAGAAGCAACTATTAAATTCACATATGAATTAGAACAACATGGAACACTTCCATTTTTAGATATTCTAGTTAGCAAGAATGATACAACAATTAATACATCAGTATATACAAAACCAACACACACGAACAGATTCTTAAACTTCGATTCAAACCACCCACACTGTATCAAACGAGGAATTATCAAAACCATGTATGAGAGAGCAAAATTAATACCATCAAACGAAGAAATTTTAAAGAAAGAGAAAAATCTAATCAAATGTGCACTAATAAAAAACAACAATAGGAAACAAATTCAAAATCAAAACAGTATTTAGAACCAAGAATACACTAAGAACACAATTAACAAAAATAAAACCCAAAAACGCAATACAAAGTTCAAAAAACTACATCTACAAAATACTGTGTGAATGTAACAAGTTTTATATAGGGGAAGGTTCCAGACCATTTAAGGTTCGATTAAAAGAACATAAATCATATATAAAAAAAATAGACAATTTGAAAAATCCATAATTTGCCAACATGCGTAGCACTTCAGTCATAAAATAACATGGAAGGACGTAAAAAATTATTGGAAAAGAAAACAACCACCAAAATCACAAAATCAAAGACGCTGCTTATATAACCTTACATAAAAATAACTGCATAGCAAACGAATCAGTGACTTTCAGTAAGCAATGGATTCCATTACTAAAAGTGATAACAAAAGAAATAACAAATGAAAATCAAATGCCCCCAATATCTAGGCAGCAATGCAAGTTTTTTCTGGGTTTTCCTTGCGATATAAATATGAAATACATCTACATACATGATTTCTAATTATACAGACAATAACTAATTACATAACAATAACAGCCCTTGTAAAACAGCATTGCTATCTAACAAGTGTAAACCCACCATGGGGTTGTTGAACTTATATGAAATTTAACTGTATACAAATTAATCAGCTGATTTTACGTTAAGGGTATTGGCTACCTCAATGTTGCTCATAGGCGCAACACAATTTGAAGGCACTCATTTTCTTTTAAACTTTAAAATTTTCATCTAATGTATTCAAACCAAATATATCAAACATTAATAAATCAAAGTCACCTTCAATTTATGTCATAAATGTCAAATTTTTATTATTTTGACAACGATCCTAGGTCATGAATCGAAATGTAAATAAAGACGATTTTATCAACTATGATGGTTTATTCCTTAAAGAATATCAAGAAAAATACAAAACAAACCACAACAAACATACAAGGAAAAGATTGCTTAAAACATATGTGTGGAGCTCAGCACTGTGCGGCTGTAAAACTTGGACAGTAGGAGAAGCAGACAGGAAAAAGATAGAAGCCTTTGAAATGTGACGCTACAGACGTACGATGAAAATATAATGGATAGACAAAGTTAAGAACAAAAGAGGTACTATAAATGGTAGGGGAATAAAGAAATGTGTGGAAAACAGTAAAAAATAGAAGAGATATAGGATGAAAGGCTACATACTAAGGTATGAGGGAATAGTGCAGAATATATTAGAAGCAGAGATAGAAAAAAAGAGAAGTAGAAGTAGACCTAGGGTAGACACTTTTGCACACAGATAGTGAAAGATGTAGGCTGTGAGAATTTCAGTGACATGTGTAGGCTAGCTCAGAATAGAAATCAATGGAAGTACGCGTCCAACCAGTTCCAAGATGGAAAAACTAATGACGAAAAAATAAGTGCTCTTAAATCTGATGATTATTATAAACAACTACAGGTTTTGATCTTGAAATATTTTCAACTAATGTTGATTGTGCGAAAGGGTATATTGGAAAACAATTAATTCGACAAATGTTCAAGTGCTGGGGGAACTTAGTAGCCACAGGTTGCTTAACCCCCTTCACATACCACTGAATATCGAGGCAATAGGGTGAATAATTGTAAAACAATAGAAGGGAAACTGAACTGCATCTTACAAGAAAGAGCTGTGGCTATGTTCAAAGACAACAAACATAAAAACGAGAAAAAAATTGTTGGAAGCATATGTGTGGAGCACCGTGCAGCACGTTTATGAAATAGAGGCAGTAGGAGAAGCAGACAGAAAAACGGTAGAAGCCTTTTGGAATGTTGTACTTCAGATGTATGAGGGTGATAGCATAAACAGACAAAGTTAATAACAAAGAGGTTATAGAAATAGTAGAGAAATACAGATATCTATGGAAAACAAAAAAAAATAGGAGAAATAGAAAGGCAGGATACTTCTAAGGCATTTTTGGGAAATAGTACAGGATATATTACAAGCAGAGATAAGAAAAAACGAGGTAGAGGTAGACCTAGATCAGACTATTGCACGCAGATAGTGAAAGATGCAGACTGCAAATTTCAGGGAAATGTGTAGGTTAGCTCAGAATAGGAAACAATGAGGGTACGCATCTAACCAGCTTCAGGACTGAAGACCTAATGATGATGAAGTTTTAAGGCAATTGTTACGCCTTTTAGCCCGCATCAAGTTTCATTTTAATATTAGGATTAGGAAATTTTTGAATCCAGCAAGGGAAAGCTTTTTTCCTATTCTTAATTTAATTAAGTTCTTACATGTAAAGTTTTACAAATACAGATTCTCATTAACTGGGGACAATATTACTCTAATTTAGTGCACATATTTTTGCTAAGCATGCATTTTCTAGGTTAAAGGAATGTGATGTGTTAGCACGGTTAGCCATAAGAAGCATTAAATGGTGGGGATACCAACATCATCATGAGAAAGACGCATTTTAAAGCAAGAGACTTGACTTGATTACCAGCTGCAAAACAGATTGAACAACGGTATCTGTTAATTCCGGGCAAAGTGTTCTTATCGTATACTTGTATCTTTTTTTTTAACTATTATCTAATAAATGTCTTGAACTCCAAAAAGGTGTAGGTTCATGCACTTTTTGACCAGAATTTGGTGAAACATAGAAGAAACTAATCCCTAACCCTCTGAAGACGAACAGAGTCTGCTTTTGGCTCCAGCTCATAAGCAGGTAAACCCTTGCTTATTATTACAATGTTAGCTTTATTCGTGATGGCAATAATTGCAACCCAATTTGGGGCGTAATAAATTACACCCAGGCATATGCAGTGATTGATGTCCTGATAAAACGTAATAACCTCAGCATCCGAATTGAACCGCCATCCTTTTAATGATTGTTTTAATGGAACAAACACATGAAAATCGCATGGAAACAAGTTAGGACTGTAAGTTGGATGTTGTAAAACTTTCCATTTCATGTGACAAAGTAGATCTTGAATCGTCTGCACCACATGTGATTGAACATTATCATCATGCAGACGAATGACACCATTGTGAGCATCCAGGGATATTTATTCTTGATGCTGGCACATAAACCTTTTAAGGTGTCTGCATAGCTCTAAGTGTTAATGTAAACCCGGGTTCTTTAAAATCCAAGAACAGCACTGCATACTAATTGAAAAATACAATCAACATTACTTTTCCTGTCGAAGGTTGAATTCGAATTTTTTTTTGTTTTTGGAGATTCTACATGATTCCACTGCATACTCCAATGTTTGGATTCAAGTTTGTAGTGATAACATCCAGACATCACCGGTAACAATTTGGTGTAGATAGCACATTAAATGTTGTATTGCTAAGGCTGAACGCATATTCTTTTGCTTATCAGTAAGCAATCATGGGATCCACTGATCAGCAACTTTGTGATATTCAAGACTATGAATGAAAGAATGAGCAGTTCCCATGTGTATGTTCAACATTTGAGAAAGCTCTTTAACTTTGATGCATCTATTTGCAAGCAATTCGGTTTCCAGCTGTTTCACATTTTTATCTGATGCTGCAATACATGCAGGTCCAAGGCGGACCAGGCCAAATCTTTAGTAGATTCTCTTCTGTCAAAATTTATTATACCATTCAACTATTGCCATATGAGAATAACTATATTCATTTTACATAACCTTTATTCTCATAAATTTCCATTGGTTGACACCTTTCAGCAGTCAAAAACTGAATAACGGCTTGGAGATTATGTTTGGATGGATTTTCTATTGCAGATGCCATTTTTCATTCAGTCACAACACTTAGAAAAGAGCAAGCTGCAAATATTTTTCACATTGCATACATCAGTATTACTTACACAAACAACATGCACAAATGAATTCTGTTGTCATAGAAACGAAATCATGGTTATGCTAATCAACGTGTATCTCTTGAACTATCCTCGTATACAGAAAATTTGTTTAATTATAGCCACGCTGGCCTAATTGGAAGCATTACAAGACAAGTAGACCGAATAAAATAAATATTTTATTGCCTAGTAGAACAATTGGAAATTGTACTTGCAAATTAAATTCTAATAAAGCCATCGCCAGTAAGAACCTTAAGGTGGTGGGGTTTTTAATTAAAAGCATTACATTCAATTGAAATGAAGATCCCGTTGAGCTATACCCACTACCAGTGTGGTTTAAAAGATATTTCGTTCAATGATGTACCTAATTGGTTTTGTACATCTAGTGAAACAATCCAATATTATTTCAAAACAATATCGGTAAATAAGCAATTAAATTATTTATGTATCATCTTTGTTACGGAAAGCGAAATTACAAATTTACAGTAATTTTCCTATAGATACAGTATGAAAGCAAACAGAATATTGGTAAAATCAATAAGATTATGCTTAGCTACTGTAATCAGCTTGGAAACACAACTGATGAAATCGTTATAAAAATATCAACTGTCTGAAACAATTTGCATAATGGCTTTATAAACGAATGAACAAAGAAGAAATATAATCATTTTTCTACATTCATCTTGTGGTCATAACGAGAAATTGTAGAAGTAAGCTTCTGCATGACCACTGTCATATGCTACTTAATAATTTTGTTATCCTTTTAATTATTTTCTGTACCCACCCATGCTCTAAAGTAATGCAGAATTCCAACCCGATGATGGGTTCCGCCTATATAATGCCATTTGTCTTTAGTAGGAGGACTTCAATGGTCAATTGGTCATTAAGTTTGAAACGTTAATTTTCTACAATAATGCTACATGTAATTATTAACAAATTTACATAGGCTTAAATTCCCCAGACCAACAAATGCGCCTCAAATTAAAAGAACAGCACTTACCCTGTGGGTATCCTGATCCTGCTGCATCTCTACTCTCGTATGAGTGGGGTCCGGATGTCCCCTTGCTAGGTTCTCGGTAGCTCTCCTATGGATAAAGCTTCAATATTTTACAAAACGGCTGAAGAAAAGAACGAATAGAATTGGACCATTTTGTCGACTGTCCGGACTCTACAATAACACGTCCATATTTGAGGAAGGCCGGTAGTAAAGTAATTTTGTTTTGACACAGTCGCTCACACGAGTCATTGTCTCTCCTCCAAGAGAGGTTAAAGTTCTGATGCAAAACTGCTAGGCACAGCTATGCGTTAAGCATGAAAACCGCAATCCTAGCACTTTCTCAATCCACAAATCAGAAATAAATATCCGGACTTACGTGAGGATCAAAGCTTTTTGTGGTTTCCATGTAACGCTTATATTAAACATAAAAATACTGAAAAATTCATTGTGCAGAGTTTAAAAATCCTCTGAACCTAACTAATACAATAAAAAATATAGCTTTTAAAAAAACGAACAAGCTAACAGCAACTACCTGCCTATTAACAACAGCAATGAAGTCCATTGCATCACAATCGCTAGCCACACCGTTACAAAAAGTTTTGTGCTGATCAAAGGTATTTCTAACACTAGTAGCATCCGCGTGCAGTACTCATACATGAAAAGTTTCAAATGTCAATCAGCAGTACCCAACGTATATTTTAATAAACTTACAATAAGTGGATCGTATGTACAAAGTTGTAGATTGTATGACAAGTGAACACACACTAACAAATTTTTTTAATTTCTCTTATAATATTCGGTGTTCCATTGAGGTGCATCCTGAAATGTATAAGTATTATTCTTTATTTGTAGATAAAGTTGAATTTGAGTGCGAACCTGCTGTAGCTGTAATTCCTTTGGGTACTGGTAATGACTTGGCAAGATGTTTGCGATGGGGTGGTGGTTATGAAGGAGAATCTGTTCATAAGATACTTCACAAAATTGCTCGATCTACACCTGTCATGCTTGATCGGTGGCTGATTGAATTATCAGATACAGAACCTTTAGACGATAGTTTAAATCTAGAGGATACTCGCATTCCATACAATATAATTAACAATTATTTTTCAGTTGGTGTGGTATGTATCATGAATATTAAGTTAAGCAGCTATTTATCTGAAATAAATATGTTTAGGATGCAGCTATTTGTGTGAAATTTCATTTAGAAAGGGAGAAAAATCCAGAAAAGTTTAATAGTAGAATGAAAAATAAGTTATGGTATTTTGAATATGCAACATCTGAACAGTTTGCAGCTTCTTGTAAAAACCTACATGAAAATATAGAAATAATTGTAAGTATAACGATATGATTTATTCTTCAAACACTTTTATTTAATATTTATAGTGTGATGATGTAGCGCTTGATCTAGCAAATGGTACTCCTCTTCAAGGTATTGCTTTATTAAACATTCCTTATACACATGGCGGTTCCAATTTGTGGGGAGAGCATTTATCTGGTGTAAGACGTCGTAGTAAAAAACGAAAAAAGAAGCAAAAAGACTTAAGTACAACTAGTTTTAATTCTGTAGATTTGAGTGTAGCTATACAAGGTTTGTCATTTTTTTATAAAGCAATATTTAAACAAAAATTTATATCAGATATTGGAGATGGACTTATAGAAGTTATTGGATTGGAAAATTGTCTTCATATGGGACAGGTTCGAACTGGACTTAGAGCTAGTGGTCGGCGATTAGCACAATGTTCATCAGTAATCATCAAGACAAAAAAGACTTTTCCAATGCAAATAGATGGTGAACCATGGATGCAGCCAGGGACCACTGTAAGTAAAGAAGTAATATTAACGTCTTTGTCTTGTACTTTTTTGAAACGAACAGTAAAAGCTACTATTAGTATTTAAATCAGATAGTACCTTTTATCAGTGAAGTTATACTATGTATTCTTTGGTACAATTTCAATTTTTGCATTGCACCTAGTTACTGCATCTGAGCATTGGAAAATGAATTACAGTTATTGTTAACTATTTCAAACTAAAAAATTAGGAAGCAATAGATTGAACAGGTTTGGCTACCATGATAGTCACAATCTGGCTCAAACATGTTACATGTTTTAATTGCTACAAAATCATAGCACAACTTATGTTTGAACATCTGTGCAAAAAGATCTGCACCAAGTAATATATATATATATATATATATATATATATATATATATATAATTTTCTAGAAAGCTAAAACCTTGATCAGACAGGGGCAAAACCTTAGCAGTTGTTCTCAGCTGGTAACATTGAGATGAGAAGTTATCATAAACTCATTCAATTTTACAAGTTGCTACAAGTTTATTCAAAACATTAATTGAAAGCATATTGATTATTAATTCCTCCAACTCAATGTAGACTATACTGTATTTTTTGTCGGTCTAATTATTACGAACGTAGCAATATGCACAATTCAGGGAATTAGGAAAGAGAAAACACCCAGGATTTATAACGATCCCCTATTATTCACACCCCACTATAGGTTAGCTCAAATTTCTCAATTTAAAGCATTTCCAAAACTAACTTATTTAATCTCATGCTCAATGCAAGAAAATGTATTACTAACAGATTATAACAATTTCTGTGAAAGCTGCACTTTCAAAAATGTACAAAAAGTCAGAGTTGAACGCTTTTAAGTTCTTAAAAATATAAAATCTGAACAGATGTAACATATGTGCATTATTTTAACTATACTTCTCATTTTATTAACTTGTGTACCGAGTTGTTTCAATTTTCTATATAAATTTCTTAATTGTTTGAAGTTATAATATCTAAATGTTGAGATAGGCATACCATCTACTAATAAATACATCTAAGCAAAAAGGTTTTTTGAGCAACTACAGTCCAGGACAGCAAACACTTTTTAGACAAAGGGTAACATTTTTGTAATTTAAAAATTTGAACATCCGTAACAGAATAATTGTCAATATTGTTAGATTTATCAAAATTATCAGTATGGATACAGTAACTCTTAATAATAAACAGCGATACCGTCAACTGAGGTGTAGTTGGACAGTACGGCATAAATTGGACAAGAGGTAGTTTTTTCGAAAGGACCCCTGTTGTGTGATGAAAGTTTGACCTTGAGTCGCCAAACATGCCAATCCAGTTTTAAAGTGCTTTTTGCTGGCACAAGTGATACAAATAGGTCACGGCAAACAATTCAGATTTTTACATCAATATAATAGAGAATTTTTGCCATTTATTCAATGCTGTCTTATAATTATTGTACCTGGCGTATGGACAATTATGGGATACTGATTTTTCAGTTAAAGTTTTGTTATTATCTTAGTAGCAAATCCTAAAACTACTCCTTGCATATTTCTCAAATATATTGATATCAGCGGCATAACATTAAAAAAATATATTTTGTAGGGGTTGGACACTCGAAAAATAGTTCGAAATTATAAAAAAACAATGAGAAGTGTCGTCACCAAAGGTATATTATTTGAAAGAACATTTACACGGGGCAGTACAAGGTGTCAAATTTAAGCGGCTGAGTCTCATGGAGGTGGCTGAAATGTCCCTAAGTCTCTACCATTTACAATTATTTGAAAGAAATTAAATGTGACAAAAAATATGGCAATCAAACAATCTTATTTGTAACTGAAGAATCATTATTAAGCGAAGGAATTATGATGGCAGCAAATGGAATTTTCCACTAGATGTCGGAACTGTAAGACTTATTGTAAAATTTTACTTAAATTGAACTAAAAAGACTGTTAAAATTTTCCACAACAACGTTTTGGTTATGAGTGGTCAAAAAATGTTCTAACAATACATCATAAACTATCCGTTAGACTGTCATAAAATATAAAATGTGCGCAAGCATAAGTAACACCAACTGTGATTAAAAATTAGTTTAACGAACTTTAAAAATCAATTGAAAACGCATACCCTCCCACTCCCACAATGTAGTCAACTATGACGAAACTAATTTTTTCAATGATCTGAACTATTTTGCAGTTATTGCCAAAAAAGGAACAAACATTGCGATCGTACAATGGTTAGTTCCAAAACTAGTATTATGATTGCTGCTGCTGCGTCTGTTTATGTTCTCCCACCATAGGTCATGTATAAAGCACAACATTTATATCCAACTTGGATCGAAAATGGCCCCCAAGTGCTGGTATAATAAAAGCAAGAGTAGCTGGTTCTCGACATGTTTTCTTTTGAAAACTGGTTTAATCAAATAACCTTGCTATATTCTTCCAAGGCAAAAATTCTTCTAGATGGAAACCTCTCAAGAAATGTTTCTGTCAGTGATCGAGAAATGTTAAGAAAATAATAGTGAATTTACGCTTGTACCACTAAATTCAACACACCTCTTTCAGTCACTCCATGTGTTTTATATCAGACCAATAAAAGAAGTGTGGTGCTCTATTATTAGAAAGTGGAAAATGAAGAACAGGAGCATTTTCCTAAAAGTGATTTTTCCTCTCTGCTGATCCAGGCATGTTAAAAAATTAGTCTATGCTCTGTCGATAACGTTCAAGCTGGATTGCAGCATGCAGAATATTACTACCCAATCCAAACAGTTTTAAAAAAATTTGCAAGCTATACACCAGTAAATGACAATAATGATATAGAAAGGAACTGGACTGACAATTTTACTTCTTTCTTTAAGATGTTCTTGCTTTGACGTATGCAACAAGAAACCTTAGGGGCAAAAAGTTTTCTATGCTACCCAACAGAGGTATATTATCTGAATTTGATTAAGATGACAAATCTGGTGAAGAAGCTGAAACATTCATGTCTGAAGCAGACGAGGATTCAGATCAAGTTTCAGTAAAAATTGATGCTCAATGTGGTGGTGACAGCGAAAATAACTGCGACACCTTTAATAAAAAATAAGGCTGTTAAACCTGATCTTCCTACTTATGGTATTGTGTTTGAAAAGAACCATTTTGTTGTTGTGAAGTTTGAGGCTAGTATAAGTAATATAAACTTCATAGCAAAAACCGAAGACATCAATGGAGACAGTTTTACTTTAAACTTCTTAAAGAAGAAGTTTTCCGAAAAACTAGGTAGGGGTATAATTGCTACTTTGTTTACCCAAATTTTCCCAATAGATCAATACTTTTCAGTAAAGAAATCAAGATATCATTAAGAAATCACATTCACTTGAGAAGAAATCACTTCAATTATGATTCTGTAGGTTACGCACTTCTTAGTACTTTGCTAAGATTTAAACATTTCTTTAACTTTCAAGTTTCTGTTCTAGTTTCTTTATTGTACTTTTAAAAACGCTTTTGGTATCCAACTCCATCTATATGGACACCTTTAGTTGGCTTTTCTGGGCGTTTACAGCTAATTCCAACTTCACACCAACTTAGAGGGAAAGCTGGACACCTACTTTTAAAAAAGTACATCTTTATTTTTATTGCAATCTATAAATAGCTTATTTCATAAATATAGCCTAGACCTACCTTCGTGCATTTTGGCATATTTTTGGAGCAGAAATTGATTGCAGTATCTTTAAAAAATGCTAAGTTTTGTCCAACTACATCCCGGTTGACGGTAATTAGTAAAAACTAAAGCAACTATAAAGTTTATGTTACAAATCTTATTTTAAATTCACTTAGGAAACGCTCAAAATAATCGGCTTAATCTGTGTTGAATAGTACAGTAAATAATAATTTGTAGATGTAAGATGATACCAGTCTTACAATTTTATCTAGTGTTTACTTGATTTTGTGACAAGAATTTTTATGTAAAATTAGCGTTCATTTCAGAGTAAAGCCATAAACAAGTATTTGTGAAACTGACTTTCGATAAAAATTATGTTATAATATTGAGAACATTGTCAAAGCATTTATCAAAAGACTTTTAAGATATAAACAGTTTCTTGAACTTTATTTAAGCAGACTGCAAATTTATTTTTTGTGTAATAGTTATTAATTAATGGAATAACATTTATAACAGCCTTTTTTATGAAGTAAAAGTATTGTTAACAGTTGAAGGACAGAATAGCTGGATCGCTCGTATTTTCAGCAACATTTGCTAAACATACACTAGTAACACTTTGTTACACTCGCAAACGTTGCTAACATTACAAATTCTCTTTAACCATTAGCGATACTGTTAATTGTGATAATAGACATTATCTGTTTCTCTGGAAATAAACAAGAAAACAAATCTCTAAAATTTTTATAAAATATCCTGCAAAAATAGCACTTCACATTGTTTGTTACCAGTTGTGTAATAAGCCATTTTGTACATAATTTAGTTCTATGCAATTAGTTTTACTAGCAATTTTGCTTTGGCTTATAACTTGAAAAATTGTTGAAAGCTGTTCTCATCTAAGATTTCAAGGTTACTTGAAATATTTAATTATGGAATCATACTTTGGAAAAAATTGTAGTTATTTTTTCACATAATTTGAAATTGCTTAAAGTTAAAAATAGTTCATTAATTGTACATTATTATTCTCTACAAATTAATTTTTACCATTTTGCCCTAAATTAACAGTAGAGATTCCATTTACTATTTTCAAATTTTATATTGAAAATTTGTATGCAACTAAATTCAACAAACACAATATATATGTTACCACTAAAGACACACGATCTTTAGCAATCCTTCCATATATACACAGAGTAACAGACCAAACTGACAAAATTCTATGTAAACACAACATCAAAACAATGTATAAGACCGCAAATAAAATTTCACAAATATTACCAACTCCAAAAGATCCAGAAAACAGTCTTAAAGCCCTAGGCGTATATAGTATACCTTGCAGCTGTGGTTTAGTGTACATAGGAGAAACAGGATGGTCAGTGCAGACTAGACTAAACGAGCATAAGCGATGCTTAAGAACAAGTCAGTACAATCGCTCAGCAGTGGCCAAACACCAACATGCAGGCCATACCATTAACTTTGACAAGACGAAACTAATTGCCAGAATTCCATTTTTCTACAATAGAAAAACAGAGAATCCATAGAAATCAGTAAAAATTCTAACAATTTAAACAAAGACAATGGCTACTACCTTTCTCCCATTTGGAAAACGAGCCTATGTTCACAAAAGCAGAACCGTAACGTTCACTGATCCGTTACACACTCCTCTCTATTCATGATCACTCGAGCATCAAGATCTCACCCTATATAAATCACCACTTTCGCTACTTTCACCAGTTACTTTGCCATAATACACCTTTTGGCTTAAATGGGCTGGTGAGTCTGCTAGTTCAGAAGTAACTCTTCATACTTTTTACACCTGTCTAATTAATATTGTATCATTCTTATTTTTATTATTTTATATTTATATTTCATTTTCTTTTTTGTTCTGATAAAGCCCCTTACAAAAGTGGGCGAAACGTTAGCCTTAGTTTATATAATGACACGGTTCCAACCTGAAACCATAAATATTTATAATGACTCCGGCCGTGAAAGCCTTCGACAAAATCACAAAAAAGTAGACTTGCATTTATTTAAAATGTGTGAATTGCTAAGGCAATTAATGCAAAGATGTTGTTTTTTTGCAAAGTTGTAGCGATAAAGTGAATAAAGTTTGACGAAATCATCACAGCAATAAAGATTGTGATCTTGTTTAGAAAGCAGACAATTATTAGCATTAGGCTTTGTCTGTACTAATATGGAAGCAGCGAAGCGAGACTTAAACAGGTTGCAGGAATGAATAACTTTGTGTAAATCTGTTTTATGATTTACCGACAAATTCGATAAAGATTTACACGTTTTTTCCAGATAAGCAATTAACTCTTTATAAGATGGGATAGCGGTCGGATCTTGATGCAATTCAAAACTATGGGCAGTATGTACATCAAGGTAATTTAAGATCATTTGTACAAGAATAAAATCCCATTGCTATATGGGCAAATTAAATTCCTCAAGCGCTTGTAAATTATCAACAAAAGTATCAACTAATTTTTGCAAACCGGCAGGGTTATCAGAATTCAATTTAGAAAATTTATCAATATTGTTCCATAGAGCTAAGGTAATGTGGCAATTATTACAATATTTTTCACGAAGTTTATTGTAGGCAAGAGGGTAATTGGCTTCTATAAGGTCAAAGTTCTTAATAGTTAAGAGTGCGGAATATTTTAGTGCTGATTGAAGTTAGGAAAATTTATCCACATTTGACAGATCGTTATTAAGATGAACCAAGCTATCAAACCGGCCAATAAAGCTTTCAAACAAACAACCTTCTCCATCAAACGAAGGAAAAGTCAGCGGTGGAAGTGAAACTTTCGACTTAAAAGTATCCATAGGATTCGACACAGTAGCCCGAGACGTCGAAGATTGGCTCGGAACCAGCTTGAAATAGAGCACTTTTATTTGAAAGAAATTGCTATCGGAACGTTTACGAATAGCGCATTTCGTTTCAAATCGTTCGCCTGCGTCATCGGTAGAAGCAATCACACCGACTATAAAATTATTCTCTGCAAAGAATTTTTCTTGAACCGTTTCAATAGATTGGTATTGCGCTCGAAACAACTCACAAAAGTCTGGTTCAACTGCGGATTTTTGTGCGATGTAAAACATTTCATCCAGCAAGTTAATTGCAATATTCTGTAGAAAACAGCTACGTTTTAGTTTCTCTGCCATAATTAAAATTAAGCAGGTACAAAGGGGCAGATGAAATGGCAGCGAACTTCGGTGTCTTAAATAAAAGCAATGTGGCGATAACAAATGTAAGACTTTTACAAAATGCTAGTACCGAACCAGATAACAAGAAAACTCGTAAACAACTCAAACGAATAAAGTGATGTTATTAAAACTTGGCAATGGTTTGATAAGCGGTATGATTTATAATATGAAATCTATTATCATTTAGAATTTGTGCAAACATTCACATCTGGCTTGAAGGACCATGTAAAAAATACGGCGAGATATCGATAGCTAAATTGGAGAGAAGAGTGAACATATATACGAAAAAATAAATGATAATAAAACAAATCACACTATTTACATTTGTGAGCACCTGATGCTGCTTTTGAGCAAACAATACAGGCCATGTCTTGTACAGTCCCCTTTACAGGCTCTGTATCAAGCTGTGATGGCGATTCTGCTGAAGTTGAGGGTAACTCGGTGGTTACTTCTTCAACATGCAGAGGTGATTCATTAGAGATGCAGGGTAACTACATATTTTTCACAACTGTATCGTCAATCACTGGTGTAGAAGGTAGTTCAGGATTACTATTGATAAATTCCTGTATTTCTATACGTGATTCTGTAGAAGCAAGGGATAACGGAATGTCCTCTTAAGTAAGCTTTAACTGTGATCGCATAACAGTCTCTTGTGAATGTTTTAGTTTTCAAGGTCTTCTTCAGTATTTATCAAATGTAATATGCTTTGTGGTATAATAGAAAAAGACAATCGTATACCCCCACTCCACTTGTTAGTGTGGTTATCAGTCATCCGAGTAGTGAGCATGTTTTCAATGTCTTGATTTGCTCGATTTACATTTCCTTAATTTTGGTTTGCCATTAATGATTTTTATTTCTGGCCACAACTGCATTACACATTCTAAAATTTTGTTAAAAAATTTGTGTCCATCATCAGAATGCAAAATATTTGGAGTGTCAAAAATGAGAAAAATATCAAGCAAGTTATAGGCTACACCATCTGCCCATTTTGATGTGAGGAACTTCAATAGAACAAATTATGTTAAATAGTCTTGGTGTGCGAGTAGAAACTTAAACTGACCATCTGGTCGAGATTGGTAATAGATGAGATCCACTTGGCATCTACTATTGAAATGCGATGAAATAATTGTTTACAGCAATCTCTTTCTTTGCACTTTTTTGTTTTTGTTGACAAGGTTTGCATATTTCCAAAAACATTTGTATTTGAGCTTGGGTTATGTTTTTATAAAGTGTATTTAATTGTTCGAGCATTTTGTCTCTTCAAACGTGACCAATTGACAAATAAGGAGAATATCATATGTCAAACACTTCTTCGACATGGATAAACTTTTCACACTTTCTCGTGCATCTGACAATGGCTCAATGAGTTTTTCACAACCTTGTACAGTCAACACATTATACCTTTGAATTATTGGATAATCGCGAGATGAGTCTTTCGTCTTGGAAACTTTTATTCTGTTTACATCTTCAATTATGGAATCATAGTTTCGGTTTGTCATTAAACCAGTATTATACTTTTAATCTAAACTAGAGATTTGCAAATAATCTTTTCTTCATTTTACTCTCCAATTCGGTGCTTGCTTGAATTCTAGGTGCTAAATTTATCTACTTTTAAAAACCACGACATAAATTCACATGCTAACAGACAGAAACAAAGTTGAAAACAGAATTAGCCATGCTACGTACTGCCAGCTGACACAAACTAAGAGAAATAAAAACAACTGGTGACAAGACACTTGCAAAACTAAACTAAAAGTGGTGGGTTTAAGGGAAGGAGTAGGGAAAGCACATGTGAGACACAAACTTTTGAACTTTAACGATACGGAAGTCGTTAATGTGCAAATTACCTAGGTAAAATGCGAAAAACTCTTGATTCCGCATGTTATAACAGAGCAAATTGGTTGATGTGCAGATTAGCTAGGTAATGTGCACAATAACAGCTATTGAGGTTTAGCGATAACGTATACACATTTTTTTTTAACTCATAAGTACTGTGATAACCTGAATTATGTACACCTTACTTTGATATCTAATTATTTTAATAATAATATAATCTTTTACGTATAGATTTGCATAACACACAAAAACCAAGTTCCAATGTTGATGGCACCAGCACCTGAAAAGGGAAAAGGGTTCTTCAGTTTTTTTCGAAAGTGAACCATGTTGAGGCACAT
Source organism: Platerodrilus igneus (assembly GCA_036346225.1). NCBI lineage: Eukaryota > Metazoa > Arthropoda > Insecta > Coleoptera > Lycidae > Platerodrilus > Platerodrilus igneus. Next base: position 19,067,728 of record JARFIW010001325.1, on the reverse strand, counting down.
GCACATCTACTTATATGAATTCTAGTCAGTTTTTTATTTATATATTATAGTGACAATAATTATTGTTACATGTCTTATATCTTACGCATATAAAAGAATTTCTTTAGTTTATATTTCATGAAAATAAGTATTGTTCAAAGGAATTTTCAGTATTAATTTGTTGCTGTTATTTATTACAAAATGTATTAAATTAATAAGAGCATATGTATCTAATATATGTTAGTGTTACGAATGTATTTTATAAATTTGTTACTACGTAATGTTAACAATGATGCTCTCACTGCTAGGATACAATAATATTAAATAATAATTATAGATCATGTCCTTATAATGTCTAGATAAATAGGGACCATAATGCTTGAAACCCGTGCACTTTGTAAAAATATCTTTTTATGCATGTACTAATTTAGAAGTTAACGCTTAGTATGGGCTTACCCTATTTGTACTGAGTGTATGTTGGTTTAGAAGAAGCTCTTCTAACATCTGTTTACCAAGTATTGCTGTGAATATATCAAAAAAGATACATATGGTTAAAAATATCCATCCATATAATAGATATAGATATGTATATTGCATTTTCCGCTATACTTTTAAAACCGAAATTATTTTCTAATCTATTTGTAAAAAGTTATACATATAGGAAAACACATGTCGATATTCTAGGTAATGAAACCAATTCATAACTTAAGATGATGTTGTAGGTCACTTAATGGCTTATTAATTGCAGTATTTGATATTGTCGCATTATAAAGGTGTCAACTTGTTTAACCGTTTATGCAAGGAGGAGATGCTGTTTTAGTACTCGCCTCATCTTATACTTTTTTATGTATAAAACGGTAATTCAGAAATCAACTCAATGCTTTGAATTCTCCTTTTATTAAGGTTTGGACAATACTGCTATGATAATTAAATAAAAATTGTTAAATGTACATCAATTCTTGAGGTTCCAAACGTTTGTTATATTTTTGAAATATATTTTGGAAAAAATGTGCAAATTAGAACTTGCAAACAAGTAGAAACAATTTAAATACTTATGGTAGAATCTTTGTATAATGGATTCAGTTTTAATGAACACTTTGTTAAAATGTACGATTTTTAAAGTTCTCACGTAAAAACTGTTAAAATGGAATTCACCAAAATGAACTCCCACTTATAATGAACAAAAACCAGTTATTCTGCAGAGTTAATTGGTACTTTTTTATTAACAGTTTTGGTCCAGAAAGTTATGTAGATAGAGAAGCTTGGTAGTACATTTGCCAAAATCCTGCGATCCAGAAAATTACCATTGATCTCAACTGTAAATAATAAGGTATATGTTTTCAACTACCTTAGAGGAAGGAAAGGATTAGTGCATGTATAGTGCTGCAGTAATACTACCAGGGTCAATACCTACCTAAGTTGGCAATTTTCTTAGGCGCCACTAATTTGGATTAGTTTTGGATTTTTTGAAAAGAACTCCACATTGGAAAATGTAGATGTGAGAACAAGAAATCAGGAAAGTGGATTTGACAAAGATCTGACAAGTTTGGAGGTATAAATGAAGTACTCTAACTTTAATTCTGTAAACTCATGAGACATGTAGATTTTGCACTATCCCAGTTTATAAAATCAAATCTGGAAGAATTAACTTGAGAAAGGGCTTCATGATCATGGAAATTAATATGCTTGTAAATTATTTAAGTATATTGGTGAAGTTACTATTTGGGACTGTTCTCCTTTCACAAGAACAATTACACACTGCCCTTGGTTTACTATATTATCTCTATATTTACATCTATTAGTTATAAAAAGTCATCAAAGTACCCGTATATTGTTAAATCAAAGTTTTACATTTACTAATAATTAAACATACACTTTAAGTTTACTAGAACATTTTCAAACCTATCTATACATTTAGAGAGTGAGAAAGAGAAATTACTATGTATTGTAGATGTCTGTGCTCTACAAACTTTAATTTTTATTTAGTTCGACAAACTTTTAAATACACTATGTGGTCGGAACAGATATAATATATATTTCTACATTGATATAAATTAATGTAGAAGATGAATACCTGTGACACCTTAACTATATTTGTGTAGAATAATAGAAAGAACATAGCAAAATTTTCAGACATGGTTGGATATAATTTTCTTGCGAACGCGCCATCTTATTTTGAACAAATATCACACCTATTTAGAAAACCGCTATCGGTTTATGATAGAAAATTGAAATCCTGTTAGATTATTTTGAATTTTTCAACTAGGTTCTTTGCCTCTTAGTCAAAGCTTTACCTGCAAATGTCTTTAAGACATATTTGAATTTCGACAAATTTGGGCAAAGTGATCTTTAAATCACATTCTGCAGGTAACGTGGCTTGTGACTTTGCCAACATTCGGAAATGGTTACAGTAAATGAATCCACTTTCACTTAGTGCTCTTTCACATGATATTTTATCTCAGATGTTGCACATACAAAAATTGTATGCCTTAGAAGTAAACTGAGAGAAATTCTTTATCACTTAAAATCAGAAAGATAAATAATAGATTAGTGAACTACTTGGGAAATTACAAAACTTACTTAACTAAAGTCGGAGATGAATGGATTATGTGACCTTTTAAAATACCAATAACTACATGGTTTTGTAAAGTTCCTAGAGATACGGGTATTCTGTATTAAATAATACCTTGAATACTAAGTAGGTTATTCTCCTAAATAAATGACAATGAATGGATTAATGAAAGATGCAAAGTATGCTAAGATGTTCTCCACAAGTTGCTTTAATTTTCTTGTTAGGGTACCACTTACAGTATGCAAAAGTTTGTAATATATTTAGCTAGAGTTTACTACCAGTAAGTAATTTATAACATTAGAGGCGATAGTTTTAATTTTATTGTGAATGTCTCTAGAGGGGCTCGTTTATATTTTGATTCTAAAAAAGCAGCTATTCAACAAGCAAAACACAACATTTCTAATGGTGACCATATATTACACATATCAAATTCCTTCTATGAGGCAGATTTACATTAAATTAAATTCTATACAATAATTAGGGCATATCTTCACACAAACATAAAACTTTGTGTACAATGTATATATCAATTTGCTTTATTTAACCCATTTTTATTATATTAGCATCACTTTTTTACTCACTCGGTAATAAACCAAACTTCAAATAAAGCTATGATTTATGTAGTCATTACATAAATAGCTAGTTGATGAGGTTTTTATTGGGCATAAATCAATTGCTTTGGCTGATTACACTTTTTACAAAGTTTGAGCAAATTTTTCTATAATATGATTTTCGTAAATAAATAACCGTATTTTTATTTTTACCTAACAGTATCAACCGTGGAACTATATAATAGCACAATCCCAGAGACATGAGTATAAATGAACATACCTACCAGATACATCACTATAGTCGGGAATGATATAATGATAGTTAGGTAACCAGCACTACCCATTGAGGATAGAAGCTCTGCACGTCTTTTGCAACGAAAACAGAAATAATATAATATTGCATAAAAGTGAACAAAATATAAGAAGCATTTGTTAATGCCATCTTATCAAAATCTTAAAGGAACAGAAACTACACTTAATGATATTGAAAGTAATTAACCTATTCTAATTTTAACAGTTTTAGTAACTTCTAATGGTTTTTAAAATGCACAAGTTTGGTATAAATTTGTCTAACTTTATTAATATCTGTACTTATATACTTATTACCTTAAGTTTTTGTAATACGATTCTTTGTTTACGTTTTCATGCTGAATTCAAATTTGAATTCAGAATTTTTAAAATCCGCCATAACCCACACATATTTTTTATAGTCGAGTGAAAATCAGGTTGCATAAGGGACATATACACTGTTATTAATTTAAGCTAAAGTAACATGTTTCCTAACTACCTTTTTCTTGAAAATGCATAATAAAAAAGAGGTTATTCAAGTTAGACACTCACCATTGGAATCTCAGAAACAGTAAAAAAGAGTGTCGGTTAAATTGCAGCAAAGTTGAAGATTTTGATGCCTGTTAATATTCACCAAAGAAGCTTGTCGTAATTGTTTTTATTTTTGAGCTATACTAAAAAAATGTGAAAAATGCAGTTTTGGTTTTTGGTTGTAACTTTTCGTTTTTAAAAATTTTTGGAATCTGTAAAAACGTTTCTAAAGCAGTTTTTTATGCTGAAAACAATGACAAAGTTAAAATCATTGTAAGACGTTTCAATTTTTCAGAACCTTTAACAGATTTATTTTTTTTTATGGACGAGATATTAGATTGTTTTACATTAAATAGATTGTTCTTTGGTAATTTCAAAATGTATCATGTGATATATTTTTATTTGCAAAAATATTTATTATTGACAAAAAAATGCAATTTGTTTTGAAAAACAATTGCAACAAAGATGTATTTTAACATGTATTCAATTGCAGGTTAATAAAATTAACATCAAAACATATATGATATCAACAAACAAAACAACGGAAACTAAAAGCTTAAAAAAGCAAAACTACAACAAAATAGTTACTGTAAATACTCGAATTGAAGGCGATAAAGTTAACTCTGAATCCAATTCTATTTACTGCTCTTTGTATATTGTGTCTACATATTGATGCAAATATGTTAACAATCGTAAGTTTCAGACCTTTAATATTTTTAGTTTCTATTTTACAGATTTTATCTTTGAAATAGCCCCACAAGAAGAAATCCAAACAAGAGAGGTCTGGTAATCTTGCGGGCCATTCTACTACTCCTTGGTCACCTACCCGTTGTTGTGAGAAATGTTGATTCAAAAATTTGCGTACTAAATTAGTGTTATGCAGAGGTGCGCCATCTTGTTGCAACCACAGCATTCTTCTTTGTATTAAAGGAATGTCTTCAAAATAATTGAAAAGTTGAATGTTCTCTATTTAATGATTCATGGACCCAAAATGCTATCACTTAAGATTCCAGTCCGTTCAAATAGAAATGTGTTGGATTTCTGATATCTCAAAAGCGACAAAGATTTTCGGTGTTCCAGTAATGCTTATTTTTTCGATTAAACATGCCTATATTTGTAAATTGACACTCATCAGACCAGTTGATCTTACTTAAAAGCTGTGCATCGTTTGTGGTTTACGCAATCAACCAATTACAAAAATTTAAACGACAAATATAATTACTTGCATACATAAATTTTGTACTATTTGTTTTTATTATTGTCTAAAGTACGCCACACTGTTGTTTGAGAAAAATTTAAATTAGGGTTATGCTAATAGTAGACGCTGGATTCTCATCTACCTGCAGATATTGTTAGGATTGTCATATTTAACAATTTAAAAAAGTTGTATTTGCTGTAGGATATTTTGTAAATCTTTGTCTGCTAATCTATATTTAAATTCTTGACGTGGCTTTTTATTTAAAACAACCGTATTAAACTAGATTTCTATCTAACCTAAAAATCTGTTCTATGAGGCTGTCAGTGTTTGGGATGCATTTCAAAATAACTACGACTTGCAATAGCGGAATTATTATGTGCTTGGTAAAACATTCTCAACATATCACGTTTTTCCAAATTTGAGAATAGCATTTAAATTTATTTAGATACAGAGCTCTAATCACAATACAAGTAGACAAATTTATTATGACAAGTAAACGCCAACAGCTACTATTTGTTAAATTGTTTTTCAAAACAAACTTTTTTTTATTAAAGTATGTTTTTACAAATAAAAGTATATCATGTGGTATATTGTAGAAATCGTCAAAGAACAATCTATTTAAATGTAAAACAATCTACTATGACATCCATAAGAAAAATTAACCCTAAAGATAGTTCTGAATAATTGGAATGTCTTATAGCGATTTTACCTTTAGCATCGTTTTCAGCATTAAAAAACTGCTTTAGAAACGTCTTTGTAGATTTCAAAAATTTTTAAAAACAAGTTACAACCAAAAACCAAAAAGTACATTTTTCACATTTGTTTATAACTAACAAACAAAAGCGGTTAGGATAAGTTTTTTTTGTATATATTGACAAGTATCAAAATCTTCAACTTTACCCGAATTTAATATTTTTAAATATAAAAGGTTTATACAAATTGACACCCTTACATCGTGCAAGTTTATTCATACCAAATTTTGCTTCCCTAATTGTTGCAGTTGATCTGTTCTGTTTAATTTGTTAGTTGTTTGCAATTAAAAATTTGAAATATGCAATGAGGTATCTAATGGAAACAAAAATCTAGTAATCTGTTTTATACAAATATGAAACATATCTTAATATTTGACTTTTCTGCTTAAAGCTTACCCATATTTTGTTAAAAAAAATTTATTTTGCATAAAGTTAGTTCAAGTGGTATTTCTATAAATTGAAGTAAGTTATATACCATTGTTGCACTAAGGTATTTTCAATGCAACATCTAAAAGTAGTATATTGTTAAATTGCAGTTTCTAATTTGTGGGAGATATTTTTGAATAATGTGCAGATATGGAAATTGTGAATATATGCTTGTAAAATACATATTTAGTGAGCATAGTGACTATATTTACAAAATTTATAAAACAATACATAGCAAAACTTAAGCACTTTAAGGACTATACTAAAAATTATTGAAAATTATACAGTGTTGCATAAGACTTGCATGGTCACTAACTTTGTTATTTTAAAATTGCCCTCCTGTGTATAGTATTGGAGATATTTAAAGCTTCAAAAGTTTATGGTATGCTGCATTTATTGTCTCTATGGGAACATTCATCTTTATTTTTGTTGCCTGAAGCTGTCTACTTTCACTGCCATTTTTAACTAAACATTATATCAACTCCCCGTGGTCCCATCGCCGTTCACGACTCTGTATAACGACATCTTTGATGTCTTTGGATTTTCTGTTCGTGAAAAACATTTCATTTCTTTCCCGTCGGGTCCAACTAATCTTATTTTCTCCCACTATAGAATCGTATATTACTTGCAGTCTGCACCTGGTTGATATAATGTGTAATTTCAGTATACGCTTAATAATGAGGTTATTGTTCTATTACTTTGTATGCAATGTACATTATGTTATAATATTGTAATATGGTATCATTTTAATATCCTTGGTGTTCAAAACGGACAATCTCTATCATGTAAATTATTTTGTTTATGGGAAATGCATACGCAGTGTTTTGTTATATTGGGATCTGTTTGCATCTGCAGTTAATTAAGTCATCGTATTAATGTATTTAAGTGAACCAATATTATACCTTACTGTCTGAATTATTTTTATATACTCAAAATTTGAAATATCAGGATTAATTAAGATTAATTATTTACAACATCTTTTATCAAAGTGCATCCATATATTTAGTCCTTTCAAAATTAAATTTTCTTTTCCCTCTAATTTATAGCTAACGTAAAAACAACACGTTATATTTGCTCTCCACCTAGCTGCCTCCATATATGTTAATTAATAAGAGGGAATAATAACGTATGCTTGTATGCAAAGCCTAAATATTTATTTCAAATCGAGCTGTAATTGAAAAAAGAAAGTATGTCTTATTAACTTATATCTTAGTATTTTAAAAATCAACTTGCCTTGAACAAAGCTTTTATATTTGTAGCAGTCTACAAATTGCTTATATTAGTCATTATTAGGCGTGTGAATCTTACAATCACCATTATGAAGTCAATACCTTGATAAAAATGAACATGTACCTGAAGCAATACAACTTGGAGTTCTTCTAACACTGTATATAGATTAGCGTTCATATGCACTAGTTTCTTCTGAAACAAATTGTGTTGTTTTCTATTTTAAACCTTGTACTTCAGCGTAATACAATTTCTGATTATTTGCTACACATTCTTAAAAGAAAGCACTGCATAGAGTTATGGTAAAAGAATTAAACAGCATTCAACGTATATAAATATGTAGACCTTCAAATTAGTGACTGCAATTCCAGTCACCTTTGCAAAAGTTCATTTTCCATATTTGCAATTTTAAATTATCATTTACCAGACAAATTTAAATACTTACCTAATGGAAAACTACAACTCTTAGTTTTCGGATAGGTGTATAAATCAATAATGAATAAGCTTGCATAGATCAATGTTTCCATTCCTTCTTAGAATAGGTCTTGTTTCTAAAAATTAAAATAAGATTGTATGTAATAGGTATCGCCACTATGATTTACTTACAATGTGGTTTGCTATGAAGCTTTAATTATTGTACTATAAACTAATATTAAAATTGTATATGTATGTTGGTTTTGTATATAAGATGCTATGTTGATCGTATATTACTATTATACCTGAAAATTATACTAAATGTTATCAATTTTTATTATTATAATTGTGTATTTGAATAACATATGCTTATTAATATTAAAAGATATTGATTTTAGTATTGAGCTTAGGTATTTGATTTTTGACCATTATATTGAAACCATATTAAGGCTCATTGTAACAGATTTTCATGCTCACAGACGTCTATCATTTTAAGTATTTATTCATTAAATATACTTGTCTATGATTAAGTAGATTCATCTTTTATGTAACTATTCTTATAAAGTTTATTAAAATGTTGATTACTATTTTCTGTTTTAGTTTTATATAATTAGGTGTATCGGTTTACATTTTAAAATTAGCCTATAACAATATGAAAGACCAACCATGGAATCTTATTGTTTAAATTTGTATTAATTAAAACATGGATAATTTATTAAATCACTGTTTAGTTCTTGATTATCTTGTAAGGTACAACAGATTTCTAACCAAGCACTCCCAACTCAACAATTGATACTAAAAGATAACTTCAAAGACTATAAAGATTTTCTATTAACTTACTTTTATATCGTTTCAATACACGATATTTATATCAACATTCATCACATCACAGATTAGAAAATTTTCTTTGAGTAAAATAAGACATAATTGTTACATGAATTTTTAATCAGAGCTGCGATAGATCTATATCATTGTGTAGCAATCAATTCTTTTAATTGTAATTTCAGAAAATGAGTACAAAAACATAATTAAAATATATAACTCTACTATCAACTTTCAGCTTTTAGCATGCTAGACGAAATACTATCTGATATTAGATCTTTAAACAACACTTTTATTTAAACATGACATAACAAGTGCAATAAGCACTATAACTTAAGATGTAACATTCTGTAAATATTTAAAAATTACTTTAAGCAGCAACGTTTTCTCAATTGAATTTATCGCTATAACCTAAAAAGGAATATTTTGTAAAAATATAAAAATTCCTTTAAGCACCAACAGCTTTTCAATTGAATTTATCAATTCTCCCAAGATAACACTTTAGTCTATTATTGACTTTCAACTATCAAACACCAGATTTTAATATAACAATATTAAATACTCCCTGTATGTTTGTTGTGGTTTGTTTAGTATTCTTCTTAATCTTCTTCAAAACCTTCTTCAAAAATTTTGAAAACGATCCTAGGTCATGGATCGAAACGTTAATAAAGATAATTTTAAAAACTATGAGTGGTTTAATCCCCAAAGAAGATTAAGAAGAATAACAATATTAAATAAAGTAGTAAAAGCATACAGATCAAAACATAGTTGCATGATACAACATTTCGTTGTAGTTATGTACCTTTCGTACTCAAAACATTATTTATCAGCTGTGTGCTCCGATGCCATAGAGGTGAAGGTCACCAGCTGCTGCTACCAAACGATCATCAATGAATCGGGATCTGAAGACACAAAAATTATCCATTACTAATTGGAATTTGTTTTTCTTTATGACAATTCTTGTTCTGCGTCTGACATAAAAAGGAGAATATTCACTAATTCTAACCAACAAAAGAAGTATTTCCATTATACAATTTGATTGCCTTAGTAGTAGGATCCTAATACAATTCTCAATACATTTTAAATTTTTCTTAGTACATTTTAAGCATTTCTTAAAGCATTTCAGGTATCTCTTAGTACTTCTTAGTGTTTTTGCTGGAACATAAGAAATATTTTTCGTTTAATTTAAAGAGCTTCAATTACCATCAATCATACAAACACTATAATTTGTCTAATGGACGATTACAGCCAAAACACCTCACCCTTCTAGTCAATGCTAGGAGTCTGTCCAGAAGACCTTTGTATAATCAAATGGCGATACACCAGTTGGCTGCAGAAAGTGATATCTGGACATCCTTTCCCTACGATAAGACAATGCCAACTACCTTAAGCACTGCACAACAAGTGCATATTATATTGTATTATGTAAAAACAAGGTTACAACAAGCTTCGTTCTGAAGATAATTCTATTTTTGGGATGTTTATTAGATAAAGCGAGGCTAAACTTGGATTCTGAGTACCACATTTGCAACTATTTTATACGAACATTGTACAGCTAATTCAAAAAGATTATGTATGAAAAATAAATCTTATATTTTCGTGTATAGAATTTATTATTTTTAAAAAGATAGGATTATCCTCGATATTTTATGAGGGAATATAGTTCATAGACACTAAGAATAGCATTTGAAAATATTAAATTGCGTACGTGAATTTTAAAATGTTATAATATCTAATTACAAAGATTGATTTATGAAACAAGTAGATTTGTCTCGTACACTGCATGTGGACGTGATTTAAAAAGGTAGTTAAGTATTTTAGACCAATCAATGTATACTTGAAGTCTAATCTAGATGTATTCCAGGATAGTCACCTACGTTCTCTCTCAAAATAATGGGCACAAGGATAATTGTTCCTAAATCTTTGTTAATGTTAGAATTACACAAAATGAAAACAAAACATACTGCCACTAAGCAATTACAGACTACTTTTGTTTACAATAAAGCATTTATAGATTGAATAAGCAAGCGTATCCAGATTGTCATTTGTTTAGTAAAACTATTTATATGCCCAATTTCAGTAATTTACAATTACTAGATTTTAATTAACATATATTAACAAATAGGAAATAAACAAATAATTGTAGGGCCAATGTGCTTAACTTTACCATTAGCCTTTTATAAGTGATTTAAGAGAAAGTAATCACTTGAGAAGTACCATTGGTTTCAGATATAATTTTGTTATTCTATCAGGCTTTCCACATAAAACGCTTGGGCGTTATGGGAAATAAAAATTAGATAAAAAGGGCAAAACTGATCTAAAACGGACACAATTATTATTGATTTATCGTGTACAAGGAACTTCACAAATAGCTAATAGTAAGTCAACATGAGATTTCAATTCTTTTTGTTATAGAAAATTTAATTTCAATTAGGGCAGTTGGTACAATTAAAGCAATAAAAAATTGAATTGTCTTAAAACAAATTAATACAAATTAATACAATGTAAAGATAACATATGAGTCATAAAAGGAAACACATTGCAACAATGAAAAAAGTTGAGAGAAAGTTCCCATAAATCATACAATGTAAAACAAACCGTGAAATAAATACAGACATCAGGCATAAACTTAAACCACGAAATTAGAAATTTTTTTATACATACATACGAGCTCAGATTCATAAATATGTATACTACAAAAAAGTAAACTTAATACTTATTTCAATAAACTTTGATAGCAAAGGATTTCATTTCAAGAAAGCTTTAGCATTAGAAAGTAAATAATCATGAAGCAACTAATATGACTATTTTCTACTATAATTACTAAAGAGTAGAGAAAAACCTGAAACGACTTTTGTTTTACAGAAGGCACCACGTTGTGAGCGCCACTGAAACGTTATTTCTTCTACGTTGAGGCGCTAGTGTAACTTATTTTTCATAATGGGCGCCAGTGAACAAAAATCTTCCGACACAGCTAGGGATCCACTCCTGGGCAGAGCAACAAGAAGCGGGGGGGAGCCGAATTCTGTTTGCAAACCAAAGCTAAGCTAAATTAAATAGGCGCCACCATGTCCTGAGATAATTACGATAATAGCAGAGCACAGTTCTAAGAGCGGACGTGGAATCCCAAAGATAAAACGATCGCCTTCGTTAACAAAAACCTGTCTTATCAAAATAAGACGCAGCTCCTGTAAGAAATTGCAAAGATTAAATAAATAAAAAAGTAGAACACCAATTGTGTCCTATAAAAGTATAAAAAAAATAAAAAAATGTATATCCAATATGATATTGGCACCAAATTATTACTCAAAAATTTTACCTTTGTGTAATTAGATTTGATCGCATTTGACCAAAATAAAAGCCTCAAAGTTGAACTAATTGTTTACCAAAAAAACTCTCTTTTAAAATTTCGGAACTTTTTAACAAGTAACAAAAATTTATCATTAACATCTATATCAAAGTCAAGGTTTTGACTTTTTAAAACAACCAACTACACTTTAAATATAAACCTGCTTTAAACATTTGAGTGAAAATAATTTGTAAGCATAATACACTGAATTACGTTCTAACCTGGGCAGATCTTTTCAGGTGGATTACAATTTCTAGAATCTTATACTGAGTGTTTTTAAATTTTCAGATTTAAATTTTATAATTTATATGTAGATAAATGCTAATCACAAAAATAGGAATGTTTGGTTTAAACTCAATGACAGCTGCACGAAGCATCTGTTTTCAAGACAACATCTGTCAACTGTGCAACACAAAAAAATATGACGTCGAAAACATACGTTGAAATTATCTAAGGTTCAGATGGAACAAAGCTTGTAATTATAAAAACCTAATCTGACAAAATTTTGTTCTATGGCTTATAAAACCAGTTCAACAATAATTGAGGATTAAACAGATTACATGTTTGAAAACATAATAACAACTTTCCGTGCTTTATATGATAGTCTCTTCATCAAATTTTTATGACGTTCAAAACATGCATGAAATATCTTATATCTAATAACGAACCAAACTGCTGCTGTTGCTCCAAAACAAATCTGGATGGAAATTCATAATCTCCGACCCATGTTATTTGAAACGACTGCAATCAAAACCAACATCCATCATTCTTAGTTGATAAATTCTAAGTTGACAAATTACAAATCCTAAGAGACGACTCCTAATTGACGAATTTTAAATGATGAATCCTACATGACGCGCTAAATAAATTAAACCAAATTAAATTAGTTCGTAAAATATATACTTTACCAACCGTTAGTAGAAGGTATCTTAATAGTTTCAGGTCGAGCACGACCTGACCTGCTTACTTTAGTAATCGATGCGAAGGTCGCCTGCCTCTAGGCGGGAATACATGTTGATAAAGCTGTTGCTAGCGGGCGACTAACTTAAAGAAACAAGAACCGAATCGTCGCGACGTTAGAGGCGTGGAATACGAAAGAAACAACTAGAGATGCGCGTGGAAATAACTTTATGTGACACAGATATTTTAATATAAGAAGATTAATAAGGAATAATGCACGCTTAGCGCATTATCCTCGTAATTCAATGCGAATAATTATTACTGAAATTAAACATGTTACAAACCCTCAGACGTTCTAGCAGTGAAATCCACCAGTATTAAATTCAGATAATTAATTACAGCTTTAAATACAAAGTGGCAAAATTTCAAAGTATCTATAATAGAATCAACACAATCACGCAGCTTTTGCCTAATGGGATCGTGTTAGTTCACGTTTGCTTTATGTGGTAGGAAAGACCAGGCAATGACAATCCTCCCCTAAAAGCATACACAAGAAGATAAAGAGGAAACGACAAGGAATTTCCCCCAACAGAAGAACAAAATGAATTAATTACATGTAATAAGCACCAACTGATGTGCAGATAAAGAAAAAAGTTTGGTTTATTTTCAAATACTTCTTTGATTATAGAATAATAAATGAAGATCCATATGATGACCACAGATTTTTGACATAACCTACAATACTACCAGATATTGGGACAGTTTGGCGCTCCCAACAAAGTCAATTTGGAATTAAAATACCCACTGATTGGCTAAATTACTCTTGGCTTAATTGACTTTGGTCAGTCACTTGATGAAGATATAATTATAAGTCAACTATTAATAGAATTAGATGTGGTTTTGATGACATGTATGCATGATGGTGGTGGTATCAAGTATTGCTAAATGTATAGTGTTACATCAGTAAAAGTAAAAGATCTGGACATTGCAAGTTTAATTGCAACTGATAGTGATATTTAATAAAGGTTTAGATGTCATTAAAATGAACCATGTTACAAAACTATCTTTAACCTGATTATTAGTGTAAGTAAATTTAAAATTGTCATATGCATATTTGTTCACAGAAATGCTGAGATAATGTTATTATATAATAGATTTGGGTAAGGTGAGGCGTGATTTTTTATTTTACTTGTTCAAACATACAGATGACTTTTTGTAACAGAAAATCCATTTTACTAAAAGAGCACCCAGTAATTCAAATCCCCTGGGTTTCTCGTCATCAAGAAGGAATCTTACTTGATTAGACGAAGTTGACCCCTATTAACTTGACTGATTGAAAACCTAACAAGGTAAGTGCTAATAATAACGTAGCTTAAAATTTCATCTAGGTAATTTTTTATCATTATTTAATTTTGCGAGACCCACTCCCATACCACTGTAGTTAGCTGATGCATCCTTATTTTATTACGGGATTCCTACCCCATTTAGGCAATTCCAAATTTAATAATTTAATTTTTCAAACACCCATACTAATTTTGTTATTTTATCCAGGATTATCTCCCACAAACTTTTACACCATTGGGTTCAACCAATCGTATTTGGGTTTGTATTAAAGGTTTTTTTCTTTGAGTGATTTCATTTCCGGTGCTAATTTTATCCCTCACTCCAAAAATCAGAAAAGAGGTTTTGTGGCAGGTGTCATTATCCTGACCTTCCATTCCAAAGTTATTACCTTTATCATGATTCTCAAAGGTGTGGTGTATGTTTTAATCTACGATCAATCCTTTACGTGGAGTATGAAGAGTGCTCGATATGAATCGGGAATAAGCAGCAAAACCGAAACGTAAGGTGTGAAAACTTCTTTACTGCTTTTCAAAATATTCTCCACGATAATTGATACACTTTTGCATATGTTGGAAGCAATTTTCATAGCATTTTTTTTCATTCCGATTGATATATCTCCAAAACATGGGTTCCGAACGCATCAACCACCGACCTTCGGGCGTCGAAAATCGTCCACGCAGTTTGTTCTTCACGAGTGGGAACAAAAAGAAATTAGTAGGTACCAAAGCAGTACTATACGGCGGATGACCCATCAATTCAATGTTGCGAGTGCTCAAATAGTCACTTGTTTGAGCCGATGTGTGAGAGCTCGCATTGTCATGATGGAAAATGATTCGGCATCGTCGGTTTATTTTTCTTATTTCTCCGAAAACTTGTGGCAAACAAATGATTGTATACCAAGCAGAATTAACTGTTCTACGATCCTCTAAAGTAACGGTTGTGACATGGCCATTTATTCCAAGAAAACAGGCAACCATTTTTTCCGAACTGCTCGAGCATGGACAACTTGTGTTGGATTTCGTTCATCTTGGAAGACCTATACAGTCGACTGCTGTTTACTTTTGGATTCATACAAATAAATCCAACATTCGTCACCTGTGTAGATGTTATACACTGCGTTTTATGCAACGTAATCGTATTTTTGAGCATTTCCTTGCACCAATCGACACAAGTCTTTTTGAGTAATTGTCAAATTATGTGGGACCCAACGTACACATAGCTTTTTCACAGCTAACTGTTCATGTAATATCAAATGTATACTTGTCGTACTAATGCCTAGGGATGCCTGAATCTCACGATAAGTCACATGACGATCTTGCATTATCAATTCGAGTACAGCATCAATGTTTTTTGGTACAACAGCCGATTTTGGACAACCTTCTTTAAATTCATCCATTAGCAAACTACGACCACGATTGAATTCACTATACCAACGATATACAGTGGTTTTAATTTGAGCTTCTTTCCCAAAAGTCCAAATAAGTTGATTCAGGCACTGTTGTGGAGATAATCCACGTTGGAAATTGTAAAAAATCATCAAATAAAAATGTTCACGAGTTAATTCCATTTTTTGGTCGAGACGAAATTTTCAACTTAATCAAAACAAAACAAATAGTGTTCATATGGCAAAATGTTATAAGTATACATACTGTCAAAAATATCAAACTTTATGTTAGAAACGTCAGATCGCACCCAACAACACTAGTGTTGTTAGTTCCTGATACATATCGAGCATGTAAATTACATTTCAAGCTCCAGGTGCAATACTTTCACAGATGTAGTACATATTATTTTGGAAAAGGGCTAACAGATAAGAAAAGCCATTTAATATTTTTTATTTCTGACGTGGCTACATCAGAACGAGATGTAGAATAATGTAATATATTGCATAAAATAAATTTTAGGTTTCCTGTAATTGTGATTGTAACCCATACTCTGAGTGGAGGGTGTAACAGTGTTATGGTTTCCGTGTTGGTCTATAGATAAAAGGCAGATCATTAGAAAAGTCAAACACACCCCTATTTATGAGGGGAAACTAATCCGTGCAAGCAACCACACAACTACAAAGCTACATATGAAATTATTGAATCTGTGTTATTAATGGAACACAATTATTGAAAATAAAGACGAGATATATTTTGATATTAAAAACAAGGAACTAAATACTATCGATTAAGAACATACTGATCGTATGTATACCATGTAAAAAATCACAACATATGAGAAATGTATATAATTAGGGAATGTAATAGATAGTAAGGAATTGAAATATCCAATAGAAGATGTAGACTACTATATTCTACAAGGAGGCAACGAGTATCAATTTTTAGTTAATCAGATAGATGTATTCTGCACAGTACATAAAGACTGCAGTTTTGAACAAAGGAAGAACAGGAAAACCTAATGCTATAATAATAAGCCTGAAAAAAAAATTATGTAGCGATACTTCGATGACAATCAGTAATAGAGAAAAAGTGGACAAATAATGCAATTTTAAATATCAACAAATACTCCAAACTTATCCTATAATTCATCAAATGAACAGCAATCTTTACTTGGCATATCGGCTGTATACGAGGTTGATAGACGGCGGGTTCGATGCAATCTGTCTATTTTTTTGTACATTCCAACCTAACCAACCAAACACTTTTACTTTTAACACTAAATAATGCAAAGCTTAATATATCACGGAAATTATCAATTCAAATACATTTATTATTTATTAGCAAATTCGGAGTATTTCCTGCAGGTCATAAAACTATTTAGAAACAAATTACATACTTTATAAAATACAAGCGGAACATACTGCCCACCAAAATACAAGGCATTTTATAAACGAAAATAACTACCAGGAGTCTAGCTAAACAAAGAATAGAGAGTAACGTTTACAAAGAAAAAAGCACACAAAATTTATGCAAAAAAAAAAATTGTTAACAAAAGTATTGACAAGTGAAAAGAGAAAATACTTATAGAAAGGGTAAGGGGCAGGGCTTTAGCTCACCATAAATGGAGTTAAAAGTCACAACCCGAATGACACCATCAGTCCCCGAATTCAAGGCCCCTACACGTACCATTGAAGGGGTGGAATATTCTCAATTTAATTATCACTAAAGTGGCCAAATCAACCCCCAAAATACAGCGCAGAGGGCAGTACAAAATACCATAAGATATGGTATTTTGATGTAGCGGACTTTGCAATTGTTTGTGGGCACCAACAGAATTTGTGCCACAATCGTTACATGAATGGTTGCAACTGCCACGCCTAGCAATAAATCAACGTAGAGCTGCTAGAAAAAAGTCAGTTGACAGGTCAGAAACTAATTCAAGATGCAAATGAAAATATGCCTTTATGAGTTTAGCGCTCCATATCCAAGATATGGCAATAGAAAAGGGGTCAGCAAAATCGACGCCTGACCACCAAAAGGACTTGATTTGAGTAACACGGCAAGAAGGAAGGTAGCCCATGGGAGGCTACAATGGGATTGGATTAGTTTTCCAAAAAGTTAAACAATGACTCACAAGTAATCCAAAAGTACTGACTGACAATAAAATAAACCATTTGAACACCTACGTAGAAATATTTCAAATGCACAAAATTAATATACAATCAGTAAAGCGATTTGCTAGGTAAAAGAGGGAAAATTTTCTTACGGGGGAATAAAGAGGTGTAAGACGTATGACCACCAATCTGCAAAATCTCCCCCACTAACAAATGGGAAAAACCTGTTAAAACTCTTTTTTAAAATCCATCCAGATTGGATGGCATCACACTCCTTAGCAAAATATATACTTGATCAAGGGGATCAAAGTACTATGTAATTCAGCTAAGGGCAGGTCCTGAATATTGTTCCAATAGATGTTGTATGTAGTAGATAAAGTGAAGTATTCAAACGATAATACAATTTATCAGTTGTAAGAAAAAATGGTTTTCCAAAACTAGTGCAATCTCGGAACGTGAAACAACAGTGGTCAAACCAATAGGACATTTTTCAATGAAAACTTCAGAGGAATCTGAATTTGGAACATGTAGACTGTAATTTTCGAAGGAGCAATATAGAATAAGTTATGCCGCCCAACATATAGAACACTGGTACAAGTTGTTAGGGAGTTAACCATGTGCTTCGACATCGGCAGGTGTTTGTGTTTCTGTGGAGGGAGTAAGGCACAAGAAGCGTTTTCTGAATATACACAACTCGATTTGCGACAAATGTCTTCCATCGCTGCGAGAGGGAACGAATTCAAGAAAGAACCACTGTGGAGTCAGACCAGCAATTAATTTTATCAAAGATGAAATGTTGTAACAACCCGATTTTCAATCGCTTTGTTGAGCATAAATTTTATAATTATTTTTTATATAATGTTACGCTACTGCGTACCAATTCTTATAGTATTAATAGTTGACACAATTTAATTATCACTTGTATGTTTCACGAATCGTGGTGGAATTATATGTACGTTTTACAAAGCCTGCATACACCGTGGTGGAATAACCTCATACAAGCGAATTCTTCTATATTTTAAAAAGCTTTCGTTATACATCTACGGTACCTGAGATCGCATAATATTTACAATACAATGTAGTGAGAGGGTTTAGTTTCTGGTATTTAAACATATGGTGCGGCCTATGGCGCAGGACCGGACGAATTCATTGGGGTTTTTGCAGGAATGTGGCTGCAGGAATGTGGTTGCAGATGTAAAGAAACAGCAATGATTCTGGGTTTTTTTTGATGTGTGTCTTTGAGTGAAGACGTGTTTGAGTGTGCTTTGAACACGTAAGTACTTATTTTGATTGAAAGGACATTTATTTTTAATAATGCAAGTAACACTTTGATATAAATTTCCTTCTGATTCTACATCGATTTATTGAATTGTAACGAGTTAACCTGAGTATTAATTCTGAGTACCGGTGTACATACATTATCGGGCCTGTCAAATAATTGTTACTTCTTTATGAACAACGTTGCGCGAAGTTATTTTGTTGTTTTGTGTTATGAATATTTACAAATGGTTGGTTACAAAGACTTTTCATTGTTGTTTTTCTTTGTAAAAGTAAGAAATGGTTTAACACAAGATGTACAGCATTAATATATTTTTATAAATAACGTTTCGCTTTTATACTATACTTACAAATACTTTTGTAATATATTGCATCTGTGCACAATATTAATTTTATTAGTATAATTTTTAAAATAGATTCTTGTACTTTTTGTATTAAACGCTGATGCAGACATTTGATAAGGTGTGGTATTGCGTCTATTTGGAATTTTTAGTTCTGTTTTATCAATTAGCATAGTGGCTTGTAAAACAAGTAATCTGTAAACAATTAAAAATAGGATATGCAATCTTATTAGTGCTTTTGTTAAATTAATTAAAGGTAAAGTTAATCATAGTTAGGCTAAGGTTAGGTATACGTGACGACGTGCACGTCCCTAGATATCAATTAGGTTAGATAGAATTACGTTTATTTTATGTCGGAATAGTGGGCCCTGTAGGCCCTATTTCATTTCGAGTTCAAGACTGTTTATTTATTTGTGTATATATATGCTTTTCCGGACAGTCGATGGTATAATAAAATGTTATTTCTTTTTTCTAAACTATGAAGTTTATTTCATGATTACTTTTATTAGGTATCAGTGCCTTTCCGCTGATTGGCGCCCATGTTTATTATAAATTGTTAATATATGTATCGATGATTTTTATCCATATCGCATATTTGGTAAGTACAAGCAAGGGTTTAGTTAAGAGTTTGAACCACGACCTACGCCGCTGAGTTTAGTCTGCCTGGCCTTAATTAACTGTCTTGACTGGTCTTTACAGGCCCTCGACGGACGGTTGATTAGGTAATTATTACACTTTTTTTTTTTTTTTTTTTTTTTTTTAAAATCTCTATAAAAAGAGATATAAAAATAAGAAAAAACTCAAATTCAACTTGGACGACCCCGATGACCCTACCTCGGCTCATTTAGGAGTTTTCAAAACTTTTTCAAAGATTAAAGAGTTATATTATTGGCCCAAAATGAAGTCGGACATTTCTAAATATATTCGCAATTGTAAAATTTGTTGTGAAAGCAAATCTGCTCAATTTAATCATTATGGATTTATGGGCCAGGAAAAGCAGATCTCTTTCCCATTTCAATGCCTTTCTATCGATTTAGTTGGTCCTTTTCCTCGTTCAAAACAAGGGAATACAGTTCTTTTAGTCATCAGTGATTGGTTTACCAAATTTACTCTAATCCACCCAATGCGCAATGCCTCTGCACAACGCATCTGTGAATATATTGAAAATTATGTGTTTTTGGTTTACGGGGTTCCACAAATTTGTATGGTGGATAATGGTCCCCAATTTAAAAGCGTTTTGTTTTCAAAATTAATGAATACTTATAACGTTCAATCCGTTTGGTTTAACGCAAATTACCATCCGCAGGTAAATTTTGTCGAAAGAGTAAATAAAGTTATTGGAACAGCCATCCGTAGTTATATTAAAGACAGTCATAAGGAATGGGATGTTGAAATCCATAAAATAGGACACGCCCTCCGAAACGCTGTTCACGAATCAACAAAATTTTCACCATCATTTTTGGCTTTTGGCCGTACCGTTCCTATTTCTGGAGATTTTTTGGTCGGTTAAAGAATTTCAAAGAGGATGAGTTGTTTTAGAAAATCGAGAACAGTTAGTTCGAGACATGAATGAACTATCTCCAATTTTTCGGGAGGTAAAAGAAATCTTCATTTGGCGTATGAGCGCAATACCCGTTCATATAATCTAAGACGAAGACCTTTGAAGTTTAATGTTGGTGATATTGTTTGGAGAAAGAATTTTGTTCTGTCGGATGCTACTAAATCATTTAATAAAAATTAGCTCCTAAATATTTGGAAGCTAAGATAATTGAGGTTGTTGGTACTACGACTTACCGCTTAGCGACGGTGGATGATAAACCGTTGGGTATTTTTCATGTTAAAGATTTAAAGCCACATTAAATATTTTCCTATTACCTTTATTCCCAGTTCTCAGTTGTTAAGTTGAATTCAAGATATTGGATTTAAGCCTTGTGCATTCACTAGTATTCACATTTTATTTCTGCCTTTGCTGGTGCAGAGGTTGTTGTGGACGTTGGTCCATACACTTATTTTTGGATTTCGCCTAGAAGTCTATTTTTTTCTGTATATTTTGTGGGTTATTGGATTTGAGTTTCGTTGGTGTTGGAACTGATCACTCCATTCACTTTCGCTTATTCAAACTCTGTAGTTGCAGTTTGGACTGCGCATTTTATTTAATGGAAGCTTGGCTTCTAAAGTAGATATTTGCCGATTATTAAGTTTTAATACTTAGGAACTTAGCTTCAAGAGTTGGATTTGTAACTATTGTTTCGATAGTTGCTGGAGCTAATAGTTTTCAAGTTACCTTTAATCACTTAAATGTGTGAAACATTTTAACTTGTTGGAGGTTGTAGCAAGTCATTTTGTTTTAGAGTTTCGATAATCGGTGTTAGGTGTAGAATCTAATATTGACTTGGTGAATTTAACGTATTTCAAGTTCAAAATGTGTTTAGTATGGTTTCCTTACGTTGAGAGGTTGAAGGGTTGAAATTTCTTCCCGCAATTTCAACTTTTGTGTGGGGGGTGTGTAACAACCCGATTTTCAATCGCTTTGTTGAGCATAAATTTTATAATTATTTTTTATATAATGTTACGCTACTGCGTACCAATTCTTATAGTATTAATAGTTGACACAATTTAATTATCACTTGTATATTTCACGAATCGTGGTGGAATTATATGTACGTTTTACAAAGCCTGCATACACCGTGGTGGAATAACCTCATACAAGCGAATTCTTCTATATTTTAAAAGCTTTCGTTATACATCTACGGTACCTGAGATCGCATAATATTTACAATACAATGTAGTGAGAGGGTTTAGTTTCTGGTATTTAAACATATGGTGCGGCCTATGGCGCAGGACCGGACGAATTCATTGGGGTTTTGCAGGAATGTGGCTGCAGGAATGTGGTTGCAGATGTAAAGAAACAGCAATGATTCTGGGTTTTTTGATGTGTGTCTTTGAGTGAAGACGTGTTTGAGTGTGCTTTGAACACGTAAGTACTTATTTTGATTGAAAGGACATTTATTTTTAATAATGCAAGTAACACTTTGATATAAATTTCCTTCTGATTCTACATCGATTTATTGAATTGTAACGAGTTAACCTGAGTATTAATTCTGAGTACCGGTGTACATACATTATCGGGCCTGTCAAATAATTGTTACTTCTTTATGAACAACGTTGCTCATGAAGTTATTTTGTTGTTTTGTGTTATGAATATTTACAAATGGTTGGTTACAAAGACTTTTCATTGTTGTTTTTCTTTGTAAAGTAAGAAATGGTTTAACACAAGATGTACAGCATTAATATATTTTTATAAATAACGTTTCGCTTTTATACTATACTTACAAATACTTTTGTAATATATTGCATCTGTGCACAATATTAATTTTATTAGTATAATTTTAAAATAGATTCTTGTACTTTTTGTATTAAACGCTGATGCAGACATTTGATAAGGTGTGGTATTGCGTCTATTTGGAATTTTTAGTTCTGTTTTATCAATTAGCATAGTGGCTTGTAAAACAAGTAATCTGTAAACAATTAAAAATAGGATATGCAATCTTATTAGTGCTTTTGTTAAATTAATTAAAGGTAAAGTTAATCATAGTTAGGCTAAGGTTAGGTATACGTGACGACGTGCACGTCCCTAGATATCAATTAGGTTAGATAGAATTACGTTTATTTTATGTCGGAATAGTGGGCCCTGTAGGCCCTATTTCATTTCGAGTTCAAGACTGTTTATTTATTTGTGTATATATATGCTTTTCCGGACAGTCGATGGTATAATAAAATGTTATTTCTTTTTTCTAAACTATGAAGTTTATTTCATGATTACTTTTATTAGGTATCAGTGCCTTTCCGCTGATTGGCGCCCATGTTTATTATAAATTGTTAATATATGTATCGATGATTTTTATCCATATCGCATATTTGGTAAGTACAAGCAAGGGTTTAGTTAAGAGTTTGAACCACGACCTACGCCGCTGAGTTTAGTCTGCCTGGCCTTAATTAACCGTCTTGACTGGTCTTTACAGGCCCTCGACGGACGGTTGATTAGGTAATTATTACAATGTGAATCAAAAATTTTTACAATAAAGGTCGATAATTTCGTTGCCAAGCCGGCGGCAAATAACCCGAGCCTAGGCAAAGAAAAATAAAGCTGAGCTATCTTTGACTTACCACAAACTAAGCAAACATCAACGACAAAGGAGTAAACAAGGAAAAATTAATAAAAGCACAATAACAGCGTTTAGAAGCATCAACAAAGCAGTGAACTTCACAAGTAGAAAAATGTCATGGGTTAGAAAAGGTGGCGAAACGAAATCGGAAAGGAGCAGTAATTCATGCAGATATCTCACCCACAAAAGGAGTAAATGAGGGGGGAGAGATTCCATTCTAATTTTAAAGACCATAAAAGTGGATTCAAGTGTTTTACCAAGAAAGTAAGGGGAGATAGAAGTCTCACAGGATCAAAAATATGGGTTAAGTTGAAAGAAAGTAAGATGGACTTAGTACAAGCTGTACTTAATAGCTGAACTAGAAAGGTAAGAATATTCAAAGTGGGGTTCTATTGAAGCCCAGGAAATTTCAGCGATTGAATGTCATAGTTGTCAAAAAAGCGTGGTTGAACAAATTGTTGCAAAGCTGGAAGATCTTTTAGTAAATCATAATGTTTGCTGGAATATTTATTAAGTTCAAAACCACCACATTTTAATAGAGCAATTAGTTGATTCCATAAAATGAGGGTTGACTCAATAGTCTTCACTAGAAGCAATATCATCAACGAGGGCATGATGGGCAAGTAGAAGAGCTGCTAGAGGATAAAAATCCCCTTCCTCCATCCTAAGTCAACTGCAAAAGAATACAGGTAGCAAACGCAAGAGCACAATTTATCCTGTAGGTGACATTTTCATGATAAAGTCTTGAATATACTTATTAAAAGAAAATCACCAAAAAAATTCGTTGATAATCGCAATGTGCAGGATTCATAAGAATTTGTCTATACATCTGATGAATATCTGCAATAATAACATCAAAATAAAGACAAAATTTTACCAAAATTGCGTTATTATCTTGTTGGACCTTGAACCCGAAAAACAAATGATCATTTAAGAATGATTGAGATAGAATTTTACCTGAAGCAGTGAAGACAATGCGTAACTTGGTACCTACATTTTCAGGTTTGATGAAGTAATGGTGTGGGATGTTGTAACAAGAAAGGTTCTTTAATTAGACGATTTTCTAAAGAAAGAGACCTAATACAAGTTGGTGTCTTGGAGGCAGAGGGAGCAGAGCTCACAAACGTCTTGTAACTAGTAGTTAAAGCAGGTATAGGCGAAGTGCAGTAAAGAATGATGGTGTTGATAGCAATGGCGGCAAGAAATAGTGAATCGGCACCTCAAAATATGGGAATTACAAGGCAGTTAAAGCAAAGTTGATGTTCCTTAGCAAAAGCATAGATAGCGGTCTTGAGGAGAAAGTTTAGCAAAATTAGTGCAACAATTAAGATTATAATTTTGTTGACAAAAAGGACATTTAGTAACATTAGGGCTATCGTGAACCAACATGGACACAGCAGAGCAAGAACGAGATCCGTGAGAATTAATAACATTAATGAAACCAGATTTATGATTGACGGTCAAATTGAATAAAGATTTACAGTTTTTTTTTGTAAACAATTAAATCTTTATAAGACGGGATGACAGTCTTGATGCAAATAAAAACTACAGTCAGTGGGTACGTTGAGGCGATTTACGATCATTTGTACAAGAATAAAATCCCGTTGTCGGCAAAAGTGTCTACTAATTTTTGTAATCCAGATGGTTTGTCAGAATTTAGTTTTGGAAATTTGTCAATGTTTTCCCAAAAAGTGGAAGTGATTCAACAAACATTTCAAAGTTTTTCGCAAATTTGATTAAAGCCGAGAGTATAATTGGCACCTGCCAAATCAAAGTTTTGAATGGAAAACGAATGCAAAGCAGTCCTTCAGAGCTGAGTGGAATTAGAAAAATTTGTCCACATCGGAAAACATCATTAGAATAGACTAAACTGTCGAAGCTATCAATGAAACTTTCGAATAAACAACCATCTCTTTCAACAGAAAGAAGGGTTAGCCGCTGAAGAGACAGCAGTGGATCAAACACTTTCATGTATGACTGCTGATCCCAAGGTCCCAGGTGCAATTCTCGACCGAGACTACTTGAAAAATTTTAGGCAAGCATTTTTCACAAAAATATGAGACGTAAAATGTAGGCCCGTGTAAGTGATGTCACGCACATTAAAGATTTATACCTTGCTTAGAATAGCAAGGATTCAGTAAAATTCAAAATTTTCTAGTAGTAAAAAAAGCTCGCTGCCTGGCCAATGCAGTAGCATTGGAAAATCCAATGTAGAGACGACAGAGACACATTGGATATAACAGTAGCTGAGGGTGCAGGTACACTAGGCACAGACGAGGCAGGTTAAGTTGCAACTAATTTGTAATAAAGCAATTTTCTAAAAAAAATATGTCAAAACGTTTACGGATGGAATTTTCCTTTTCAAACTGTTGTGTCGGCATCATCAGCAAAGGCAATTATATTTGCAATTGAGTTGTAGTATATAAAAAAACCTTCTCACAAAAGATCATCATCATTAGATTCGGTCCTGGAACTGGTTAGTCGCATACCCTCATTGTTTCCTGTTCTGAACTAACCTACACATTTCCCTGAAATTTGCTGTCTGCATCTATCACTATCTGCATGTAATAGTCTGATCTAGGTCTACCTCTACCTCTTATTTCCTATCTCTGCTTGTAATATATCCCATACTACTCCCCAAAAATGCCTTAGAACGTATCCTGCCCTTCTATTTCTCCTATTTTTTTTTGTTTTACACAGATATCATTATTCCCCTAATATTTCTATAACCTATTTGTTATTAACGTTGCCTGTCCATGTTATCATCCTTATAGAAGCATAATATTCCAGAAGGCTTCTAGCTCTTTCTGTCTGCTTTTCCTACTGCCCCAATTTCTTAAACTACTGTGCTGTGCTCCACACACATGCTTTCAACAATTTTCTTCTAGTTTCTGTTTGTCGTCTTTGAACATAGCCGCTGTTCTTTCTTGTTAGATGCAGTTGGGTCCCCCTTCTATTGTTTTACAATACCCTAATTCCCCGATAATCAGTGATATGTGAAGAGGCGTCCAAGGTCCCGGGTTCGAATTCCGACACGGTCCGCCTAAAATACACCCTCGTTCGGATGAGAGGTAAAATGGAGGTGTGTGACTGTTGTCACGCATGTTAAAGATCCCTACCTTGTTTAGAACAGCAAGAGTTCGGCAAAAGTCAAAATTTTCCAGGTAAAAAACTCGCTTCCTGGCCAATGTAGTACCTTTGGGTGGCGCATTGGAAAATCACATGTAGGGTATGTGAAGGAGGTTAAGCAGTCTATGGCTGCCAAGATCTCCAAACACTTAGACATTTGCCAAATTATTAGTTTTCCATTAAATCCTTTCGCACAATCAACATTAGTTGAAAATATTTCACAACCAACACCTTTGTTTATAATAATCATCAGATTTAAGTGCACATAATTTTTGTTATTAGGTTTTCCGTCTTGAAACTGGTTGGACAGGTACGTCTACTTATTTATATTCTGAGCTAGCCTACACAGTTTCCTAAAATTCCCACAACAGTCTATATACAGCTCAGTTTTCCTTCTAATTAAATGTCCTATTTCACCTAGATTCAGTGGTATGTGAAGGGGGGCGGCTCCAGGGCATAGTTGGTATGCATGTGACTACTACAACCAAGGTCCCAGGTTCGAATTCCGACACGGCCCGCTTGAAACATGTTAGGCGAGCATTTTTCACAAAAATACGCCCTCATTCGGATGAGAGGTAAAATGAAGATCCTGTGTGTGTGTGTTGTCATGCATGTTAAAGACCATTGCCTTGCTTGGAACAGCAAGGATTCGGCAAAATTCAAAATTTTTCAGGTAAAGAAAACTCGTTTCCTGACCAATAAAGTACCTTTGGATGGCGCATTGGAAAATCACATGTAGGGTATGTGGAGGGGGTAGCCAAGATCCCCAAACACTTAGATATTTGCCGAATTAACAGTTTTCCATTAAATCCTTTCGCACAATTAATATTATTTGAGAATATCGCACAACCAATACCTGTAGTTGCTTATAATAACTTATTTTTTTTGTCATTAGTTTTTCCATCTTGGGACTGGATGGACGTGTACCTCCATTAATTTCTATTCTGAACTAGGCTACACATTTCTCTGAAATTCTCACAGCCTACATCTTTCACTATCTGTCTGCAATAGTCTAACCTAGGTCTACCTCTACTTCTTTTTTTCCAATCTCTGCTTTTAATATATTCTGCACTATTCCCTCATATCTTAGTATATAACCTATCATCCTATATCTCCTATTTTTTACTGTTTTCCACATATTTCTTTCTTCCCCTACTATTTCTAATACCTCTTTAATGTTAACTTTGTCTGTCCATGATTCCTTCATCATACGTCTGTAGCACCACATTTCAAAGGCCTTTTTCTTGTCCGCTTCTCCTACTCTCCAGGCTTCACAACCATACAGTGCTGTACTCCACATGTAGGCTGTCTACATCTTTCACTATCTGTGTGCAATAGTCTAACCTAGGTCAACCTCTAATTCTCATTTTTCCTATTTCTGCTTCTAATATATTCCGCACTATTCCCTTATGCCTTAGTATGTGGCCTATCATACTATTTCTGATATTTTTTACCGTTTGCCACATATTTCTTTCTTCCCCTACTATTTGTAGTATTTCTGTGTTCCTAACTTTGTCTGTCTAATGATATCTTCATCATATGTCTGTAGCACCACATTTCAAAGGCTTCTACCATTTTCTTGTCTGCTTCTCCTTCTGTCCAGGCTTCACAGCTATACAGTGCTGCGCTCTATACATATGTTTTAAGCAATCTTTTTCTTGTTTCTATGTTTGTTGTATTTGAACACAGTAAGTTGTTTTTTCTTGTTAAATGTAGCACGACCTAGTGCTAATCTTCATTTTATATCTTTTGTGTTTATCCCATCTTGCGTTATTTGGCTTCCTAGGTAACAGAAATCCTTAACCTCTTGTAAATTCTCATTACCTATTTGCATTCTTGGCTTTAACATATTTTTCCCTCCTTTGCATACTAGTACTTTAATTTTATTTTTGTTAATTTGCATAGCATATCTCTCTGTTAGAACTGTTTCCATTTCATTAAGAGCAGCTTTTAACTCTTCTTTGCTAGATGCTAATACTACTATATCATCTGCAAATCTATGCATATCAATCTTTTGTCCCTGCATAGTAATTCCAAACGTCTTTCTGCATTTGGCAGTATTTATTGCCTCTTCAATGTACAAGTTAAAAATTAATGGGGATAGGGCACATCCCTGTCTCACCCCTTTCCTAATATTTATTCGTATACATTCCTGCTCTAATTCTATTACTGCTGTTTGCTTGTATAAGCTATGTACTATCTGTCTACCCATAAAACTCATTCCAATCTTTTTGAATATTTCGCACATTTTTTTCCATTTTATTGTCGAATGGTTTTTCCAAATCCACAAACCCTATATACATGCTTTTCCCTTTTTCTATTGTTTTCTCCATTATCATCCTCAGAGGTAAAATAGCCTCCCATGTTCCCCTGTTTCGATTAACCCAAATTGATCTTCTCCTAGCATTTCTTCAGCTCGTTTTTTCATCCGTCGTACAATTCTAGTTAATATTTTTGACACTTGTGCTGATAAACTTATTGTTCGAAAATTTTCACATCTATCAGCGCCTCTCTTTTTTGGTATAGTTACTATGATGTTATGTTTGAAATCTTTGGGTATCTCGCCTGTCTCATACATATAGCTTACAAGTTGGAAGAGACGTTCTGTTACTGCTTGTCCAGTAGGTTTTAAAAGTTTCTGCTTGCACCTTATCTGTACCTGGTGCCTTACCATTTTTCAGACCCTTGAATGCTAATTCAAACTAATCTCTAAATTTAGGATATCCAAAGTCATCATATTTAATGTTTGATTTCTGGTCTGATGCTGATAGTTCCTCTCCTGAATATAAATTCCCTATATATTCTTGGCATCTAACCACTTTCTCTACATGTTCTATAATGTTTCCTCCCGCGTCCTTTATATTTTTGGTATATGGTTTTATATACCTATAATTCCTTCTCATTAGTTTATATGCTTCGTTTGTCTTTCCTATTTCCATCTTAGTTTGTATCTCTTTGCGCTTTTCATCAATCCATTGTTCTTTAGCTTTCCTGCATTTGCAAATAATTTTCCATTTTATGGCTTTGTATCTGTTTTCCTGTTTCGTCTGATCTATTTTTGTTTTTGTGTCTTTCTTCTATTAAATTCAAGATATCCTTTGCTACCCATGGTTTCTTGTTTTCTTTTTGTGTATACTGTAGCAGGCCCGTCTATTGGTGTTTAAATTTAAGGTGCTAATTTTAAATTATACGTGCGTTCACGTGCAGAATCGAAAACCAGTGGTGTGAGAAATAACCGGAAGAGGGGAGGACTTGGCTGGATCACGAAAATCTAGAGATGGTGCGCAGACATTTTTTGAGAAAGAATATGGAATTAATAAAATGTGGAGAGTTATTTTTTTGGGAGCACATATTGTTGTTGTCTTGGGTGACCGTACTCTTACGGATCACGTATGCAAAAGTGGAATCCCAAAGGTACCTTTGCTATAAACTAACCGACAGGTGGTTCTATAAAAATACCCAGAGTGCTGCTTGTCGGGGAGACGCCAGCTGATGGGAAATTGCAAGTGGGGTGAAGAAGCTGGAAGCAGTTCGTAGAACGCTAACCTCAACACATCAAAACGTAGGTGTTTTTAAATTATATATAAGTTTGATAAACTGATAAAATATTGATTATCGAAGTGCACCCTGAACTGGATATGGGAGTGTTCTATCGGTGTATTTACGTAGGTTAGGTGTCGGAACTGTTTAGGTTCACGCCGTCGGGTACTTACTCTTTGTAGTTAAACTAGAAAGTTAGGTGGTTAAACTAACACATATGTGTTTCGAGTTTGATTTAATTTTGTAATATTAACAATTGCTATAATTATCAAAATTAGAAGGTATGTTTTGATTTCAACAGCTGTTTCATTTGTCAACCCCTCCCTGGATATTTAAAATAAACGGAAGTAAGAGTCTCATACGCCATTACATCTTTGGCTTACTTTAATACCCCAGAATATCTCTGGCCGCCATGTCTAAGCGGGATTTAATGTTGTTCGATTCTGTTTCTACTTCCTTAGTATCAGAAATTTTCCCGATATCTTTCAGCAATTCATTTTGCTTTTTTTCAAATCTTTCGTGAATATCTTTATCTTTTAGTCAAAGTGTCTTTTTCAGTTTCTATTTTCAAATTTTTAAATGTAAGAGCGGCTTTTATAATTATGATGTTGTGGTGTGTCTATATCTGCTTCTGAGTACGGTCTATAGTCTTTTACTTGATACCTAAACTGTTGTCTAACAGCAATGTAATCTATTTGATATCTTCCTGTATCTCCTGGCAACTTCCACGTGTATCGTCTTCTAGCATGATATTGAAATAATGTGTTTGTAATGATTAAATTGTTCTTGTAGCAAAATTCTACTAACCTATTTCCCCTTGCGTGTCTCGTGTCTAAACCAAATAAACCTGCTACTGCTCTTTCCCTACCCTCACCTACCCCTGCATTAAAATCCCCCATAATTATTAAATTTTCATGTCCTTCAACGTATCTTAGTGTCTTCGATATCTTTGTAGATAGCTTCTTCGTCACTGTAGCTAGAGGTGGGCATGTATACTAGTATTATTACTGTATTTACCGGTTTATATTCTAATCTAAACATGAGTACTCTTTCGTTCTTTTGTAAGTAATTTTCTACAGTGTCCTTGTTTCGCATAACTATTTCCACACCCGAATTTACTTCCAGTGTTCCTGTATGAATTACGCTGAAGTCTCCACTCCAAAAATCCACTGCCTCTGGCCACTGAACTTCGCTAATTCCTACTATGTCCAGTGCTAACCTAGCCATTTCAATTTTCAAGTTCTCTAGCTTACCTACTTGCTTCATAATTCCAACATCTCACACTCCGAGTCGCAAAATGTTCCCGACTCTTATTCTGAACTTTCCGATCGCATCCTCCAGAGTAGTCCCCTCCCAGAGATCTAAATGTGGGACTATTTAACTCTGGAATCTTTTACGTCAGAGAATGCCATCATGTTTATTACAATTTTAGTACGCTGTGTACTTGAGAGGTAATATAGTAGTTCCCCGTTGCCTTCCATATCGTAGTAGTGTGCCTCAGAATGCCTTGTCGATCCCTGTGGTATCTGCCATTCTAAGTACCGAAGGAGCTGCTGTCCCCTTTTGGGGACCTGCCTTAGCCGGGTTCCTCACCAAAGATCTCACCAATTTGGTAAAACCTTTGGTTTGGCTCTTTAGCTCATTGGAATATTCAAGTCGTTTCACCCGTTCTGGTAATCTAGAACTCCATCAAGGTGCAGGTCCATTCGGAACGGCTCAAAATATCAATCGACGGATATTGTGTACAATACAGATCTAAGAAATTTGATTCCGCTTCAGATTTTTTGGCATTTTCGACAATTTCCTGATGTGAATTAATCGAGATACTGCGTAAAAAATATAAATGTTTAAGTTTTTGGGCCATAATGAGAATTATTATAAGGGCGACACTATTAAAAGAACAAACTGGCAGATTATAAATAACTGGGAGAACTGAAAACCAGTCCCCTAATATATTATAAACAAAATATTTATTGTAAATATCACATTTACTAATACTGCCTTTCCAGGTAGGTGAAAGTGTTTTAATGTTCATATACTCCTAAGATTTGCATTTGGTTTTATAGAACTCGTCCCTGGCCATTGCAAACTAGCTGATGCAGTATTTACTGTTATGTTTCCATGGTAGAGTAAATTACATTCAGGTAATTACCGCCAATTTAACACGTAACAGGCGTTCCATAATGAAGAACTTTAATTCAATCAAATCTTTTCTTTTCTGTAGAACCAAACATAACTTGTGTGTTGAAGCATTAAGGTGCTAGAGAAGCATTTGTTTTCCATTTACTAGTTTTGGATGTATGGATCAACATCCTAACCACTTAAAATACATTCAAAGTAATTTAAAAATTCCATCTTACATTTTACATAACTACTTTCAAATCAATCCAATCAAATCTGAAATAAAATGAGAGGAAAAACACTCTTATTAAATATATATATTCTACAAAAATCTGTATAAATCACAATTGTGTGTAAACCTGTTAAAAATATATGGCAAACATACAATATCCAAAATACTTAAAATAATTATTGCTTATGCATATTTACACATAAAATTGAATCTAAATTTACACTTGACTACATATATAATAATGGAAGGCACAGACTTGTACTTGTAAAATATTAATGAGGGCTGTACTAGGATTCTTTTATTAATAAATGGTCTAAGATTCGATAAGATTATTTGCAAAAATTATTCATCGGTTCAAAGACACTTTGTGCTGAGATATCAAATACTTAACTTGAAAAAGCTTTTTCTGTTTGTAGAATAATTATGAAGTATTCAGTATACATGTTGTATCATATTTAATATTTGCTTGATATAATTGGTACTCGGTAAATACATAATGTAATTCCAACTCAGTCAAACAGAGAATAAATTTTATATGTTGTTTCTTAACCCTCCACAACACACACATGTGGTTTAAAAAAACACATTTCTACTTCAATAAACTGACACGTGCAATTAGGTAGTCCAACCTAGTATATATATACTAAACACGAATAAATATTTTCAATTTATGTTCTATTTGAACAGTACAAAATCAACCTATAATGTGAAGGTGTTGTTTCGACCATAGTGCCAGCACCGATGTACAAGTTTTTATCCATGTGTTGATAGTTATGGCATTGTAGAGTGGAAAATAGATTGTGCAAATGGCTTTTGAAAGAGAAATTGTTGAAGAAAACGAAAAAGAACTTACAGAGAATGAAAGTTGGTAGAAGGCTAATGACACTATTTTAGACAGTACTACATAGAAAAGTCAGCATTGCACAATGGTATATGTATTCACAAACGAATCAATAAAAATGCTGTAAGCAAGAATATTTTGTTGCACATCAGGACCCGCTTAAAGACGAAAATTTCATTTATTTTAGAAGAAAAGCTGAATTTATCATCAATAACACAATATTTACATATAAAAAAATACAGACTAAATATGATTAAGAATGAAATGCAACAATCAAAGATGTGGTTGAAGTGAAAGAATTTTTGAAAATATTATACCTTACCAGTGTGTTGTATTCTCGACATAAGAATGTAAGATATGGTCTACGTTACAAGTATCTCTCGCACAGAATTGTTGTCACTAACAATGGGAATGAATACATTTCTCTTTTTACTTAGAACCCTTAGATTTTACGATATCTAGACGAGAGGAACGAAAGTTAGCACTCAATAAAAATTTTATCTATTGCTTGAACAACTATACAATTGGAAAGTTGACGCTAATGGATAACATGTAGGAACCGTTCCATGGAAAGTGTTCTTTCAAGGAATGTATTCATTTAGACTCTCCTAAATATAATTTAAAAAATGTTGCTTACGTACTGTTTCTTGTATGCTGGAAAGCAAAAAAGAAATACAATATATCAAATCAGAAGCAAACTCGAAGACATTATCCTATGTCTTCCATGGCAGCTACGGGATCAGAAAAAAGAAACAAAACTTTGGTAATTGTTTTACACATATTCCTTTGATAAAAAAAAATTGCTACAAAACTAATATCAGCTTTTAAAACAATAAAGCAACAAAAACGTGATAGATAAAAAAAGACCATAGTTTTCATTAATGTTTGGTTTTTTCAATGATATGTTTTGAAAGTTCCTTACAATAACCCCCACATAATATAGATTTCTACAATCATACTAAATGTGGTGCACATTTGCTAAATCAAATAAAAATGAACTATTCAGTAGCTCATTGTAGTTGTTATTGGCTTTTGATTATTTTCGACGCACAATTAAACATTACTGGTATAAACAGCTACATTGTATATAAAATCTCACATGAAAGTTTACCTAGATGATAGCTAAAGATTTAGTAAAGACTGGCAGTTTTTACTATGAATCAATGAAATGATTGCATCACCTGATTTACGACAAAAATTTTTTATCAAATTACTTCACATTACACCAATGAACTTCGGTTTAAATCGTACTAATCATGTGGATAGATGAAATTGGAAAATTCCCTAAAATTACATAGCTTATACATACCGCCATCGCATACCCGGAAAGTGTAATTCATTCAGATTTATTCAATACCTTGAAAGCATTAGCTTCAGTCGAGTGACAAACACAATCGTCAAGCGATGAATTGGTTCATCAGTAATTCAACTAATGGTAAATTAAAAGTAAGTTCGTAGAAACAACCCGCAAATGCAAAAATAGTCACGGATTCAAAGGCAGTTACAGTGCGAACGTTTTCTGTAGTGAATACCTTCCAGCAACAAAGTTGAATTATAGATTACTGACACCCAAGTTTGTCCTGCTTTGAAACCTTGTATTCGAACCAAAAGCTGCAAGTGAGAATTTTAACTTTCAACCCGTTTCATATTCTGTTGACATATATTCCACTATTTATGCATAATTTATTTGTAATCCAGATTGTTACATTGGTGCACACTTAGTAGGTGCATAATGTATTAGAAATATGCACCACAATTGTATTAGTAGAAATTTACATATATCTGTTAAATTTGTTGGATAATTAAACTGGAATAAGTTTAAGATATTCCTTCTTTTTTACATATGTGTAACTTGGCCAATTAGGATAGAGCTTAATTTATTTGTGTTGGTTGCGATTTTTAAATACTGTGAGTAATATAGCTTTGGTGATAGTCTTGCCATTTTTTTATGTGCTTAGTTTAAATTAGTAGAAGAAAGAAAGTAAACACATGGTTCCATCAACCTGCCAAGATAAATAATCCTTCAGTCATCTTGTACACCACCCATCGTCTAGTAAAATACGACAAATCCAGGTGGGTCAGCGCCCAGCATTTTTATTGGACTAGAAGTTCATAAAGCTTTCCAGGTAGGTGAAAGTGTTACAGTTTGAAACCCCTAAAACCTTGTAGTTTTCAAAAAAACACATCCCTCACTTTAAGCTAACTAGTGCATTTTTTTCTGTTACGTCTCTGTGATAACGAAAATTTCAAAAGGTCATTAGTATCAATTTCACACATAATAAGTGTTTCAACAAATCTTTAGTGCCACATAGTTGCAAGCCTTCAAATTTTTGCATCACTTTGTAACGATCAAGTTATAAGTACACACCATCACAAGCTTAAAACCAAAATATACTCAGAAAAGTGGACTGAAAAAGCCAAACCATCAAAAAAAAACATGAACTGTTTTATCAGCAGAAAAAGTTATAATAACCATCTTTTGGGATACAAAATGCATCATGTGACTTGACTCCTAGAAGGGTAAATTAATCATAATATTGCATTTAAGCAATAAGATTACATCAAAAACTCCCATTTGGTGACACAAAGACAATCATTTGCACACATTAAAATGTTTAAAGGTTAAAATCAACACTTTCTTTGCACACCTTATTAGTCAAATTTAGCCATTCTTTTTCTTAGTACATCAGGGGGTGGTTTTAAGTAAACTATTTACAAATAGTAATAAAATGAATAGATTTGTAAATGGTAATGTTCAAGACCTTAATTGATTGACTTACATGTCTGGCATCACAACAGTGTTAGTGTAACATGATAATTGGTAAAGAAATAAAATCAAATATTCTACAAACTTGCTATATTCTAAGTCAAGCATTTAGCTTTCAGTCAACTTTCTCAAATTTGAAAGTTAATATCACTATTAATATACGATAGAAATTACATAATATTAATATCAAAAACTTTGTTTTTAAATATACTCCGTTTACTACTATCTATTTAATGGTTTAGTCTCTATTGGGCTATCACAGGGTAGTGACTACTATTATTACAAGAGTAGCTTAGGAATCACATGATTTACAATGTTTTTCGTATTTCTTATTAAAATCTCTAAAATAGCAACGTAACAACAGGCAATATTGGAATTTTTTTAAACTAGTATAAAGTCCCTTTCATGTTTCCCAATTAGAAAAGTTATATGTAATTTGACACTAACAGTTGTTTCTTGCTCGAAATATTAACAAGAACATAGTATCATATCGCCACAGCTCGGAATGAGCACATTTATACTTGATCAGCGTTGGGAAATATTTAAAACTTATTTCCTAAGTGAGCGCTGTGTTGCTTGAACAGTGCAAATTTTGAAAAGAATTTTCGGCCAAAATGAAGCACCAACCATGCCCATTGTATGCAAATTTGTGAAAAAGTTTGTGGACAACAGAAGCAATTCCCGTGCTCATTCAGTGGACACAATTGAGAATATTGCTACTTTAGCTAAAAGTGTGCGACTCAATCCAGGAATGTCAACTCACCACAAATCGCAAAAACTCAAAATTACATGTATCAGCATGAAGTGAATTATACACTAAGATTTTGGATTGATCGCTTACAAGATCCAATTGACTCGGGAATTGAAAGCAAACGACCACCCACTTCGATATCGCTTCTATGTTTGGGCCATACAGCACCTGCAAATTGCCAACAAATTTGCTTAAAAAATAATCTTTTTGGACAAGACGCATTTCCGTCGACAGCTATGTAAATAAGCAAATATTTCCAAATTTGAAGTTCAAGAAACCTACCTGTAATTGTAGAGAATTCAAGGCATCCTTGTTGAGTAATAGTTTGGTGTGGTTGGTGGAGCGGCGACATAAATGGCTCATTTTTCTTCGAAAATTACGCTGGCAACACAGTTACAATCAATGGAGAATACTACAGAGCGATGATAACCAATTTTTTGTAGTCAAAAATAGAAAACATTGAGTTGCGCAACTTTTGGTTTTAGCACGATGGAACATGTCACACCATCCATTAAATTTGGTAATCGTATAATAAACTGTTTTAGTGTCTGCGCAGCTATAAATCCTTGTACGGTGCAGTAAAAGATGAATGATATGAGGACAATCCATAAATAATCGAGGCCCTTAAGATAGAGTTATTCGTGAAATAGCACCCGAAACAATAAAAAATGTACTAAAAAATTGGGTCGATAGCATGGGCTACTGTTAAGCTAGTGGAGACAGCCACCTGAATGAAGTTATATTCCATCAATAATTGGAAAGATTGCTCATCAATAAAACAATAACATTTTGGAAAATATTGATTTGTGTTTATATTATTGCATTTTTAAAAAGAAACTACTGAATGGGCCACCCCTTATTATGCCTGAAATTGATGCCAATTTCAACAGTCTCAAACTATCTTACTATACATGGGAACAGAAATAATTTGGGCATTGGGCTATTGTTTGGTTGGTCAAGATGAGAAATGGTCACTCCTACCGGTATAAAATAATATAAAAATCCTATACAATTATAACAATTGGGATAAGATTCACAAATAAGATACTAACAAAATTAGATTTTTATTCTAGATAGTAACACAAAACCAGATACTATCCCAAAATCGTTAGTGATGTGGTCTTGTCAATTCCAGTTATATGTATTATATAGAAAAAACTTCAGGTTCAACATTAAACTTCTTTATCGAGTTGATAAATAAAAACATTAGGAAAGTAGTACAAGGTCAAATGGCAAACAAATAATGACATCATAGTATGAAATTTCTATATACCTACATGTTATAAATGAATTAATTTCCTCCAAATAAAAACCATGACATTACTGTATGTACAATTACAACACAATAAGTAATAATCATAAAACAAGCACAAAAGTTTAAATAAAATTTGTTAAAATTATTTATTTTAAAACACCCCTCATTTTATCTATCAAATTTTAATACTTCTTCAGTGGTAAACTGTATATCCCAGTAAATGTACTTTTATAAAGAAGTAATTAAATGTTAAAAATGCAGTATTAACCCAAAATCTTTAATCCTTCTTAGACCAATTATTAAAATACCCCATGCACATAATGAGTACACACAGTTGTATTTTTGAACTAATCAACAAATACAACTGTTCGTAATGCATCCTCTGGTTTTATTTCCAAAACGGCTGTACATCCATCATTAAATGGGACTGAAATTCCACCATCTACCACAAGACAGGCATCAATACATTTTGACTTCACTTTAATTGATGATGCAAAACCTCTTGATTTGATACCTTTGGGCTGAGGCCACACGCCTGCTGAGATTAGATCTCTAACAGTGTAACCCAGTCTTTTATCTTCTGTAACAGTAAGATTAGAATTATAGTCACTTGGATTTATAAAATGGCAAATTTATTTAATATTTACAATAATATTCAGAGACAAAAATAAAAAAACGAAAGTTAAATTTCTTGTAATTTCTTACAAATGTTGAACATTTATTTAAAAATCATCAGCAAAAAAATATTTTTTAACAGTTATTTATGCAATACATGCACAAATGTTTTTAAAATGAATCAAAGTTTAAAGCATGCAAAGGAAACCTTATATAGTTGGGACCACAAAAGAAGGTAGTCAGTCATGCGATCAATCATATTTGTATGTTCCTAAGATAACTGACCATCTAGAATACCATATTTATTCAATTTACCTCGAAAAGTAGCATTGCCAATAAGTAATTATTTCATTAGAGCTTATGCATTCTAAACTTTAATGATCGTGGCTTTTTATATTTACGTCTAAGTGGCTGCTGCATAACACGTTTTTATTTAAAATATATCGATTACCAACCTTTGTTCTATATATTATAAACGAATCAATTGTTAAAACTTTTGAAATATAAATACTATCATATTTTCATTCTATCGAGTTCGAACCGACAACATTGCACACATAGTAAAACGCGTTAACTTTAACAGTAAATGACATTTGGCATCTGCAAATTTTACATTACAATGAATTATTTCATTTTACACATAGAAAAAGTTATAATGTTTAATGATTGTACATGCACTTGATGGAATAATATTATAATCCAGTAGGTTTTTAAAATATTATTTGTTGAATTCTACTTTCAGGCAGCATGGACCACAATTAATTGTAATTAACACTAGTATCAGGAAATCAACTCCAATGTAGCTGCAGTATATAGGATGTAAAAGTTTATGTACACGCATTAATATAAAATATTTATTCTTTTACTCTAAAATAAATAAATTGTAAATGTAACAATTACTGAAAGTGATGTTAACGTTAATAAGCTTTTTTTAAGATTATTTACTGTATTCCTTTTTCAGGCATGGACCAAGATTGATGCAAATTAAATTAACAATGATAACCAATCCCTATGCACATTGACTATACAGCAACTAAGAGTTTTTGTACTGTAAATTTAACTATAAACTGGTCATGTGAAACGTATAATGCAATCATGCTTTATTTTAGTATACAAGTACCTTACACGGAAAACAATTTATAAAATAGCATTATAATGTATTCAAACAAATTCGTTAGTATTAAAGTAAAATATTTATAGATTGTCATAATATATGATTAAAATATAACGTGGAGTGCTCGAAGTAGGTTTTCAGTTATCTTCATTTTCTGATGGAGACGTTTCATTGTCATTACCTATGTAAATAATTAACTCAACGGTTATGTCCAACACTTTTGCATGTTCATACCAATCAGTCATTAGTTTTTCGGTATGTCTGATACATTTCTTCCAAACTTTGTCTGAGCATTGATGTAGTGCTTCCTCCTACATTGTGAAATGATTGTCACCATAACCATCCCTTTTGTTATGTTCATTGTAATCACCGTTTGCACATGTCCAAACCATTTCTATTGGGTTGAATTGACAATGATATGGATGTAAACGGAAAACTTCGCGTGATTACTTAGAAACTCCTCTACTTTGTAACGCTTCTCTTTTCTGTGTAATTTTACTAAAGCTAACAATTCTGCTTTAAACATCTGTAAATTATTTATGTTGTTTGTAATCAACCATTGTATTATTCCAATATGATGATGGCATTTTCTGTATCAGCATTGAATGATAAGGTGCATTGTCAAACACAATTAGTGATGGTTCTTCTGAATTGTTCACTAAACGTATTCTAACCACTATAAAAAAATGTCACTATTCGTTTCACCATGATAATCATTGTTTTGAGATTTGGAAGCAAATATAATAAAGAGGCATCTGGTATAAACCCTGCTTTTGAACCTGCGTGCACAACAACAAATTGTTTCCTGTCATAATCTCCTGATTTTCTTACACTTCGTACATCATTGCCTTGCGACAATGTTCTACTTCCTTTTGAAAACAACCGTTTCATCCATGAAGGTCATGCGTCATTTAATGTTTTCCATATATGCCCTCAGAAATTTAATTGTAGCCTTAACAATGCTTAGTTTTTTCACTATAGCTCTGCGATTTCTCTCCGTTTTGAACTTAAAACCAATATCATGTAAAACTTGTTTCAAGCTGGTATTACTTATAATTATTTCTTTCTCACGAAGTTCCATATTTAAAGATTGCATAGTCATATGTCTTTTTGCATACATCATGTATATAGTATCTCTAATGCTCATTTTAATACATTTAGGGATGTCGATAG
Organism: Platerodrilus igneus; assembly: GCA_036346225.1. NCBI lineage: Eukaryota > Metazoa > Arthropoda > Insecta > Coleoptera > Lycidae > Platerodrilus > Platerodrilus igneus. The sequence continues at coordinate 19,026,553 of JARFIW010001325.1, read as the reverse complement.
TCTTGATCTGCTTACGAGGGCTTTTTTCACAGGATTAGTTATAATTGAGTTTGCAAGGCTTCGACATTTAATCCATGCTATAGTACAAACACTTGATTTTTAAAGAAGCAGCTATTCGTTCAAACACAAAGTTAAAAAATTTAATTTATAGCTAAGTCATGAAACACCCTACCTTGTGTACTGATTGTACTGCCATTGTGCTTCTTATTTTCAAAGTAATCTAATAGATTCAATACGAGCTGTTTGATTAGAGTCCCTAATGTATCTTCAGGTGGCATTACTAAATTTATTTCTAATAAGAACTAATTTCCAGCAAATTAACAATAAATATAAAAAATTGAAACAAGCATGAAGAAAAATACACTAAATGATAGATGTATAGAAAAATTGACAGAAGTGAGCTAAGTGTTTGAAGTGCAAAGTCAAATGTAATTCTGATCTAATTTGCTAATCAAATTCAACATACAATGTAATACTTTCCACTTTCGAGCTCATTCAATTGCAGAAACGTGTGTCATTGATTCCTTGTGTTTGTTTTACTCACTACAAATTCGAAATATCTTTTAATACTTGTGTTGATTCTAGAATATGGGATTAGTCGTGTGACTGCTTTCTTTCCTGGTCCTGACTCTGTGAATATGAATTTCACCTATAATTTTCCAATTCTATTTTTTTTTATAAAAACAAACCTATTATTAGAAGATTAATTATTTTTATATCAAACTGATTAATGTGATTACATTTATTTTGGTTATTTGAAACTAAGTAACTCATAGTTGCTAACATTTTCTTCATTTATTGAATAAATATGGATCATACAGTCACAAACCAAGCAAAAAATGAACACGATACACCCAATATTGGTGTGTTGAACTTTTAGCCCATCTTTTGTACTGAATGAAACTAACCAAAACACCCATCATGAAATCCTACACAAATAGTTGGAAATTGTGGTTTAGTAGCACTTTAAGATGCCTGATTGATAAGCCTGCTCAACAGGTTAAAAAGGGGAATGTGTTGTTACGGCAACTTTCTGAAATACAGAGATTCTGCATGCAATTACAACCATAATTGAAACCGCGAATATAAACCCCTCCTTATGTTATTTTCCCAAATAATCCAAACTTAACAACTATTCACGTATTAAAAACCGTTCTGCATAAAAATGTTCCTCAATACGTGAAATATACCCTATAACCATTTATCAATCCGTTACAACAAACAAGCATTTGCATATACCAAACCCTTAGAATTCTTTGAAATATTTGCTCTTCAAACGACTTTAAATAGTGTCTCTTCCTTGGAAATACGTGCTCGTTATGTTCATTAGTTATTCGTCGAAGAGATTAAATACTCTAGTGGTCTGTTATTTGCTCCTGATCTGTGAAATTCTATTCTATTATATCAGTCGCAATAAAACTCGCCGTCCTAATTAAGCTATTCCGTGGTGGCGTGAATCGATAATCATACAAACCTCTGTTCTATCCGAGAAAGCTAGACCACTGTATATGCTTCACCGTGGTTTGATTTATCTATATCGCAGGGGAATTTTAAAATGTAGCTTGCTTCCCCAACAACCAACGTAATTCAATATAATTAATTATCGTATTTTGTTTTCTAAATTCCAGGAAAGTTTTGCTGTTATATATATTTTCGCTTGCATTCTCAGAATATTCTACACCAATATCGGTGGGAATGGTTTGATATTTTCCCTTCCATGATTTTTCAAAGCTGTATAAATACGACTACAACTTTGAAAAGGCCTCTTAATTATTCAACAGCTCTTACTAATTCGACTCTTCTGTTATTAATTCGACGCTTCTTTGCTGATTCAACTGCTCTTTGAGCGTTGCCAAGTCGCGTTCTTAAAATGCGTTTGTGCCAGTGCAGTACAGTTAAGTTATTTCAGCCTCCAGCTGCATTTCGTGAAATGACACTCGAGAGAAGATAACTTCAGGTACAATATGTTTTTCTCTTTACTTTATTTTGTGTTGCTGTTTTGGAAAATAGACACTTGCTTTTGATTAATTCTACAATACATTGCAGACCGACGATAATGCATGCTTAATTATGTGTAAATTACGGTAAAAATTTTAATGCGTTTAGAGCGCTTTTCTACTGTTTGCTTTTTACTGTTTAAATTAATGTCAAATAATGGACTATTAAAAATTTAATGATACGAGATGCATTTCCTACAGAACTTTTTACGGACTATATTTCTTATACATATTTAGGGTTGGAACATATGTAAGTATGCTTATAATTAGATAATAAGATTTTGTGCTTGATATTGAATATTATGTAAATTTACGCTTGTAATGAACGATTCCACAACCAGGTATTTTCGACGTTTGTAAATATTCTTTTGGGATTGTATGTTTTCCTACATGTTTGTAAAATAAATTTATTTGTTACTGAGGTTTTCAATTCAATTTTCTATTCTAGGTCACCCACCTCACTCTCTGGTATTTTTGAGCTAGCCTAAACTCTGATTCTTTTGGAGTTCGATTCGGTGCTTGTGTTTGGTTGTGGTATTCGGTGTAAGCGATTCCATCTGCTTAATGTGCTGCGTTCTTTCTTGTCTGCACAGAACACTGTAACACGTAACTATGTATCAACATATGTGAGGAGATCAAAATATAAAATTTTAGGTAATATCTATAACAAAATTTTTAATTGTAATAGTTCACAAAACGGGATCTTTCTTACACGCTTCTGGTTGGTCTAAATATTTTTGTTTTCATCAATTTTCATGTGGTCCATGACTGAACTACAAATATATTTATTACATGTCTACACCTGACCAAGTTATGGATTAAAATTTTAAAAAATTTGTGTCTGGGAGCAATACCAAGGGTACAACGTCTGTCAGATTAGGAGCAGTCTACTATTTTAAATCTTAAGTTTTATTTGTCTTTTCTCATTAATTAGGAAACCCAACTACATGTTCTATGCATTTGTGTGTATCCAATGACATGACCACAGGCACCCTCCCAATTTTGTCTCGAAATTATTCAAACCGTTCTTTAGTAAATGAAAATCAAATATACACAATATATAATTATTTTGCAGTTTTTTATCTGACACTCACCCAAACCTGAAAGTAGCAGTTGTTCATGCATGATCCTCATTTGCATTAGGTCATGATATGAAAGAGCATGTAACAAGGTGGAAAGGAAAACTATTATATAATTTATAAGTATCTTGTAAACAAAAACAAATGACACATATGCTATTGTATTTTAGCATAAAAGATTGAATGTAGAAAAATGTAAGTAAATTTGAGTTTGACACCAAGATAATTGATATCAATCCTGTATTTTTCTTTTTATCAATAGATATATGTATAGCTTTACATTTTTTCAACTAATACATAACTGTTGTTCTTATGGGTCAAATTGAATCACCAGTGCAATGATGTTTGTAATGCATTGCTTTATGTCAGTTATAAATTAGATGAAAAAAGAAAAATTTTAATTTAACAGGATAAATATGGCACATCGTGTATAATAGATTTCACAAATATTTAATTTTCATTAAACATGATATTTCAATTCCTTTTGGTTTTATAAAATATAATTTCAATTAAAGCACCAAAAAAAAAAAATTTTCTTACTATAAATTGGTACAAGTTATTACAATATTAAGAAATGCATTAGTCATTCAATAGGATAAATGTCATGACAATCTAAACCACTGAAATAAAGTTATCATAAATCATACAATGTAATAAATATATAATGAATGCAAAGCATCATACAATAAATTCAATAAAATCGGAAATTTATTTATGGTAGAATATATATTAGGATAGAATCATAAATTATTTTAAAACCACAAACAGGGAGAACAGAAATCAATATTATGCATTCCTCGCATAAAATACAGAAAGCTTTTGTACATCAGTTATTAAAAATAATTCCATTTAATAATACACCGAAATAATTACAGACAGATTACAGTGTATCCAGCCAAGATAAAAAAAGCTTATTAAAATACAAAGAAAGAGCCAATTAGTTAGTGAAATCCACTGATTTAGTTTACACAAACATCATAAAATATGTTACAAATGTATTCATTTTATATTACTGAAGGCAGAAGGAAACACGAACGTTAATCTAAATCACATTATATAACAGGTACTTTCCAGAATTTATTCCATAAACAAAACCAATAGGAAGACATTACCGTGACAATAACCCCAGGACTGAATATAAGAGGGGAAATTGAAGGATAATAATTACATCCAACGGAAAGAGGAATTAATTATCCGCAAGCACTTAATCAAAAAACTTCAAAATGTAGACATACTTTCAAAGAGTGAAAAGGGGGTTGGAAGTTGAAAGCTGAAAAGCAACACAGTTTTATGATGAGAATATAGATTTCCCGCAGGAAAACGCGGCGTGCAACTGTATTTATTTGAACTTATGCTTGAACGGGCAAGGTAATTATCATCATTGTGACTGGTGAAAAGGGGTATTACATTCCATTGTAGTTGGAATACTTTCTAATTTTATACTCTCTACACTGTTTTAATAAATGTTTGCTTTTACGTTTGGAAAATTGCTCAATTACATAAGACGCCTATGATATGTTGGTGTTCGATATTTATTGTACTTAAATGACCAAGTTTAATTAAAATTACATAAAGCACCTGAGTTATCTTTGAATGTTAGAAATATGCTCAAAGTTTTTTATATTCTATAATCAGTTTCACGTGGTTATTCTTCAGAAAACAATTTTACAATACATTCCTTCAACTGACTCAATATATTTCGAGTGTTGGATTGCATGGTTTCTCTTGGGATAAATATTAGAAACCCAACTAGTGTTACTTATGGTGAAAATTTGTTTTCCTTTTATGTGATTGGCAGGTAATTGAAGGGTGATGTTTCTTTAATGGAAATTTTAATATTTTTCAGCATGAATTTTATCCCACATTCTTAGGCTTGCTTGGCCTTAACACAGAAATCTCACATTGTTGCTACAACATATTTCGTCTGGCTGCCATTCTATGCATGTTGTTATGATGAAATGGATGCATTGCAATTACCAAAAGCCCTTAACAGCTTACATGAAAGAATATCATTACAGTCAACAAGTAACAATAGTTTTACTTACTTATGGTATGCAGATTTTATTTGGGTTATAGAAATATTAAAGGAATTACAGAGCAATCTTTTGCGGATTATTAGAATAGGAATTTAGTCTAAGCTGTGTGATATTGTTTTTTATATTGATGGATAAGTGAGTAAATTGGTTTCGAAATTGTATAGACTTGATTAATTATCTATAAGATATAGTATTTGCTTAGCTATTGGTGCTGGTTTATTGATTGTGCCTAAAAGCACTATTGTAAATATTTATTTTGTTTCTTAGGTTTAGTAGATCCTATTAAATCAAGCTTGTCATTGGTAACGTACTAAGTGGATCAAATTCTTGACATATTTATATTTATATGTGATATTATTTATTGGTATTTGTACATAGTATAACTATGTATATACATGCTGGAATAAACTCCATAATTATTTTGTTTATTTTTTGTGTTATTACTAGCCTGTTGTATTTTATTGTAAGAGGCAGTGTTCTGTCCGCATGTATATGTTGTGTATATACGAATCATTTTTTTATGACAAATTGAGCTGTGTTCTTTTTTATTTTTCGACACCCCACCCCCAATCTCCTGCCGAATTAGCGTGGCATTCAATTTTTGCTTTTCGTTTTCTGTTATCGTAATTCAGGCAAACATTCCATCGATAATTTCGTTTTCTTCCAGCCCGCTTGTCTTACGTGTAACAACGAGTTGGGACCTGGCGAGTTTACCCTTCCATTAATATGGAATTTTAGTTGGCAAGATGTCAAAAAAGCTGTTAGGTGGAAATGGACATATTAGTAGTTTTTGGAAATCCTTAACCCTTCTTTTTAAATAATGAAATTTACAACAGTGAGTAATATTATGAGCTTTTATGTTTAACTTTGTGATGATGTATATGTGAATTTTAATTGTAAATTGGTTGGTATTTCTGTAGTAGGAAATGATGCGAACATGAAAGTTTACATATTTTGTTGAACAATAAATTCACGGGGAAATTAGTGTTTGTTAAAATTTAAGTACGACATTATCGTGCAAGGAAATTTGAAACATTTTAAAATATTAAGAAATATCTATGTACGAAACGTAAATGTAATTTTTATGGTAAAATTTAGTGTTTTTTGAATCATTAAGCAGTAGTATTTTGAATGGACAATAAAATGATATGATAAAAAGTTGTTATTTAACCATTTTCTGTTTGTTAGTAACGACATTATCGAAAATTGAGATTTATAAATATCATGTAACTTAATATGGAAAAATTTGTAGGACGCATTGTTAATGGGTTACATTCAAGGTCTTTTTAGGATTTCTTTTAGCAATGCATGACCAGCATAAGGTTAAGAAATTTACATTTTTCTTTTAAGGAAAGTACATTTATATTTATATTGAAATTATATCATGTGAATAGATATTATGTTTGGATTGAATTTTATTTGAATTTATTTAAAAATTGGGTAAACAGACAAATTTGCAGAGAATATCCAGTTACCCCGGTAATGGAAACATATTTGGAAAGCATTTTATTTTTCAATTTTATTTAATGTGACCAAAAATTTAATAAGTGTTTTTAAGATATTTGAAAGAAAGGTAAAGTATAATCAGAAAAATTTAGGAAACTGAAGCAAGGGAGACATGTGGAATAATCGTCTTCTGTGTAGGAATAATATCGAAAGGAATTGCTGTGATAGGCGGTTTGGCGCCCCTTAATTATGACAAATAGAAAAAGCCTTTAAGGGTAATTGGTTGTTAGTGTCATTAGCCATTTTTTTTATTTAAAATTTTTCTCTTTCCTTTTATAATTTTTTCCATAGGAACTCAGTCCCATATCACTGCAGTTAACTGAGACACCCGCATATTGTTACAGGGATCCCAGCCCCTTCAAAGCAAATCAAGATTTATTAATGTAATGCTCATTTTACCCGTAACATGTTACAATTTTCATTAGCAATACACAGTTTTACAATTGTTCCAGTGTAACTCTTTTTTAAATTTCAAATAACATTTAAAATAGTGTAATAAGTGAAATAACTAACCTGGAGCAAATATTAAATTCTTATTGTAAGTATCTGCTAAACTACAAGCTAAGCTATCTTCTCCTTCTGTACAATCCATATTAAGCAACCTCAATAATTCTGCAATACTTTGAGCTGTTAACCTATTTATGCTCAAATTCCATGAAGTTGATCCTGTGCCTGTTGCAATACATAAACCTGAACATTTCATATTAGTGAGTTGACTTGATCCATTCAACCACATCTCCAGGTGTGACACACGAGCTGATAAACATTCTCCCATAAATACCTAAAACAACCTTGCTAGTTTATTTAATTATTTATAGTCTCAAGTTAGAAGTGCTTTAAAATCGCAACGCATCTTTCAGTTGCACAGTACACATTTTTTCATGAAATTCAAACACGCAAAGTCAATGTTCCATTAGTACTTTTCACCAAGGGTAATAGACATGCAGAAATCGTTGCTTATAATTATAAAATTTAAGGTTTTATATATATTTTTTTTGCAGAAAACTATTCCCAACAGTTGGCGATAATAAAATTCCTTAACATTTCCAGGTTTACCTGACCATGTTGCTATATTTACAGTTCAACATTATTATATTATGTATTTCACCTAGAATTAAGTTATACAAATACACATTAGAAGTATATTACAATCAGGCGCGTGCTGGCCCACCGGGAAACAGGAATATCCCGGTGGGCCCTTGACAAAATAATAAAAGGGGCCCCGGATTAATAACTGACACTTCAATTATTAAAATCAATCCGGTAGAACTCTAGATCTAGTTCTGAAAAAAAATGTCCTACTCGAGTATTATTATAATTGCACGATTCTTAGATAAGGTACTATAAAAGTTAAAAGTATAAAATGAACTTATCTTTTATTTGATCCTTGAAGATGTGGTGACATACAAACAGACAGATAGACAGACAAAGAAGCCTCACTATAGGGATTCCCCGTACATGATTTGTAGAGAACTAACTTGACGATGTTTTGTATAACGTATGTATGAATCTTAAGTGTCAATATTTTAATATTTAGATTTGAAATCCCACTCAGAAGGATAAGAAAAACTACTTTTATTAAAATCGCAAAGTGACGAAACGAGTGACGAAGAGACTTTCTCGCTTTTCTTAAACCAAAGAAGGATCAAATTTTAACTTTTTTTGGTATTCATCCTTTATAACCTAAACTATTAGAAACGGGAACTCCGTTACTGTTTGATTATGCCAAAACATTTTACTGAACTACCAGTGATAGTGATAAATTAAGTTGTAATCAAAAGTGGTTAAGTTTTAATCAAGTAAACAATAGTTTGTATTGCACAGTATGCATGGTATTTGGTAGTAACTTCAAGTCACAATTTATACGGGGCTTTAATAAATGGAAGCATACTTATCAACGAATTGCAGAACATGAAAATTCTAAGAATCACTGTGACGCTGTACAATCTTTCATGAGAGAAAAATCGGGACTATCCATTAAACATTATACAAATCGAGAGTTGTATGACAAGCATCAGCAAAAAGTAATGGATAGAAGAGCAGTAATGGTTCGAATAATTGAAGTAATTAAACTGATTAGAAAACAAATGCTACCCTTTCGTGGTCATAGGAATGAAGCTGCTTACAACTTAGAAGACGCGCCCGTGAATCATGGGAACATTTTAGAGATAATTTAGTTAGTCTCCAAATTGAAATTGTTTTAAATACCCACGTCACAAAAGCTATTGAAGAAAGCAAACAAAATCAAAGTCGTCAAGCTGTTACAGGTGTCGAAAGTGGTAAATCTAAAAGTGGCATTGAAAGAAGAAACTTAGTAACCCTTTTAAGTAATATGACAACTACTTAAGTTGTTTTAGAAATTGGTCATGAAATTCTTAGAAAAATTTCCGAAGAAGTACGGCAAGCAGAAATATATTCAGTGACGATGGATACTACTATGGATGTAACAGTGCACGATCAATGTGTATTATTTATTAGATACGTTTTAGGTAATAGGGTTGTTGAACGTGCTCTTGCTCTAAAGTATGTAACTTCGGCAACAGGGGAATACCTGTATAACATTTTGAAAACAGTTTTAAAGGATAACAACATTTCATTGAAGAATTGCATAGCCGATGCATTTGATGGTGTCGCTAATATGAGTGGACAGTATAACGGAGTGACTACAAAACTGACAGAAAACTCTGCGACTCATATTCATACGTGGTGTTACGTTCATGTGTTTCATTTTAGGCAAATACATGGTCCACTGAGTGCTGTGTGGGTTGCTTGAAGTTAGGCGAGAATGTGCGTGTTCTAGCGCAGTCATAGTGGACAATCATGCGCGTTGAAATAAAACGTAGAAGATCATTCTTGTCTTTGGCATGTAGTCATTAGACACGTTTTTTGAAAAGTGGTGTGAGTTTTTGCGCCGTCATAAAGAGAAGAAAGCTCCATTTGTGGCAATTGCACTTAGCTTGGCGTGGAGGCCATAGCAGAGCTCTGTTAGAACGTAGTTTTAACTAAGATCAAGTATTTATAAAACGGTTTGTTATTTAAAATATGGCGTTTTAATTACTACTTAAAGAAGTTTTAATTTTTAGCAAGCAGTTTTAGACATATAATTTATAGATTAGAAAAATAACACAGATTCTCATTTTAATAATAATAGGCTTGTTGAAAGTGCTCTTCCTCTAAAGTATGTAAATCTTAGTTTTGCCAAACAAGCTTTCGTGGATCCTAGAAAAAGATGGCGGGCTCTAGATGCTTTGTTAACAGGTGTTCTGCATCTTATTGTTATTACTTAATGCCGTGAAGCTTTGGTGAGTACAATTCCTTTTTTTTGTGATGCAGGGAATCAACATGTAAGTGATGAACGCTTTGTTTGAGAAGCTGAGTTAGCTAAACTGAAATTAATTAGTTAGGAATTACGAAATTAAGGATTTTTGGTTTACAAGTTTCAATGATATCTCGTTGAAACAAATCGTATTTTTATTTGATGTAGTTTTGATGAATTTGCAATTCTTTTTATGTCATCATATTCTTTTGTTAAATGTTTGCTAAGAACAACACCTCAAAACAACATATGTTGTGTTAAGAGTCAAGTTTTCCATGTTTGTTTGAAACAGATGACACCTATGTTACAAGCAACCTTTGTATTGAGATAATTCATGATATAGAAATAATTCAGTAAAAACCTTAGAAAGACTATAAAATAAAGAAAATTTTTGTGAGCTATATCCAAGATCTTTGATTACAGCAAATAGAGAATGTAGTAAGATTTTGAATAATTTTTTTTATGACATGTCTAACCTGTTAATAGCTGTGATTTTGCCTACTTAACATTTTTCGTCGGCGTTCGCTTTTGTGCCATAGTATTTACACTGAAACCTTTTTAATCTTTTTGTACATATACACAGAATAACAGATCGAATTGGCAAAATTCTACGTTAACACAACATCAAAACAATCTATAAACCCACTAATAAAATTTCACAAATATTATCAACCCTAAAAGATTCCAAAAATAGTCTTAAAGCCCCAGGCGTATATAGCATACCATGCAGCTGCGGTTTAGTATACATAAGAGAAACAGGACAGTCAATACAGACTAGACTAAACGAGCAAAAGCGATGCTTAAGAACTAGTCAGTACAATCGTTCAGCGGTGGCCGAACATCAACATGAAACAGGCTATACCATTAACTTTGACAAGACGAAACTAATTGCCAAAATTCCATTTTTCTACAATAGAAAAATTAGAGAATCCATAGAAATCAATAAAAATTCTAATAATCTAAACAAAGACGATGGTTACTACCTTCCCCCATATGGAAAACAAGCCTATGTTCACAACAGCAAAACCGTGACATTCACTGATCCGCTACGACACTCCTCTCTATTCATGATCACTCATGTATCAAGTTCTTGCCCTATATAAACTACCACTTTCGCTACTTTCAGCAGTTACTTCGCCACAAGACACCTTTTGGCTTTGAATGGGCTAGTGAGACTGCTAGTTGAGAAGTAACTCTACTCTTTACACTTTAACTTGTCTACTTAATATTATCATTCTTATCTTTATTATTATTTTTTATTTTATTACTCTTTTTTCTTGTCCTGATGAAGCCCCTTACAAATGTGGGCAAAACGTCAACCTTAGTTTATAAAATGACACGGTCCCAACCAGGAACCATAAATATTTTTAATGAAAAGAAACAAATTTTATTAGATACTAGTCAAAATTCACAATCGTTTTATTTTCAACAGCTCAATACATGAAATAAGTAACCTCTTCGTTTTGATTGAGATAAAAATAAGTAAAGAAATTATTTTACTTCATTTGTAAATTCAGGTAGATATTGTTCCCTTAAAGTTTATCTGCGTCTATCCTTAGGATGAATTTTTGTGTTAGCTTTATTGACGCAGTGGCACCCTAGTTTATTTAAAGACAGGTTTAGTCTTGGAAAGTACCCCGACCACCTCATGCCTCCGCAGGAATAGACCCCGAGTTTAGACCGAGAGCATGCTATTTTTCTTTCGCCACACCAGCTTGGCACCAATAAAGGCCAGCCTAAGAAAATATATATACAGCGGGAGAAAAATTCATAACATCATTCTTTAATCTTTTACAAGAAGTTCATGTCTTTTATAAAGAATCGTATAAAAGGCTCAATTTGTTTGACAAATCTGGTAATACAACTGGGGTGCATCTAATACTCAATGCAATCGGCATTACTCGTTAGAGAAGCAGAAGCAATGCCATTACAAAAATCTTTGGAAGGAAATATATGTGGTTGCAGGAGACTCAAGACAGTTCTCATCTCAAAAAGATTGTTTTTTTTTAATTTGGTATTGTCCCTAAAGACAATTTCAGAATCGAATTCCTTATTTAAACCCATCGCAAAGAGTCAAGCAAATAGTCTACTCAACAAGTTTTGTTCCTTTGAAATTGTTCTATACTTGGTATGATTCATATACAAATTTTTACAATAACTACTCCTGCCTCCGATTATTTGCAAACAGAAAATTTAAATTATGTACAGGCATGGCGATAAATATTAAATGCAACTAACCAATTAAAAGCAGAACAACGAAATTTTGTTGGCATACTACAATCGGCTAAGCGATTTGTACGGATTATAAATACAGAACTCGAAAAGATGGATTCCGATATATTCTTAGAAGACGTTTTTCCACAATAAAAGAAGAGCGAGCTGTAAAGGTGATGTCAGGTGAAATTGCTCAAGATGAACAGATTGGCGTAGACGCCGAAGATCATTTTCGTTTAACGGTCTACTATACCGTCATGGACACAATCGTAAACAGTATTGAGACCAGATTTGCAAAACACGCAGCACTTTATGCTGACTTGGAATGTTTCGATCCCAGAAGATATTCATTAATAAGTCAAAGCCAGTCCCTTCCAAAATATTCGTTAAAAAAAATTTGTGAGGTAATTCCATCACTGGAAAAAGAAAAAAAGGAGGAACTTGTGGCATTTTCTAAACTTTGGCCCCACTTGTCTAAACGCGATTTTCAACATATTTACTTGAGTCATTCAAATCATAAATTAGAAACTGATCCATATTTTTCAAGCACAGAATCAGAAGACAAAAACGAAGAGGTGATTGTGGATATGACTACCGCTAAGTGCAAAAAACTCGTGCTTGCCTTGTGTTTATTTAATACTGTGTGATTATAATCTATATTCCGTAGAATTAAAGCAATTATTCGTTGTTTACAAATTTCTTCTAACAATTCCATTAACACTAGTGTCTTGCAAATGATGGTTTTCAAGACTTAAATTGTTAAAAACTAGACTTCGCAGTTGTATTGTCCAAGAGAATTTGGAAGCTTAGTTTTGTATGGCTTGCGAGCCTGAAATAACAAACAGTATTACACCAGAAGTTATAATTGAAAAATGTACGAAAAAGTAAGGTATTCAAGAACTATTTTCAGTGGTCCTAACCGTTTATTTGTACCATATAGTAGAATATTTACCTATGGTTTTCATTTTGTTTTTCTAATGTTTTATGGAAAAGCATTTCAAGGACTATCTTTTCAAGGGTATTATTAATCTTTTTATTCTAATATTCATTTTTATTTAAAAAACACTTGTACGGTATGGTGGTTAATGTATGACGATAGTATGGTCAACCACACGATGCAATATTTTCATGTTGCCAATAAATTAGAAAAAGTTAAATATCGTTTAATCAATTAACGAATCGGGGTTGGGCCCTCATAAAGAAAATTTTCCCGGGCCCTCCAAGGTATCCCAGCACGCGACTGATTGTAATTTTGAATTTCTTTATCGATTTATTGAATTTCAAAGCTATCTTTTTCTTTTTCGCTAGTATACTCTATAATTATGTATACTTATTATTTTAAACTTCTAATACCAATATATACCTAAGATCTGATAGTGTTTACATAGCTTCTCCTCTGTTATTTACTACTTACATTATGCATACCTGAGTGTTCAATAAATTAAGGTATATTTGTAATTGGACAATGGCACGTGCTCCATGCAAATTTTCTACTAAAATATTTTTATTAATGGAAAACCGTCTTCTTTGATCACATAGCTTCAGACATTAAAAAATTTATTTTAATACCTTAATGTTTCGTAAACTCCTTTTATATTAAAATCAACATCATTTTGTTTTCGACCTTACTTAAGGTCGGTTTGGCGCACCTCTTATTCTTTTGAATTCTGTGCTAATCTAAAAAGTTCTACATACCCTTCACAACCTAAATTTCTAATAATTTGACAAATGTAGCTTGGTCTAGGTCTTCCTATACTCTTCTATCTTTTTCCTATCTACCTGGCTCTACATAGCTATTAGCAACCTCATGGTTGTTAAAAAACTCCAACATGTTTACATGATTTTCATTTATAAGGAAATGAAATATTACCTGGTTATTCCCTCTAAAAAAAGTAAAAGTGTTAAATTATATGTTATGGTAAGGCTTAAGCAACGAATCGCTGCCAACATGTCAGACCGCTAACTAATTATGAGTTATGACATAGTGACGTTTATTAAATTATATGTTATATTAAAGTGCATGTATAAAATTCATCAAGCTGTTGCAATAATTTAGAAAATTTCTGAACACATAAATACCATGATATAGATAAAACAAAGTTGACTATTAGTAATGGAGGTATGATTTATTAATTAATATTTGTAACAAAAATTTATTTTGTGCTGTAGATTGAAAAAATATATATTTTACATCTAAGCACGATGTAGCTTTATTACGTTTTATTTCATATTAAAAAAAAATGTATAACCCCGTTACTTTAAAAACACCATTCAGTCCCAATCATTTAATTCGTGTTTGCTATACCCCTATAAATTAAAGCTGCATAGATAGACAACCAAATTTAAGCATCCATTAAATCCACAAGTTTGGTTGTCTACATTTTTTTGTATGTTAGCTATACAAGTCCACCTGTTTACCTTTTCTAGTTCCCTAAGTTATGTATTTCAAATGCATTAGATAAGGAAGTAGTATAAAAGAGGTAACGCTAGGCTTAGAGATTAGATCAAGTATGACATCAGTGTTGTAATGTTCTCACGCTAATAAAAATTTAAAAACCGTTTTTGAGAGTGATAAACATAATTGGCGCAGTCAGTACGGGATTTTGGAAATTTTCGAATCGCCGGAAATTTTTCGTTTCAACGATTAACCAAAATCAAGAACCTTGAAAGTGATATATCCATATAGGCAAGCGAATATTGCTTTGGAAATTGCTTTTAGGAAAATCAACAACTGTTTGTGCTTTCGAATTCGAGAAACGAAGATTTTTGTTAGCAGTTTGGAGAAGGAACGAAATCGTCCAATCCAGACACCAGCCCAATTTTGGAAGGAACAGAATCGTCTAACCAGGGCACTTAGTTTAAGAAAATCATGCGAACTCAATGTATCATATTAATGTAAGCTAACTTTGAATTTCTATTTCTGATATCTTATAATTGATTTTCAATTGATGAGTGATTGTGATATAAACGACTTAACAGTCTTGATAGAACGTATTAAAATAAGTAACGAGGAAATTTTAGAAGCAAGTTCAGAGAACACGAACGTAGATATTTTAGGGAATAATTCAAGGGCTCGTTCAAATATTTTGGAAAGCTCAGAAAATAGTATCAGTAATTTAGATAACTTAATTTATTTAAACATGGCAACTGAACAAACAAATTATCAATTGCTAAAATTACATTTAGATTCCATCCCCCCTTACGATGGAAACCCTCATACCTTGACAATATTTATCGCAAATTGCGAGAACGTAATTAATGTATTTGCTAGTCAAACAAATATTCAGTTAAACAGTTTCTTGCTTAGAGCAATTATAGGTAAATTGATAGGTAGAGCTCAGATATTAATAGGTTCACGCATAGAGTTAAAAACTTGGGACGAAATTAAAAGCGTTAAATTTATCTTTTGGAGATCAACGCGATATTGATTGCCTTATCCAGGATTTAATTAGTTTAAGACCAAATAAACATGAAACGCCATATAATTTTGGAATGCGTTGCCAAGACGCAAGGAGTTTAATAATTGCAAAATTAAATTCATTGACCATTTCAGCCAAAGAACGTACTATTAGACTTAAAAGTTATGATGACCTTTCGCTTAAAACATATATTCGTGGATTGCCAATAACCATTCAAACAAACGTTAGATTACGCAACCCTAGTAGTTTAGAACAGGCTATGGGATTAGTTATCGAAGAAGAAAATTTCTTATATTCAACACAGAGAAATAGTAACTTAAATTCAAATTCAAATTTCAAACCCATTTCAAGAATGACGCCTAGTAGCTATTCAAATCACTCTAACATTCCATTCAGACAGAATTCTAACAATTTCACATATAGGCACCCAAACACATTTCAAAACAACCAACCTTCATATTCGAAATTTCAAACGCAAAAGCCTCATTTTCAAAACACACATTCGAACAGATTTCACACCCCTGTAAACCATCAAAGAACATTTAATCCGAGTTCCCATTTTAATAACAGGTTTGGTATGCAAAACACGCCATTTAGTAGCAAACAAAATTTTGCAAGTTCATCTCAGAGATTTGCTCAAGTACACCCAAATAACATATCCAATTTTAATAAAGACGAACCGATGGATACATCTTCTGGAAATACAACTATTAAACCTCAATTTCAATCTCAAAGGTTATACAATCAGAATATAAATAGTTCAAACTGCAATGACCCTTATTTTATAGAACGTGAGAATGATTGTAATACTGCAAACTATAATGCTTATTGTGATCACGACGACCTCGTTCATTCTATGGAAACACACGAGACGTTTCAAACTCAGCCGCTATATAACACCGCTAGAAACTATATCCAGTTTCCTGATAACGCGTGTGAGAATATAAATTACGATGTTAATGATGTAAATCCTACTCAGCAAAATTTTCCACAGGTCATGCCTTGGAACAACGAGAGGTAATACACGTAAACACATTCAAGCAAGATTTACCATTTATTATTATTCCTGAAATAAATGCTAGATTTTTAATCGATACTGGTAGCACCCGTAGTTTGATAGATCCTGAAGTAGCACACAAATTTTATACAATTTTATTTACCGGAATTTTCAATATTCAAACAGCACACAATATCAGCTTTCACAAAGAAGTAGCACGCATACCACTTTTTCAAATCTTTAACGTAAAGGACTATTACAAATTTTTCCTTTTCAAATTTAGTAATAATTTTCAAGGTTTAATTGGAATCGATTTACTTGACAATTAGGCGCAAATCTTAACTTAAGCCGGAAACAAATAATAACCCGCATGCGACTATTCCTATTATTCTAAATTTTGAACCAGAAATGAAAATAACCAATTCACAAATTATTCGATAATTGTAACCGGCGTTGCCGACAAGTAATAAAAATCCCAGTACAAATGCGTAATGGAGTCGGAATATTAAACCACACGAATTTTGGAAATGGACTTGAAACACAAAAAGCTTTGGTTAATGTTATCGAAAATTTCGCGACCATTGTAGTCACAAATATAAATGAATATCCCGTTAAAATTTCTATTTTTCAACCTTTCGAAATTGAACCCATAAACGATATTGATGTAAATTTTATCGAAAATTTGGAAACAGACCTAGAATTAGACGAACCACAGGACGATAAATTAAAAGGAAATTTGAAAGATCTTCGACTTGATCACTGCAATAAAGAGGAAAAAGATGCTATAAAGAAATTGTGTTTAGAATACCGTGACATATTTTATTGTGAAGGAGTTCCCCTCAGTTTTACTAGTGGAATTAAACATAAAATAAATTTAAAAATGATTCTCCAATTTTACAAAATCATATCGCCTCCCAGAAATTCACATAGCGAAGCAAAAACACAAATAAAGAAAATGTTAGATCAGGGCATAATTGAAGATAGTGTTTCGCCGTGGTCTTCCCAATTTGGATAGTGGAGAAAAGATTGACGCATCTGGTAAACGAAAATGGCGACTTGTAGTAGATTATAGAAAATTAAATTCTGAAACAATTCCTGACAAATACCCATTACCTAATATTAATGAGATTTTAGATAGGCTAGGCGTGCAAATTATTTCACGACCCTAGATTTGGCCAGCGGGTTTTATCAAATCCAGATGGACCCCAAGACGTACAGAAAACAGCATCCAGTACCCGCAGGGACATTTTCAATTTAAACGGATGCCTATGGGTTTAATAAATGCCCTTCGACATTCCAACGTGTAATGGACAGAGTTTTACGCGGACTGACAGATCAATCGTGTATAATTTACCTTGACGATTGTCTAGTATTCAGTTCATCTCTTCAAGAACACTTAGAAAAATTAAGAGAAGTTTTGACAGATTTAGACAACATAATTTAAAAATACAGTTAGACAAATCAGAATTCCTACAAAAACCGTAATGTATTTAGGACACGTAATTACCCTACAGGAGTTAAACCAAACCCAGACAAAATAACAACCGTAAAAATTTTCCTTTACCACGCACAGCAACTGAAATCAAAAGTTTCCTTGGACTATTAGGTTACTATAGACGTTTCATAAAAGACTTTGCAAAATTACAAAACCTATGACGAAATGCTTAAAGAAGAATGCCAAAGTAATACACGACAAAGATTTTCTAGACAGCTTTAGAACTTGTAAAGAAATTTTGACCAACGGACCTGTACTTCAGTATCCCGACTTTGGAAAAAATTTATTTTGACGACAGACGCGAGTAACTATGCAATTGGAGCAATATTATCGCAAGGAACCGTACCCAATGACCGACCAATAGCGTGCGCATCTAGGACACTAAATGAGACCGAAACAAAGTATTCGACAATCGAAAAGGAACTTCTTGCAATTGTTTGGGCATGCAAACATTTTCGACCGTATTTATTTGGACAAAAGTTTATATATATACTGATCATAAACCACTGACATGGCTTTTCAACTTAAAAGACGCAAACTCAAAACTGACAAGATGGAGGATAAAATTATTAGAGTATGACTACGAAATTCTTTATAAGAAAGGAAAATGTAACACTAATGCCGATTGTTTATCCCGGATACCAGTCAATGCCTTAGAAACAGGATCTCTTGCAAATAATCCAGGTGACATAGATGACTATATAACAGAATTTTTAAAAAGTTTAGATCATGAACCGCATGACGAAAATCAACTTCAAACAGAATTACCTGAAGAACCTCAATTAAACACTCCTGAACCTGCATGGACAATACATATTCCTGACGACGACAACATATCTACTCAACACTCTAACTCTAATGGAAACACGAATAAAGGAATTGCTATTTTAGACGAAATTATAAATAACAAACCACGCCAGATTTTAGTTTACCCAAATTTGTATTACAAGACGGACGTAACGTTAGAAAATGAAAGCGACCCCACAATTATAAAAGTCAAAATTCCAGAAATTGCCAATGACAAACTAATTTTGGATTTTCTAATTCAATACACAGACCCTAGTAACACTTATTATTTACATTTCAATAAAGACAAATTGTATAATGACTTCAATGATGTATATCAACAGCATTTTTCTGAAAATAGACCAAACTTAATCAAATGCACCAAATTGATTAATACACTTAAGGATATCGAAGAGCAGACAATAGTAATTAGAAACTACCATGAAGGTAAAACGACTCACCGAGGAATAAACGAAACCTATGAAAGACTCAAACAAAATTATTACTGGAAAAATATGAAAACTAGTATAACAAATTTTATAAATGAATGTACATTGTGCCAAAGAAATAAATACGCTAGACAGACTCCATATACCCCAATAATGCTAACGGAAACAGCAAAAAGCCCATTCGAAATTGTACATATGGACGTATTTACTTTTGATGGGAAAAATTATTTAACATTAGTAGATGCTTTTACAAAATTAGCTCAAGCTCTATTTATAAGTGGAAAAACGGCTATAAATATTAGTCAAGCACTTATAAAATATTTTACTTCTTCGGTATACCCCAAACCATTGTGACAGATAAAGGAACGGAATTTAACAACGCTACAATTAAAGAAATTTTAGGACTACACAAAATTAATGTACATTTCACAACATCCGGACATCACGAATCCAACTCCATAGTTGAAAGAACACATTCCACACTAATTGAACACTTGAGACTTTTACGCGATATTTACCCCAAAGAAAGCGATTTAATGGACTATGCTATAATAGGTTATAATAACTCGATCCACAGTGCGACAAAATATACTCCCTTTGAATTGACGTTTGGACATACAAATTCGAGAGACCCCAATGAAATCTTTTTAACCCCTAACTTTTATTCAGACTACGTTAATAACCATAAAGAAAAATTAGAACACGTATATAATAAAGTAAATGCAAAATTAGTCGAAAATAAACAGAAAGTAGTAGATAAGAAAAATACCAATGGAGATACTAATCCAGAATTTAAAGTAGAACAAATAGTTTTAAGAAGAATCCTAAAAGAGAAACAAAAAGATAAGGTGTTTTAGGACCGTATAAAATTACTAAAATATTAGATAAGAATAGGGTAGAGATTTCAAGAGAGAAACAAAAAAATAAGGAAATTACATTAAGTAAAGAAATTATACATATTAAGGAACTAAAAAGACCCCCTGTTACAGATTCGCCCTCTGCACAGTCACAAGACGAATTACAGTCCAGTTCTACAATTTAGACGACAACCCCGGACTTCTTCCTCTTCGTTTAGGCACAGCCCAAATAAAACCGATTTTGGACATTTATTCAAATTTATGATATTGCTAATATTACAAAAAACTTTTTGACTTTAAAGGCTCAATATGGACAAATTCAAAATACACTATCATTATCCCCACATGTATTCCAATTCAATCAATCATTTCACAATTCGTATCACACAATCCAAATTTTAGAAAATAAAATTGAGATACAATTAAAACAATTAAATCCGCTTTGGAATAAACGAGAAAAACGATCTCTTTTTAACGGTGTAGGCTCAGCATTAAAGTTTCTTACCGGAAATTTAGATTATAACGATGGAGAAAGATATGACAATGCCATTTCATCTTTAACTAATAACCAAGAAAAAATCAAATCTTTAATTAATGATCAAATAACTCTATTTCAAACTTCCCTTCAGAATTTCGAAAATAACTCTAAAATACTAGCTCACAATCAATATATTCTAAAAGACCGAATCGAGGAGATTTCAAAAGAAATTAAAAATTTAAGTATTGACAAGGTAGAAACTTTTCATTATTTTGCTCTAGAAAGATTAGCTCTGCAATTTTCCACAAATTTTCAGATTCTATATGATCTATTGGAAGCAGAATCGAAGTTGCTATTACTTTTCTAAATTAAATATTTTTCATAATGCTATGGTAGAACCCCATGAACTATTTTCTGAACTAACCACAGCCAGTAAACAGTTACAAGGCAAGAAATTCCCATTCAGTGACAGTACTCAATACGTTGCTATTCGAAAAATCATCAATATTAAAAGCTACAGTAAAGATAACAGTATAGTGTTTATTTTGGAAGTACCAATTGTTGAAATGGACAATTTTATCTATTATCATTTGTATCCACTACCTACTCCACATCAGACTTCTTTTAAGATGATCATCCCTAGTGCAAAATACCTTTTGTTAAACGACCACACCTATGCAGTTTCTGACACAAATTGTTATGAAGTCACTCAGGCAGAATTCATTTGCCATCAACTACAAACATCAAAAATTACTTCAACAGCACCATGCGAAATTGAATTAATAAGATACGCCGATAATATACGTAATTGTCACCAAATACCAGTGAAGATAACCACAAAGAAGATTCAAAAACTGGAGAAGAACAAATGGATCATCGTAGTGCCTCATAATTTAGTTGTTATACACAAGTGCGGAAAAGTGAAAAACAGTATTCCTATAAACGGTAGCTATTTGCTAGAACTTAAAGATTCTCGTGAAGTGTCAATTGATGAAGTAGTGTTAAAAACTTTTGTTAATGAAATTTCTAGTTATAAGAATATTGTATTACCACGCTTAGAAGTTTATGCCAATAATTCAAAAATGCCAAACTTTGACCTTAAACCTTTAGAAATAGATCCGATACATCTCAATGAATTAAATGAGGTCTATCGAGTTTTGGAAAATGAAAAATTAGAATTAAGTAAATTAGAAAGTCCTGTAATCAATTTTAAGAATATTAGCTTTTATACGATAATTTTGTATGTCACTATTATTTTCCTGATATTATATTTAATTTATAGATATTTTTTAAAGAAGTCAATAGCTAAACATGTATACGAAGATAGCACAGAACATGAGACAAGGAACTTTCCTGGACTTTCGAACTCTGGTTCCCCATAGTTCTCATTTAGGGCCGGAGGAGTTATGTATTTCAAATGCATTAGATAAGGAAGTAGTATAAATAGAGGTAACGCTAGGCTTAGAGATTAGATCAAGTATGACATCAGTGTTGTAATGTTCTCACGCTAATAAAAATTTTTAAAAAACCGTTTTTGAGAGTGATAAACATAATTCCTATCTTAAACAAAAACAAGACGAATGAGGGCTGAGCGTGAGTGAAATGGAACTTGCTGGCATTATATGTGAAATTTTAACAACAGTTCAAAGAATAAAATATAATTCTGTTTTTGATGTAATTTAAATTGTAATGTTTGGTGTTTTAGTAAAAGTTGTCGATCACGTTTAAAAACCAAAGTTATATTTTTCTCCGTAGTTTTGTTTATCTTATGCGACACACAAAATTTTAGTGATCTTTCCATATGTTTGCTGTTTTAAACATAAAAACAATTTTAAGTGAGATATGACATGATGGCCAGTGTTACCAAGCAGCTTTAATCCTACAATAAAAAACGCAACATGAAGTGAAAGACAATGTTTACAATTGTGGATTATTACAGTAAGAAAGTGATTGTTTTGTTTACGATTATATACATGACACTTATTTTATAACAGCAAATGAAGGCGTTGTGATTTCTTTTGTATAATTTTTAACGGGAGACTGCATTGAAGACTGAATCAACCGCAAAATACTATAAATAAAAAGGTTTAACATGAAAATGAATATTCAGAGATCAAAAATTGACAAACTTTAACTTGAACTACTGTGTAAAATCCTCCGGGGTAAATCGGTATTAAGATTTTTTTCTTTTTTGAGCTCTTCTCCTCACCCCTATATGACTAGTTACTTAGCACTGCATTCTTCATTTCTCTTTTTGTTGTAGTATTCGGTGTAGACTACCTACACAGTTTTTGTTGCTCTTTTCCTTGTCCACACGGTAGTATACCGTAACAGCTTTTACTAGTCTATATTGCATTCAAGGTTATAAAAATCTGTTAAGGTACTAGTTTGCCTTTTTCATTTGTCTAAGAACATTACAAGTGATGAGAATTATTGCTGAATGCAAAAATTCTCTTATCACTTCCAACTGAAAATTGTATAGTAACATTTTTCTCCAAGAGTACATATTGTAGAAATGATGGGATATCACTAGCATTAGCTGGAGAAAATGAATTACCAACTTTTTGTGCCACCATAGTCTTCCTAAGCAGAAATAATAAAACATCATTTGATACTGTCTATCAATGCCTGACATGTACCCATTGTATTGTAAAATAGGAATTGGTTTCACTTTTTTAATTCATTCTTGCTGGTGTGCTCCCTCATGTCATTTTCAATTCGGTAGATATGTGGAGGACAGTTCGTTTGTCTTTCCATTTATGCACCATGGCGCAATCATAGTATGAACACACCAACAAAAATCACAAGTATATCAGAAAATGGAGGAAAACTAAAGGAAAAAGACACACACTGCCCAGATAAACTAGGTCTTCGTTTAGGAAACTGTTTCTAGCAACTCCATGCAAACAAAGAGTAAATGACATTTGTAAGTTAAGTATCATGTAATGTTTTCATTTAGATTAGTTTGTGTAGAATAAACGCATCTCTGTTTTTTAGTGGTTTTAGAATTTATTTTTGTTTTGTTTTAATTTTGTTTGCGCTTTCAAGTGTGATAAGAAACATTTTGTATTCACTTCAATAGTAAATTTATCACCATCTCAGCATTGTTTGGTAAACTTCAACTGATTAAGATCCGAGTCGTTCAGCACACAATAATAAATTAATATCAATATACTCCCACCACGGATCCGAGTATGCCATAAAAACTGAACAACGACCTTTTGTCACACAATGGCGAGGATAGTTAAATACAAAAACCCAGATTAGCACAGAATACACGATTACAAAATAAGATAAGCAGAAAACGTGTAAATTGTAAAAGTTGATCATTTTACTTAATCACTAATTAGAAATCTTGCCCTTGTTTTAATCTTATGGAAATGAATGCCGGAGCATGGTTTTCAGAAAATAAAGCTACAAACCAATCTAATCCTGATCGTGATACGTTATTACGTTTTATTCAAAATTTTCACGTTTAAAACTTAACGCTGTTCAGTTGTTAACTAAAATAGTCACAAAACGTGCAATGAGTTATAATGTCCTATTGATTATTCTAACCACAGGAAAATAATAGTTGTTCTGTTTTTTATGGAATGTTGACTTCGTGTGTAAGCTTTTTACTTAATTTAAAAATATTTTATTACACTGATTTAGCATACATACCTCATTTAAAGCTAAAAAAGGTAGAACTCTACCATGTTCCATTTGCCCTTCTTTGACTTCAAGATTAAATTTATAATTGCTATCGGATGAATGTAAATGTGTAGGAATAATTTCATCCTTTTGGCCATATAACGTTGTTCTAATTCTATTCCTAAGTAACCACTTAAACTTACCCTAAAACACTTAATTAAATATATCAGAACGAATCAGCATCGGAATAAACTTACCAATTTTAACCTATTAATAGCATCTTCTAAATTAAGTGAATAATCTTTTGGTAAACATAAATGACCTTCTGATCTATTAGGATCAGAATTAAATCCAATCACAGGTTTCTGATTATCTTTAATCCTACTGGCAGCCAATAAAAAAGTTCCGTCACCACCAGTAGGAACCACGACATCAGCCCACTGAATTAAATCATCTGTGTAATTAATCCTACATTCACAATAAAAAGTCTAATTTATTTAAAATCCTTTAACAACCATTAGTATGTATCAAATAAGCTTACCTATTAACAACTTTTATATCGACTTTGGTTTTATTTAAAATTCTCATAACGTCACTTTCAAAACGTTTATGCAAGTCGTGGAAATACGTGAGCCTCTCGAAATCTGTTCCACGAGATTTCAATTCCTTTTCAAATTGGGAATCATTTAAGTTGTTATATCTTCTTCTTTCATATTCATAATATGTCAATTTTGAAACCACCAAAACTTTTTCAAACTTAAGTTTAGGAAGAGAATTGGAATTACTAAAGGAACTTGTTACAGTAATATTTATATTGTTTATGCCTGAAAAAACTACTGTATATAAAAAAACTTTTAAAAATACATTGAAACTATCAAACAAACAAGCTGTAATTTTTCAATAAATATAACAATACTGGCATAATCGAACCTGGTTCATAGTTCTAATACACGTCACATGTGCTTTAATTTAAAAATAAGGATATTTCGATTTCAAAAATACATACATTCATATGTACATGCATACATACCCACCAACACCATTCCCTAGAAGGGTCTAGCAAGTCTAACGAAACTTTAAGTTTTCTAATAATAATTTTTATCTTGCAGAACCTTCAAACTTGTTAACATTCTCCTCTTGGACCTACTTCAGACAGTGTGTCTTCACCTTGTTAACACCCATGCATCACTATATACAAGCCTTGAATATTTTCACTTCCTTCGTTTTCATACTTTCATCCATCACCGTCCAGCAATCTCTTTTGTGGTTTTTAAAAAATATGATGCAATCTCTAACTAAATAATGCTGGAAATGTCCAACTACACTAATATAAACATAATTTTTGCTTCTAAAAAAAAACAGTAATAATAAGAATTAGGAATCTCCATGGTAGCCCTGTTTTACCAAAGTTACAGTTAGTTAAGTTTTCAAATTAGTACTTTAGTAGTTAAAATGATTGAAATTAAAAAATAATTAAAAAAGAATTTCATAAAAATATAACAATGCCATGTTTTAGATAAAATACTTTGAAAGCTATATAACATTTTAGACACTAGAAGAAAATTTGAAAAATAAAGATTTAAAAATAATAGACTGGTAACTGATGGGTTTAAAACTAACAAGTTTGCAAAGATGGTGAAGTCATATAAGAATATAGTTCTAGAAAACAAGCTAAGTATGTTTGGTGGAAAATATCTTGATCAAATTTGAATACTGAAAGATGCCTTTACTATTGGTTTGATTCAAAGATACATAAAATCTTGAGGAAATAAAACCTTTGTCAAGCAGCAAATTTAGCAATTAACAGAGAAGAAGTTCAACAAATAATTAATCAATCTACGAAAAATTCACCCAATACAATAACAAAGAGTAACCCTTAAATGTTAACTATTTACAAATTTTGTTTTGTATAAAACCTACAAGAAAATTACAGAAACCATCAAATTTTAAACATAATACTTAATCTGTTTATTGTCCTAACATGAGTTACCAATTATTGATCTTTCTAAACTTCTAAAAGTACTAATAATAGGAAGTTTCTTCAAATTCAGTTTATTATAAGAAAAGTTCAAGCATTCACAAAAATTATAATTTATATATTAAATAAGGGTTATCTATAATTTCACAATTTTCATAAAAGGCATTTTTTTCTTTTATTCCTAAATGGGGTAGTTTATTTGCAACACTGTCTAAAAATGCCAAAATGATAAAAATGACAAAGGTTCCATCTAGCAGTGCTTTAATGTCAAAAAAGTTCAAATGTATATAAGTAAAAATGTAGTCTCAAATGTTTAGTAATACTCGGGGCAGAATTACTTTTATTGTCTTTAATTGCCAATCTAAAAAAATTTACATCAATTAAAATTATACAGTTCTAAATCACGATAGTTGTAACAACTAATTCACATTTCCATATAAAAACGAAGGTTGCATTCTACTCGTAGGTAATGAAAAATAATACAAGATACCTTCCAGTTTAAGCTGATTCATAACCTACACTACAGATAACTAATAAAGGTCGGTATAAAATAGAATAAAAATATCTAAAGCTATTAATCAAATGATTACATACTTTATTCTTTAAATCAAGGATTATGCAAAAGTGGAATAATTAAGTTGGGCAATATAAAAATTTCCAATCAGGCAACCTGTTTAGGACAGATAATTGCAAGTTCTTCACATGCCCCCGTCTCTCAAACCATGACGATTTACTTAGAAACTTAAATAAATCTGACAACATTATGTTTCAAAATTTGACTTGCCGTTCCAATCCATTTGCTACTATTATAATTGCAACAGCCTACAACATCAAGCATATACAACTCAAATATAGGAGTTTCCAAAAACAACATGGGACCTTTTTTTCTTACAGAAAACCATTTAATCTTTTGGTTGATAGGCAGGTCAAAAATTACACCATTCAAAGTGCTGGGTCTCTTGAGTCCAAATCTTAATCCTGTTTTTGTTTACATAAGTGTAATTATTTAAATATTTTGGTTTTATTTATTATCCCTGAATAGTTTTGAATACTCAAATAAAAAATATTTTGCAAAAAACCGATTGTTATAAATGTTGCCATTTATTACCAAAATGCTACATTTTTATAATATTCAGAAGAAATCCTTATTCTAAGAAAATTAGTGATATGATAGAAAAAACTGCATTTAACTGTAAAATATGAGAATTTGTGAACATAAAATATATAAAAGTTTTGCATATATTATAAACAAACACAAAATACAGATTTGCCATTTTAACTGTTAGTATTTGTCTGCACGGTCAATGCAACATGGCTGTAAATGAATCAGACAAACACATGTTTAACAAAACTTGCACAATTGTTATATCAGTACAGCATGCACACTGTGAATCAGACTTTGCAGCTTGACCTATGATATTTGTTACTTCATGTGGTAATCACCTTCGATTGACTGGTATTGCACCAACCAGTTATTCGATGTTCAAGTAACAAGTTGCTTACCACCACCACACTGGTGACGTTTCTTACAGTTCAATAGATATGTTGTACCATTTTCCCATTTACAGCTGCAACAGAATTTTTTACTCAAAAAGGGCATTGGGTTGCAATGTCTGTAAAACCCGGCACCTAATTGAGTCGAAATTTTTATTTTTTGTTGATTATATAATATTTTTTACTTTGAATGTAGATTTTTTTGAAAGTAATATTTGTTCTAAATTTGGTATATTTGAAACTTTCACTAATAACTATCTTAAGACTCTTTGAATTATAGTATTTGATTAAATTTGTACATGATGCTCATATAGATTCTAAGAAACGAAATTTTGTTTAACCAATAATTTTTGATATGACTAAAACGTGAAATCATTTATTTCTTATTATAATTGTTATTGGATAAAAATTATTTGTTATATAATAGATACCTTTTGAATTTAATATGTTTAATTTTTTAAAAAAATTAATTAAAAATTTTAAAATGATCTCTGATAAGGTTTCTGTATCTACCCTAAAATCATATCTCTTTAATACTTGCTAGATACAGTGGTATCCAACTTCACTTTATTTTGTTTTGCGTTTTACAAAGAATATTTCAACCCTACCCTTCTCATGATCTCCCATGGGATAATAGTCAAGTCACTGCCGGAAGAGTGGGTTGTTATAGTTTCATCTCGTACGCATAAAAGCTTTAGGCCCCTTTAGAGTTCCGAATTGTTGTTCTATCTTCTCCCTAGGGGCATGATTACAAAACGCATTCTCTAAATAATAAAAACCATTACACTGATGCCCTTCGCCTTGGGGGCCCAAAATGTGTAACAATTTACGTTCACCATATTAAAAATTGATAGTGTCACAAACTGTAGAATAACTTGAGGAATATGAATATTTGGTATCTACCACAAATAAACTGAAAGGCAGTAGTTCTGCCAATAACAAAACTGGTCAATGTATGGAATATGCACCATGATTACAATTATAAAGACACATTTTCAAAAACATATACATTGATAATAATGGACAATTTAGCATGCCCACAATACACATTATTTTAATATTTCTGTTTTCTCTGTGATTTTTCTGGTCCAAAAATAGAATTTTTTCTGGCTTTTTGTCTGTTTGAGTACAATTTTTAGTTGTAAAAATAAGTGGCATATTTCTTCTGTTTCTTAATAGATATCAAAAATAATACAAAAGCATAATGCAATTTGTATTCAAAAGAAATAAACAAACAAGTACAAATATGAAACATATAAACTAATTTATCAAACAATTAAATATTAACAATAAGATAAGATTTTTAAATATAGTCGAAATCAGGAAAGAATGAATGCACATCATTAATTTCTGATTCAATCCAAGATATACTTTCGCATATACAATGGGCATATTTAACATGTAAGAGAAAGAAAGAATACAAGTAGCACGTGTTTCGAGCAAAGTAGCTTAGTAACGACTTACGCTGTGGAGTTTATGATACGTAAAGAATGGGAACAGTAAACTGTCGCATGTCCTAACTATATTACACTTATATTAATGAAGTCTTTAAGTTGATTTGTGCGATTTTTTAACACATGTCATTTTTAATACAATATACTTAACATAACCATAACTTATAACTACGCTTTTAGATTGGGTTTGCTTTTATATTTTGTTGTTTTCATTATATTATTAAACAGAACCGGAAACTAGTTAATCCTCCAATGGGAATATTTCTTGAAATCTTTATTAAACAGTCAATTGATTAATCTTGATGCATACGAATATGGTTGATGACGTGCATTCACTCTTTCCTGATTTCGACTATATAATGTACTTAACAACTTAAAAACACCAGTTGCCTGTGCCTCTGTATGTGGAATCTATTCAGATTTTTTAATTGCAAATTCACTCTATTACTCGTTTTTGCCTTTCCAGGAATTTTATTTGTAAAGCCATTTGCTGCCTTCATTATTTTCTTTACATCAACTAGTTTGTTTATCAACGTCATCTCAATACCTTACACTTACAGCAATATCTATTCAATCCTTTTGAACCAACTCATTTTTATTGATCACTTTATGTGCCTGTATCTTTTATGAAAAGTTCTAATCAGAATTACAATATGTAGTTTTATTCATTGTAAATATTCAATGCTTACAATGCTGAACCACTAGCACGAGCCCAAATAAACTCAATTGCAGTAAACTAGCAATAATGAGTCCGCTGCCATCAGTTTAAATGGCAGTGGTCATTTCTTTGACAATGTGGACATTGATTAAATGTCACGTCTTTCAATCCACATTTATAATAATATAATTTCTTCCTTGTGTTCCTACACTGAGCTCGGTAATGCACTAATTGATCACACTGATAACAACCTTGTCAATTTGTTGGGTTTGAAATACTCAGATTTTGGTTTATCTTTTGAATTTTAGAAATTTGATGTGTAATTCCTTGTCAATTTTGTAAACTTTGAGATTCCTGATATGCTAAATATATTTCTAAACTACTTGATTTTCTAGTTAGAAAAAAAACCATTTTCTATCAATACTTTATGTTCCTCTAACGTTTTCTCTAATTTCTCTTATTTCTACTAAGCTTAATTATGATTGGTAAAATGGTAACATATTTTCCATAAAATTTGAAGCTGATTTTTCACACAAGGGTTCGGTTAAACAAGAAAACTTGTTTGTTATAATTGCAGCATATGTCATGTTGTTTCATTTTGTCATGCATGCCTTAACTTCGGTTAATAATTTTTCGTCATAATCTGGTGCAAGAAATTAGCTTTTAATGCTATTTTTAACTCTTTCCAATTATTCACTAAATTTTTATTTGCATGATATCAAATTAATACTTTACCAGGAAAAAAATCACATGCTTCTGAAAATAATTGACTATCAGACATTTCGTGCTATTTTTAATTCATTTACTCTTTCTAAAAATTGTTTAGACGTATCTCCTGTGATTCCCCATTTTGCAATGGGTGAAACTTTACATATTACTGAATAATTATTTAAATTGGCGTTTAAAGTTGGATTTTCTATTACTAGACTTTTCAAACTCGCTCTGGTTTTTCTGTAAGTAGTTGAAGATTTAGTTTTTCCTCAAAATTTTTGTCTTCCTTTTCTATTTCATCTAAAACATCTATTTTATTTTCAATATCTACATCTAAGGTGAAATTTTTTGTAATTTTACTTCTTGTTTCGTCCATAACCTTAAAAATATTATTTCTTTCCTTTCTATAGTTTTCAATTAGATTTTCTAGCTCAATCTGTAATGGATTTCTGCATTCGTCATCGTTTTCATTAGGTATACCACGTAATAATCGAAAATAACAATATGCTATTTTAGATTCAATTTTTTCATAATTTCCCTAAAAATTAATTTGGGTTAATCCTAAAATATTGTCCTTAATTTGTACTAATACGTCATCTATAAATTCAAACGGATATTCAAATTCTTCCTCTCCCTTTGTGTGTGTTTTAGTAATTTTTATTAAAATTTTTCAGAAATCAGTCACAGTCAAATTTTCTGTCTATATTCATGACTTGTAATTCGTAAATCAATTCAGTTTTTAAGTGTCTATGTTATGTGAATTCCATTTTTATTCTTTGTCTTTTCTAGCCACAATTGGTTAATTTTCTTTCAATAAAATTTTATGTTTTCTCTACTTAATTAAAAAAATGACAATTATTTAAAAAATTAAACTCTCACAATTAATTCATATAATCAATCAAGAAAACTACAGTCTCAATGCTTTACCTAAATTCTAATTTTAATACCACATCATAGTATTATTTTTGTAAGTATACAGCGTACTCAAGATAAGGGTGAACAGCATGGGATCTCGGAAACTATAAAAGTCACAAAGACAGTTAAATTACAAAAAAGTTGTGCAATTTGGGGAGTTAATAATATGCTGTTGAGAAAATCCTAAAATTCGGCTTATTTCCGGAGATATTCGAAAATATCCAAAATATCACAATTGTTAAATTTTTTTAAAGTTATTTGGAAAGATATAAAAAACAAAAGGCACTTTGTCATTGCCACTATTTTAGATGTACAAGAAGCATTTACAAATTTTCTATAGAACGTTTCGTTTCGAGGAAATCATCAGTAACTTTACTTTTTAAATGGTCCATAAAAATACACTTTCTATTAAATAGTATTTTCTACTACAAATTCAATGATGTATGGTATATAACGGCTGCCATGTGTTTTTATTTAAAAAAAAAGGTTTCTTAATAAATTTCCAAGGTTTGGTGTTATTTTAGTAATTTAATTATTTTAATGTAACCAATCATGTTTTGAAGCAATTTGGAACAGTCCTACAATAAATATTCAAACAGATTATCTCCATTTTCTAGACACCAGTATACTCGTTTCACTGTACAATCTAACACACGACTTAACATTTCAAGAGTTACTTTATTGAACGCTACTTGTACCGATCGAAACAATTGTTCTTCATTTTCAAAAATTTCCCCGAATACTTCATTTTTTATGTAACCCCACAAAAAAGTCCAAGGGGTTAAGTCTGGTAACCTTACAGGCCATGGTGTTTCACTATGAGTGACAAACATCTCTGAAGTTATGTGCTGGGGCACCATCTTGTTGCAACCAGCAATCGTGTTCGACACCCAACAGTCAATTGTCTAATGCATTTTCCAGATCGTGTCGCAGAAGGTCAAGGTAACTGCCTGAATATCGGAAACTGCTATAGATAAAAGTATCTATTATCCTTGTGCCAAAAATACCACACTGCATATTATATCCAAAACAATGCTGATATCTGCTCGTTGTTTTTACACGTAGAATGCTTTGTAACCAATGATGCGTGCTGCGTCTGTTGAAAATACCATTATTGGTTACCATACCTTCGTCAGACCGAATAACTTTAAATGGAAAATTTACATTGTCCTAACACATTCTGGTGTACCACTCACAGAAATTTCTACGTGGTTCATCATCATCTTGTCTTAATCCTTGACAAATTCGAAATTTTAGGGCTTAAATTGATTCCTTTTTAAAACGAATTGATCTGTAGATAGGGCTATCCCAGTCAGGTATTTTACTATGAGTGCCAATAAACTGTCTTGGAAACCGCTCATTTAAATAATGACGAACATCTCTAGTGTTATATGCTGAAGCACCATCTAGTTGCAACCAGCAATCATGCACAACACTCTACAGCAAATTGTCTAATGTATTTTCCAGATCGTGTCGCAGAAGGTCTTACAGTAACTTTCTGAAATAGAAAGATTCTGCGTGAAATTGCAATGGCCTTAATTGAAACCGCTAATCTGACCCCCCACGTTATTCTCCCAAATAATCCAAACTTAACAAATATTCAAGTATTAAAACCGTCCTGGACAAAAATGTTCTTCAATACGCGCTAGTTAGTTTATTATTTCAAACAGTTATTCGTGGAAAGATTGAAGCTTCGTTATATTAGCTGGTCGTAAAACCACTTCTAAAACCTAGAAGCTCGCCTTTAGCAATTCTTCATAAAACATTCTAAAAGCCGCTTGTTATTTCAACAGTCAATTCGTTAAAACAAACAAGCATTTGCCTCTACTAAACCCTTAGAATTCTTGGAAGTAGTTCCTGCTTAAATGACTTTAAATAATGTCTGTTCCTTAGAAATACAGGCTCGTTATGTTCATTAGTTATTCGTTGAAAAGATTAAGTGATCTGTTATATGCTCGGGTTCTGTGAAATTTTATTTCGTTAAATCGGCAGGTGTTCCTTGCTCAAATTATATGGGTAAATGTTCCTCCTCATTAAGTTATTCTGGGAATATTTGTAGCGTGAATTGATAATCATACAAACCTCTATCCTTTGTTAAAAGTAAGGCAACCTACTTGCTTGACTGTATTTCCAGCTGCCTAACTCGCAGGAATATTTTAAAATGTAGTTTGCTTTCCCATTCGAGTAACAAAATTCAATTGAATTAATTATCGTATTTTGTTTTCTTAATTCTATGTAATCATACAAACCTCTATCCTTTGTTAAAAGTCAGGCAACCTACTAGCTTGGCCGTATTTCTAGCTGCCTAACTCGTAGGAGCATTTTGAAATGTAGTTTGCTGTCCCATGCGAGTAACAAAATTCAATTAAATTAATTATCGTATTTTGTTTTCTTAATTCTATGTAGGTTTTACAGTGTATATATTTTCGATTGCCTTCTCAGAATATTCTACACCAATATCGGTGGGAATGGTTTTTATATTTTCCTTCCATGTTTTCAAAGCAGGTTAAATTCAAGTTCAACTTTGAAAAAGGTCTCTTTATTTATTCGACTTGGTTCACGTACTGGTATACAACGTCCTCTGAGCGTTGTAAAGTCGCGCTTTTAAAATGCGTTTGTGTTAGTACAGTATAGTTAAGTTGTTCCAGCCCCAGCCACATTTCCTGAGATGGTAATACAAAGAAGATAGCTCCAGGTAAAATGCATTTTTCTGTTTGCTTTATTTTGTGCTGCTGTTTTGGCAGATAGACATTTTGTTGATTAATTCCACAATACACTGCAGACCAACGTTAACGCATGCTTACAACTCGACCAATTATGTATTTATTTTTTATAAATTACTCTTTAAAAATTTTAATGCGTTTAGAGCGCTTTACTATTGTATAAATTAATGTGAACGTCAACAACAGACTATTTAAAATTTTAATGTTACGAGAAACGTTTCCTACAGCAAACCTTTACTTACTATAGTATTATTTCGATATTTCTTGCATAATATAAATTTCCTTGTTACTAAGGTTTCCAATTCTTTTCTTTTTAGGTCACCCACCCACTCTACGGCGTTTTTGAGCTAGTCGAAGCTCTGATCCTTTTGGAGTTCGGTTCTACCAGTCTGTCCCTCTGTTTTGTTGCGGTATTCGGTGCAAGTAATTATCTACTACTTCCTGTGCTGCGTTCTTCCATGGAATACTGTAAAGCATAACAAAGGTCAAGGTAACGATGTGAATTTAGGGAACCACGATAGATAAAAGAACCTATTATCGTTGTGCCAAAAATACCATACCGAATATTAAATCCAAAGAGACATTGAAATCTGGCCATTCTTCTTACATGTGGATTGTTTTATGACCAATGATGCGTAATGCGTCTATTGAAAATACCATTATTAGTTACTGTATTTTCGTCGGACCAAATAACTTTAAATGGAAAATTTACATTGTCCTCATACATCCTGCTATACGACTCGTAGAAATTTCTGTGTCGTTCGTCATCGTCTTGTCCTAATCCTTAACAAATTCGAAATTTATAAGGCTTAAATTGACTCCTTTTTAAAACAAATTGGTCTGAAGATTTGGCTATCCCAGTCTTGTCTTCTATTATTCTAGTCGATGTTTCTGGATTTTCAATAACGCATTGTAAAACTTGGTATTGTTTTTCCTCGTTGGTATTTTTTTGTCAGGATAGCACGCGTTTTTTAAATGAACCATATTCCTTTATATTAAATACTAAACGCCTAAAAATAGGCTTACCAGGTTGCTTTTATTCCGTGTATATGTTCAAATATATGTGTCCAGCTTCTACTCACTTTCTTTGGCATAATATGTAGCAGTGCAGCATATTAAATTTTTCTTCAGATGTAAAACAATCTCCCTCCATTGTAAGCTAAATAAATCAAAAATGCGAGATAATAACCATAAAAACACTTGTTACAGAAGAAAACTTAAGATTGAATTAAAAAACGCAACACAAATAATAATAATATATCAATAAAATTGATTTTGTTTCAACGCCTACTATTTAATAAAATTACTTCCTAAAATGTGAAGTCGTGTGTTAGATTCTACAGTGAGACAAGCATACTACCGTATGGAAAATGGAGAAAATCTGTTTGAAAATTTATTGTAAGACTGTTTTTTAGTTATTCAAATTTGCTTCAAAACATAATTGGTTACATTAAAATAATTTACTAAAATAACACCAAAACCTTGGACATTTATGAAGAAGTCCTTTTTTAAATAAAAATACATGGCAACCATACATCTTTGAATTTATAGTAGAAAATACTATTTAATAGAGAAGCGTATTTTTTACAGGCCATATAAAAAAAGTAAAGTTGATGATGATTTCTACGAAACAAAACGTTCTATAGAAAATTTATAAATACCGTCTTGTACATTTAAAATATGGGAATTGACAAAGTGCCTTTTGTTTTTCTATACCTTTTCAAATAACTTCAAAACAAAATAAAAACAAAATTGCGATATTTTGGATATTTTCAAATATCTCCGGAGGTAAACCGAATTTTGGGATTTTCTCAACAGCATATTATTGACCCCAAATTGCACAACTTTTTTGTAATTTAACCGTCTTCGTAACTTTTACAGTTTCCGAGATCCTCATGCTGTTCATTCTTATCTTGGACACACTGTATATAAAATTTTAAGGTTATCTAAATAACTTTCAACACTATTCACACAATAATATTCCTGAAAACATGTGCATAAAATAACCACATAAATTTTAACACCATTCACATAATAATATTCTTAAAATATATATGGGTAAAAGTTTAAAATTACCTAAATCCAAATAAAGACAAATAGCATAACATCTTCTAATAAAACCATATGCCTACAGCATTTGACAATACATAATTTAGTCACTTTTGGTTGGTCACACCCTTTATTTATTTTCCTATAACCATTAAATTATATCATTCACTGTGTCACGACTTCCAATGTCTAAATTTCTTAATTCTAATAAAGCAAACCTTACAACCCACAATACACATAGACGTTTTACACTTTCGATGTCCAGCTAAACAAGTTTCAACACCAAAATAAAAGAACAATTTATAACTATGTAAACTAACCTTTTTTTAAATGCTTGTTAATTAAATTAAGGGCACCCATTTCACCAGCTAAAATCTGCCATAAAAAAAGGTTATTCAATTTCCAGTCAAAGCGGAATGAACTAATCGGTTCCTTTTAGATATTGTGCATGTTAATATATCTGTGACTCTAACATGATGAACACTCGCGATTACTGTTTCTTAAATTAATGAGGTTCGCCGACTTCCCGTTTCTATAAATAATCTTTCAATGTTTCTTTATTACAGGTTCAGTATAATTAATTAATTGATTTCTAGCGGATCTCTAGTAATGTCCTTATCCCTATTCTTCTCTGCTTCGGAGGGGTATGTCATTAACATACTTATCATGAGAAAGATGCGTACCTTATGGTTTACTTTAGTTAGCATCATGTGTAACTGTAATATAAATGAATACATTGTACTGTTTGATGATGTTCGGTTGATAATTTAATCTTCGTAAATTGCATTTAACTCATTTTTATCTAATTTTTATTGTGTCCTGAATATTTGGTAAACTATATCTATAACTATTTTGGTATATTATTAAATGGAATATTGTTAATAAACGACATTCAAAAGCTTTTTAATATTGTTTGAGAAATGCATAACATTTACATTTGTTTTCCTTTTTGGTGGCTTTTAAAATAAATTATGAATTGGAGTTCCATTTTAATAGAATTATACAGAAATAAAACTGTGCATTTGTGATTTCAGAGTTTACGATTTTAATAAAAACTACTATTTATTATAATACTCTGCTTATTGAACACTGTTATACATGAAATCAGAATTATTCTGGAAGCTTCAATATTAAATTGTCTGTTTTAGATTAATTTTTCCGCTTTTCATTCGATTTCTGTTTAACGTAAAGCCAAAGCATTACACATTTTTTCCCAGGTTCAGTATCTGAAAATCGAAGGCAAGACATTTGAACCTGAAGAAAAGTAAGTACCACCCTGGTTACTTTTGATGACCAAAACAAACTTTTATAACTTTACACGAATCCTTATTTTCTAGTACAAATGACTTAAAAAAGAAAACTTTAAGTGCTTTTTAGATTAATAGCTATATCAACCCATGTGCTATTTCAAAAAATGATTTCTAGCCATATTGTTATCATCTAATCTTGTTTTAGAATCTTTGATATTTTAGGTTTCTCTTGCTTGACTTATTGTTAAATTAGTTCAAATACTTAAGTAATCGTTTTCTGTAATGAAATAGTAATAAATCACGACGATCCAAATAATGAAGAAAATTGAGTAGTGCAATTTATAATGTTAGTTGGCCTATACTATGTTAAAAGGGTCATAGTAAGTTATTAGTAGGTAATTATTGTATTCTATCAATGTCACGTATCTAGTTAATAAAAAATCATTAATAAACTTTGAAACAAAATGTACTTTATATTTACACGTATCTCAAAATTTATTAAGGTTACATGTAGTTGGTATTATAAAAAGCTTACTTCAACTTAATTGGTAGGCTTATAACAATTAGGTAAATAATGATAACAGTATTCAAGCACATATATTATTATGGTACATCTATTTTGACAAAAAGTTGGTTTCATCTTATTTTAAAAGATTGGTCATTAATTCTGTTTGTGAATTAAGACATTTCCTTTCAATCCTTTATCTGCAGTTTCTTAGATTGATTTTTGAAAAAGTTGACTTTCTTAAAATTATTTATATAAAAGAATTCACATTTGGTATTTTTCTTGACAGTTTACAGCATTCCTTGACTTTTACCATTATTTTGCAAATTTTCTCCAATTTATCTCACTACAAATTCTTCTTCTAAATTTCCGATTTTTCCCAGTTTTCTACTTTTACAAATGAACGGGTACCATATATTATGCCATGTATGCTACTTATTCCATTAAGAATACAAACACTAACAATATTCTAGGTTTCTTTATTTTTGTAGCAAATATTGTACAGATAGTTTTAAAAAATTGGCATTTTTCTCAAAATTTTCAAAAACGTGGTAAGTAAACTACAAAATTTTTTCAAGTTGTAGATATATAACATTAAAATGCTTATGTGAGTACAGTATTCATGAATTTAACCACTTTATGCACCAGCCAAGTTATCTCGGGTTAAAGAAACCAAATAATTCCTACTCAGACAAATACACTTGTGTAGACTCAAATTTTGTTTTTGTGGGTGATTTCTAGCATGCATATGCATGACACCATTTCCTACTGATTAGTGTTTAACCGTAAAAGCTATATGAACATGATATTTTATATATTTCTAACTCTACAGATAAAGTAATTCTTCCACATGCTATACACCATCTGTAAACGTTTTGTATATGTATATGAATATTTCATGGTATAATACAAATCCTAATAAATTGAGAATTTTCTTCACATTTTTAATATACGAATCTAGAAGTGAATATCTGAGGGATGTTTCCAAAGTTCTGTGAATTTAGTTATAATTACTATTTTGTCAATTTCGATCAATATTATAATCTCGTTTTTCAACATAATCTCCATTTAACTGAATACATTTATTCCAATGATAAACTAAGTTTTTAAACCACCTTCAAAGAACTTTTTTGGTGTCTCCTCAATCCACCTATTTATGGCACGTTTTACATCATTCAAAAACTCAAACAGAACATCACGCAAAGGTTTTTCGGTTTTTGAAACAGATGATAATCATTGTGTGCAAGATCTGGTGAATAAAGTGGACGCGGAAGCAATTCATCGCAATTCATTCAAAACATCCTTCGTTCGTCTTGCGGTGTGAGGTATTGCATTGCTTATTGCAATAATGGACGCTTGTGTAACTTTCCAGGCCGTTTTCTGATAAGTGTACACTAATTTGACGAATAATCATTCGCCTGTCCTCTTTCAGTAGATCCTCCACGACAGTAATGTTTATTTCATTTACTGAAGTGCTCGGCCGGCCTCTGCGTGGATCATCTGCTAATGAGGTTCTACCACTTTTAAAACGATCAATTCACCGTTAAACAGTATATTCTGATTCTGCAAACTCACCAAACACTCCTTGCAGACGTTGACTATATTCTGAAGATTTCGCACCCTCTTTCTACATAAAGAAAATTATTGCTCTTTAAGATCTAATCGCGTCTTCCATGGTTGCAGAAACAGGTCTGCTAAAACGCGTCTAGATAACCGAACACGTAATTCAGACTAAAGAATATTGTATTAGATGGCTGTATAAACATGTCACGACTCGTCTACCACCAATAGTAATGCTTATACATTCTGCATAATTTAATTATAGCTAAATTCCCAGAACTCTGGAAACATTCCTCGTATATATAATGAAGTAATAAAGAGGTCACGAGGGGTCATGGAAACCCAAATTCTATGAATAAAACCCACCCAAAGAGAAGGAAACCGGAAAAAAATTAAATTTCCAAAAATGTAATTGCCCTACCCTGTATAAATTAATTGTTTAAAAATACCATAAAAGCATATTTTATTGCACTAGCGTTATTATGAATATAAACTTTAAGATCTTGTATAAATCAAGCCCTTTATACTTAATAAAAAACGAGTTTTCATTCTAAATACAAAGCCATTTAATGTATCCACGTAAAAATCATATCAATCTTATTGCATTTGCAAAGGATAAAGAAAGCAATTACGAGCTTCAATTATTTATGTAATTAATTTTCTGTGCATAAAATGCATTAGAATACGTTTCATTCGCCGTACTGATATAGAATAGTGTCAATTTAAAACATTACCGAGTGTACCTCTTTAAAATATTCATTCTTGTTAAAGATACCTTAAAACGCTTTTAAAATACTAGCTTTATTAGAATAAACATCCATGTAAATCTTATTGTATTTACAAAGCCTAAGGACAAACCCCTTATTCACTAAACTGACCTTCGTGTGTGTCGATATATTATTTAACTTCATTTTAAGAGTTTTTAAATAAAACCATATTCTAGAAATTTCGGGCACCCTATGAGTTTTAAATATTAATCCACAAATTTTTTTTATTCAGAAACAAATACGGCAATTTTACTAAGAAATATTGTATAAATTAATTAAGAATAAACGCCAGTTCGAGGAAATCGAGCGAACGTTAAAATACAATAAAAACAGATAATAATTATTTTTATAGCCTTAAGCATTTCGATAAGACATAATGAGACGAGGATAGACAAGGATAAACAGCATGTTTCACGATCAAACTTAAATAATAAAATTGACACTAATTGGATCGTTAAAGTGCTAAAGCGGTGTAAATTCTTACATCAGCGGTGACTAATGCTTCCAAATGAATTGGGAAAAATCTCGAATTGAGATAATTTTGTATATAAACAGAAGAAATCGATATTCATGGATTCATTCCTTTCTGAACCAAACAATATGTAAGATTGCATTTAATTCGTGTTTGAATCATTTATAAGCCAAACGATATGTATAATTCGAGATTCATTTTTTTAAGACGTCGAACATGTTACTTTGAAAAGTCATTCATTAAGTATGCGGCATGCATACAGTATTTGACATTTAGGATGTAACTTTGAGTAAAGAATTAATTCTTAGAACGTAACTCTGCATAAATATGAACATCATTATTTTGTAAAACACTACGAAAATTGAACAATCTTTAACATAGATAATCCTGATGCAAAAGATAAGTTGAGTTTAATTGATTAAACAAAAAGAAGATGCAATTCGCAAACTGATAAAGATTTAAGATAGAACCAGAAAGGATTCAATACCGCTGATGAAAATTTTCGAAGGAGATTTGGATGATCACTCTTTATCACTTTGACAATAGCCATAGTATAAAATTTTAGATTTAAATAATTGCAGGTGTTAGAAAGGAGATAAAAGAGCTTTCTGTGAATGCAGCGTTTAAAAATAAAATAAATACAGGTAGTAAAATATTGGATAATGATAGAATAATATGCAAAGCAGAGCTTAATAATTCGTTTGGAATAATTTCTATTAAAGAATTCAAATCTTTCTGTAAAATGATGTATGTACAAATATGAAAGAATGACTTTTGGTTTGTCAAAACATTTATTTAATTATGTAGATGTAAGAAGGAATTGGAAAAGTAAGAAAACGAAAGGAATTGATGAAGTGAAAGAGGACAAACGAATTAAAATGAAAATGTATATCATTGTGAGAGAGAATTGGAGGATTATGTAGAAAAGGGAAGAATTATTGTTAAAGCCGAGGTGTAGTTGTGAATGAAGTAGATTCGTTATTACAGGAATATCCTGAATTGGTAAAGAGAGAGTTAAGAATTGCTATAGGTGATGAAAACAAGTTGGAAGTTATTAATATTGAACCATTTAAGATTAAAGTTAAGACATACAATGTCGATTGATTGAAAGATGTTCATTTTAAAAGTAACATAAGTAGGCTAGATATAGAGATTCTAGGCCACAAATTTTATGATGAGCAGTATAGCTGTGTAGTTGCTGGGTTAACTTCATGAAAATTTTATTCAGCATATTTTTCCAAGATTGTGATTAGAGAGGAATTTGTTATAATATGAGGAATGGAGTATGCAATTGAGAAGAGTTCTGTTTGAGATGAATCTTGATGAAATATGAGAAAGTTAAAAGTATAGGACAGTAATGTTAGATTGTGGATGATATTAGGATAGAGCTAAGGGAAGTTCAGTTAATTATAAAATAGAAATAGATAGATTGTTAAAAAGAGCAAAGCCCCAATATGAAAAGGATTATGCGTGTGTATTATAAGTCTTTTGGAAATAGTTGTCGATAGTATGTAGTTAGAAATAAAAATGATAAAATTACTCATCCATATGGAAATATGGCGCAGTTTTCGAATTTTATATTTTAATTTGGGGAAAAATGATGTGATAAAAAAGTAACGAGAAGTCCTGAAAACGCAAATTCTACAAATAAAACCTACCCCAAATACAAGAAAACCGAAAAAATTAAAATTTCCTAACTTTCATTGTTTCACCCTGTATAAAAATAAGCGTATTTTATTATGTAATCAAATCCCATGTTCTCTGTATTTATTGTAGATGTGAAACCAATGTAAACTTGGAAGCCCAAATTTTTTTAATTAATTTATTTCCGTGTGTATCAATGACTACTTAAAACTAAGTTGAATT
This sequence comes from Platerodrilus igneus, assembly GCA_036346225.1. Lineage (NCBI taxonomy): Eukaryota > Metazoa > Arthropoda > Insecta > Coleoptera > Lycidae > Platerodrilus > Platerodrilus igneus. The sequence goes on along the minus strand of JARFIW010001325.1, from coordinate 18,983,889 downwards.
TGAAGATAAAAATTTTGAGCGTTGCTTCCTGCTTATAACTGATATAAGTCGAAAACTTGACAATGTGAGATATGATCGACAAAAATGTCAAACGTAATTGAAAGTTAGGTTGATATATGCTTGGGTATACAATTCAAATTTGTAAATTTTCCAATTGTAGTCATCAGTCTCGGTGGCGTAATTGGAAAATGCATGAAAACTAAGATACTGGTTCGAGTCCTGTCTAAGACCTTATATTTTCCATCTTTCAATTACTAGTTCGATTTGAAATGATCATTTGGGCTTTGCATAAAAGTCTTATTATTTCTATTTCATCTTATTAACTGTAATACGTTAGTATCTATCAACTTACCTTGTGTTTAACTACCTAATATATTTATATCTTTAATACTTTGCTAATAGCCGTAATTTTGAGTGTTGCTTCCTGTCTATAACTGACAAACGTCGAAAACTTGAACAATGTGGACATGATTGACAAAAAATGCCAAAACGTAATTGAAAGTTAGGTTATGTATGGTGCAGTTTTATGCAGTAGATGTATTAAGTCTGCTAATTTTTAGCAATCGACATTTACACATCTAATGCAAATAGTATTTCTAAGGCAATATAGCAGACTTTGAATTAAATGTAAATGATATAAAGACCTCATGAACAAACCTAGTAACCTCCATCTTTTTATTCAGAATGTTCTAATAAATATGTAATGCCACAAACAATTCTAGTATGTTTGATACCCATTTTTATATTCTAAGAAACTAATGCATATATTGTTAAAGCCTGTTAAAAAACCTGTATACAATTTCTTAGTAGCCTATTTTTTTTAATTTGCAATAAAATACGACACGAATTTTCATTGGTTAATAGACTCAAATGCTGTTACTAATGGTTGTTCGATTTGTAATATCAGACACGAGAAGTTAGCTTCAAACAATATTATATTTTAAAATCTATGCCTGAAATGTAGTGATAGAACTATAAAATATTTGGAACTACATAATTGTTATTATAATTATTATAGTAACTTTAGTGCTTTTTGCAAACCTGCGAGTGTATAGAGCTACGATAATACGATTAATAGATACCTAAAATGTCAGTAGATATAACTATGAAACCTATCTTTTAATGTTTATATAGTAAGTACTTACTTAAAATAATATTCCTAAGTGAAAAACGTGGTTTATACATTTGTTCAAAATCTATTCTTAAATTTTTATCAACATTTATTTATAATCCAATAAGTTTAAGGTTACGAGTTTAGGTTATACAGTTTCACTTGAAGTACTTTGGAATACTAGTGAAGTTAGCCATGTGACCGCTATGTAATCAGTATTTGGTTTGTCAAGAATTTAAATATTGTTTTTATTATTAATATACACAAAAATGGCGGATGAAAAGGTATTTGTTTCATTTGCTTGCCAAGGATGTCTTCAACCACTTCGCCTGGATGATACCTTCAATTGTTTAAGTGAACACATTCTAGCAGAATTAAATTGTAAATCTAAAAACACATCCCTTGATCACCTTTTCAAAACTTTTTTTTAGTGCCAATACATTCGAATCCAGATGTTGATTTAGAATCCCAAGCAACCAGTTTGGATCATTATGTACATCCTTGTCGCTTATCAGATTCTGGAAATGGAGCCAATGGTTTTATGTTGATATCGGACACTGGTGAAACTGAAACTATTAGCAATCAACTAAAGGTATGTTTATCTAAATATTATTTGTGGTAATTTTACTTGTATTAGGTACGAGCCGCACTATTTGATACATTATCAGAAAATTCAAATGTTGATCATCCATTATGTGATGAATGTACAGATGCTCTGTTAGAAATGCTGGAACAGCAGTTGAAACTTACACAAAGGGATTACAATGATTACAGCGATTATTTAAAAAAGTGAGTTAAGTACAATGTTTTATTAAGTTAATTTTAGAATATAATGGAATTGTTGACTCTCAGGTTGAATGTCGTAATTAATAGAATATCGTAACTTTCTTCAAACTACTTGCAGCGTTTCATGTGAAACAATTTACAAGTAACATATTCAAACACTGACTATAAATGTGTGTCATGTAAATAATCCACATAATAGTAATTTAATAGTCTTCTTTCGATAGCCTAGTTTTGATATATTTCTGTTTTAAAAGTATATTTCATCTATAGGAATGAAGTAATTATTTGTGCATTTAAAAAGGTAAATACTTTGCATTTCATAAGGCAATGTTTCGGAAACTAAGGTTTTTTTCTACCAAATATAATTCTGGTATGTATTTAAAAGCTTAAGAAATATATGTACATTTTTGTTGCATACACTGGTAATTCAATAGTGAAAACACAATGAACAGTTGTGCTTTTCTCATTTTTCTATAAGTTGTAAGGGACAGTATAATGATTTTAATTTTTTTTGCATCCTGTAGAAAATAAATAGAAAACCCAGGTTAGAATAGGTATGGTTAAATGTTAAAGGAACTTGCCTTGAAGATTTGTGGTTTAACGGAGAGTTGGGCTGGATGGTAGGTAAAACAACAAATGAACGAACAATTGACTCCACTAACATGGACACCACTCTATCCAGACAATAAACAACCGAAGTAAAACTTCCTAAGAGGTGATGTAGAAGCTCATATGGAAGATTTTCCAGAAAGCTGTAATAAAGAAAAGCATTCATCGAATATATATACTTACACTCTAACACTCTTTTCCCTATGATTTGCTGGACAGGAATAGCACTTGAAAAATAAATATCTTATCAAAGACACTTTTTGTGTCTCTTCAACACTCAATATTCCTAAATAACTAACTTGAATGAACTGAACTCAAAAATTTCTCTATTGGCTCAAGATGTGATACAAATAATAATAATTTACAGTTCACTCCAAAATTTAAATCATAATTATATTTCTCTTGTGAATAATGGTTATTTATGCAACAAATGAGTAGGAAATTTGACCACGCGAGCCAAAACTGAGTGCGGCAATTTCTAAGAGTGAAAAAAAGTTACTTTACTAAAGAGTTTTATGCAAAACTTTTTCTATGTGCGTAGATAAATAAATTTGATAAAATCGTCATTCATTTTTATTTATTTAGTAACACTAATATTAAATGTACAATTTTGAGCATTAATAAATTGTAGTGGTGAAGGTGCTATTTTAGTATTCAAATTGTCAATATTTAATGAGTTTATAGAAATAATATCTTCTACAGTTGTATTAATACTCATTGAATTGTTAGCAGGCAGTTGAACATTTTTGTGATCCGAGCTCGAACTTGTTCCTGCTAAAATTTTTGTAGCGGAATCCATTTTATTTTGCAGTGAGTTGTCTACGTAACCCTTTGCAACTGTACTGGATTTCCATCCACCATGCTTTTTTGGTTGAATTAAATCACCACCAGAATCTGCCAATAGAGGACGCGGAAGAGAGTCGGAATGCACGTCCAGTGTAGTTTTTTGGGTTAGGTAAATTCAGATATGTTGCTATAAGTGAAGGGATTTTTAAAAGGGTATTTATACTTACAATCTGAGTTTTGCATTTTCTATTTCTATATTGCAGAGCTCCCGCGATTCTGAATATTAAAGCAACCTAAAACGTCACATCAACAATATAAGTTTGCATTAACATTTCATGTTGTCCATAATATACCTTATGTATAAGATAATCATCATCATCAGCTCATCATCATCTCGTTTTGGATTTTTTGGGTCTATATTCAATTGTTTTATTTTTCAAATATGCAATGAGTTTCGAATATTTACTGATGTCCACATCATTATTTACCAGTAGGTTGCACTTCAGTTTGAAATAAGTCGACCAAAGGGTTGAAGACTTTCACATTTTGGATTTCGATTCAAAATAAGCTAATAGTACTCTTTCTGTGAAGCTAGTGATACATTTTTTAATACGTCCATAAAAAAGTTATTCTTTTAAATACTGCTCCTTGGATTTCGCAGGCAAAAGATTCAGTGTAGTTGCATTTGCCGCTTGAACTACATCTTCCGGTGTGCAGATAAATGACTCATCACTATCATTATCCATCACTCTACTTTTATAACAGGTAGCTATCTTAAATTGTTTAAGAACAGTTTTGACAGTTTAAATGATTAATTGATGACATAGAGCGAAGCATTGAAAGCACACTACGTTTGCACAAACATTTTTAATTGCATTAAGAAATGACACACTACGACTTTTTTAATGCAAAAGTGTGAAAAAATGAACCACTAAAACACCTTTTTTAACGCTTTTTGATCGATTCAATAATCACGTACTTTATGAAAATAATTTTAAAAAATGTGTTTTATAACTGACGTAGAAAAATTAAATATTCATTATAGTACAATTTAAATCAATGACTTTATAACACTATAAATCATTTAGAAACAGTGTTGCCAATTTGCTCATTTTCTATTATGAAGGTGTGATTTTCTGATTTAAACTTTAAATAAATTTTGCTGCGAGTGTACACATTCCTTTGTTAATGTATACTTATTACGAATTGAACGAAGATGTCTTGCAATATGTATGTTGTGCATTATAACTTTCTTCATAATGTATACTATTATTAGATAAAGTATTCATTTTATTATTCAAAGTATACTTTCCCTAAGAACTAACATAAACGTACGCATTTACCTAGTTAATGTATACATTCATTGAAATTTATACTTTATCTGTAACATATTAATTAATTCTATTGATAATTTGTAACATTTTTCAGAGCTTCTAATAAAGGGATTTTAACCTCAATCAATTTAAATGTTCGATTTTTTTATTATTTGAGCCCATGCAGATTCTGTTGAATTTAGTGTGCAATAATATAGTGGCAACTGAAGTACATTCTTATTCTATGCTCATCAATCGCATACAAATTCAATTGTTTTCTATACAATATTGTTAATTTGATAATTTCGGACCCTACAATACCTGAATTAAATGTAATATTTTTTTGTTTACCATTGTTGTATTTGTGATTTTGTTGATGTAGGAATTTTTTCTTGTTTGCAACTGTGGTAAATGCATACATTGCAACAACGGCATTATTGGATAATTTATATAAAACCACTCTTCAAATACTTTTGTATTTATTTCTTTATAGTAATCGAATGGTTTTTCCATTTGAAAATCAACGCTGCATGTCTTTAATAAAACCATATTCAGAACCTATACAGTTTTGAATCACCATCCTTTTTCAGAAGGGTTTTAAATCCAATCTTTGAATTTTGTATGACCTTAGTTGATACATGTTTTATCTAAATAAAATATTTGTATCTTTCATTCTAAAACTTTGAATTTGTCTTAAATTCTTTCGTTTCCAATAAATAATATTATCTCATACTATTTATATGATCTACCTGTTCATTTCCAGGTACCTGTAATAGCAAAATCTATTGTAGCTAACAATATCACTAAAATGAATTTTATAATGTTGATTGGCTCATTTGAGTATAGTGTCACGTGCTTTTTTTAATTCATGATTTTCTCTAGTGTCGTTTTTCATTTTAGTAATTAAATGAATGTACTACTGTGCTTGACACACAGCTGCTATATTTTCATAAAATGTATTCAGCACAGTATTTGTATCTGGGATATGATTAGGGTTTTTGTCATCTCTAGTTTGCTTGTATTCATCTAGAACACCAGAAACTGTTGATTTTGCAATTGTTAAAACATATTTTAATTGTATTTGCATGTCATGTCTAATGTTCCTTCCAAGTACTCTAGTTATAGTGTTTATTTCTAAAGAACTAAGCTTTAATTTTTTTTAAAATTTATTATACAGGGTGGGGCACTACATACGAATTATTCTACAGCTTCTAAATGACAAATAATTTAAAAAAAGTTTCTTAATAAAGTATCGCCAGAGTGATAAGGGCTTCTAAAATACTTTTAAACATACAGGGTGTTCCAAAAAAGCGGGTCACATCAAAGTTGGTATTTTTTAAATGGAATACCCTGCCTTTTTATGCATATTTAAATTATATACTAAAAACAAAAATTATATTCCTTAAAACGTCCCTATCTCTATTTTCTACTGTTTTTGAGAAAAATCTATTTTATAAAAATTTCGGAATGTACGGAAAAATAGAATAACGGCGAAATTTATGAGCATAAACAATTTTGCTTTTTACCAACTTATTAAGAGCTTTTACTATACTTACTGCAATGGTTACTGTTCTGTCATGTTAAACAGAGTGCTTGTAATCAAACTGTACATTATTGACCAACTCTTGGTTTACATAACTCGTTTAACTTAAATGGAACACCCACTATTTTTTTTTAATCGGTTTGATTGACCAGCTAAATACTTTTCAATCGGTATTAGTGGTGCGTCTACCAAATGAATCAGCAGCACTGCAGCCCAACGAGCTTACTGTGCTAATTCTGGTTAATTATCATTCCCTGTCAGCAAAGCCTAAACTCTTGTAGTAAGGCGTTGTTACATTCATTTTACGACTAAATTAAAATCTACCCTTTTCTTACATCATTCATGCACGTAGATTCTGTTTCAATCTTCCAACAACATCCGATATATTAGACCTTCCTACAATAAAATATGCTTCTAGTAATTTTCAATTTCAAATCTATTAAAATGGAAAGTTTATTCTATAAATTAAGTAGTCAATACCCTGTTTCAGGTATCCGGGAACTTGCTGTGCATTGCGATGGTGTGTGGTTGCTTTCTTTATTGTTTCAATCGGAAACACGTTGAAATGAGGTATTGAACTATCCAATAAAACTGTGTTTCAAGTTTCCTAATCACGTTTGATAACAACAATATTACTTTGAGCTCTGGCTATTAGTTTAACAAAATTAATATTCACTTTCTTTTCGATATACACAACGAAAACATTTGTTGTATTTTTGTTTCCGTTTTTTTTTGTGAGAATTTTGCGCATGGCCTACAGCGTGGTAGGTAATGATGGTTTTACAAACCTATACTTTTCTGCTACAATAAACTAATTCGCCTGAAATTATTTTAGTGTCTTCCTTTGGGGGACTTAGCAACCCGTTAGATTGCCGCTCCTTTTTGATATGGGAGGACAGCAACATTATTTGGTCCCGAGCCCCTCTGTTCTGCCCCGTCATTAGGGCCAATCCTACGCTCTGGACTTGAGGGTGAGTGTTTTAGCCACCATTTACTGGTATGGGTTTCACGTACTTGATTAAACTGCCTATTTGTAAGGTTCTTCTAGTGACGACTAAATTTTGTAGGGGTAAAACGATTCTCGTTACGTGAGATGACACGTACTGAAAATATTGTATTATATCTTGACCTCTTATGGTGATAATTTTATGTAGTTAACTTGAATCTCACGATGGTGATTTAGAACTGTTGTTGGTGTTATAATTATAAATTTTTGTTAAATTATGACCTCGTAGAGAAAACCTTTTAGTTTTATATTTACAATGCGAATTCAGAGCTGAGGTTTTTAGAGCTGTAATTTTTCTTTTGGAAATTTAACATAAGGGAGGGACCTGAAAACCACAGCTCGCCATTTTAGGGGGTAATTTTTTTTTTCTTTTGAATTCTACCTGGGGCTGTATCCTCAACAATGCTCGCACTTCACGTATATGATACCAAAGCGAACAGTTAAAGTACGAACACATGAATTTTCGACAACCCTTCGTAAGCTAAACGGTATACGAGTCACGATGAACGAATGGTTTATGTTGCAACGATGTAACTACGATAATGGTGTTACATTTTATAAATATAACCATACTTTCTGTTCTGCTTTATCACAAACTTTTATTTATTTTTATTTGAAATGTCGACCCAAGTTAAGATAAAAAATAATTATAATAAACAATAGATACAATTACAAGCTGTTGAGATCTATATTTGTAAGAAATTTTACATATTCTTGAAATATCTCATCTCTGGTAATGTCGTTAACAACTTTTTCAACACAACGTGATACTGATGATTGTGCTACCAAAAAATTATAATTACAACCAATATCCAACTGCTAGCCACAAAGCGTAGAAATATCAATACCTACAAATATATAATAAAATCTACTCTTTCAGAATCCGTGGCACGATGTGCAGGTTGTATATAATCAGATATAAGATTAATTAAAAAACCTACTCCTTCGAAAGGCGAAACGGTTTAATAAATTGTGTTTCTGATAAATCATACAAAGTATTTCCTCGATTTCGGTGGCGGCGCCTCACTTGCTCCATATATTTCAAAAGATTAACTAATATCAATTGATTCAATTCATCTGCCATATTTTAGATCTCACAAATAAAAGCAAAAATGTAACGGGCGTTTATTGTTTTCGTAAAAACCAATCATAAATAACTTAAATACAAATGTCAATAAACTAAAATGATAATTTAGGTTATAAATCACTACAAAATATTCAGAACAAATGAATACACCCCCTGATGTGTGTATCGTGTGGGGTATTGATTTTGTTTTGGTTATAATGCACTGTTATGTCTCCTCAAAATGTCACTTAGATTAATTATAAGTATTAATAAGTATGTTTAATTTCTTATTTTTATTTGAGGCTTCCCTTTAATTATAATTTTTTTGTTTTCCTTCTTTGTCTTTTAGGCTACGTAAATGTACGTAGCAGCGTACAGGTCCCTCGTCGAAAGGGTATCAACTTGCTCCAGTTCTTACGTTGGTTTCCTCACTATATTTTAAGAGATACAACTTTCTATAACATCCCAAGGTAATGTTTATGTGTTCATTTACCTCTTTAAAGCTAATAAAATTAATAGAAAAACGCACAAGGCCTCTTTTGACTATACCTCTATTTGGTAAAAAATGGAGATACAATTTTTAACCTTACCACGGCAAAATAGTTACTGCAATATTGATATCCAGATGGCAATCCATCGATATCTTGTAATACTTTTTTAAATAATACGTGCAAATTTATCTAAGATTAAATTCTCCCGGATCGTAAACCTGCAAACCTGATGTAAAATGGACTATACCTCAAATTGGGTTGTGTGAATGACATTGCGGGTAAAGTTCACAAATTATAATACACAAACTTACCCAGTGGAAATAATGTGCGTGCGAATTCTTTGGTGGTTGTTTCTTCGATGGCGGCCAGTGGTCCTCTTTAACGGAGCACAGATATTTTTATTTCGGTAGAAGGAGAAGGTATCAAAGAAAGGATCATTCATCCAATTGAACTTTCATGCCTGCACGTCTGTATATGATAATGTCGATAGTAAAGTTCCGTTCTTTTAGAGGCTTAGTCTTCTCCGTTCGCAATTTTTATGCCCCCATGCTGAAACTGCAAACGCAGCTGGGTTATATGGCTTAGGAATGCAACATTTGCAGTCTTTTATACCACAAATCATAGGGCAATGTCCTGAAATATGTGAGAACCTAGTCTTTGTGGGATTTACACGTGAAGCATAAATTACAAATGTTAATGGAAAACGTGAAACCTTATATTAAAAAAAAGACACCACAATCTTCAACCAATCCTGAATGTCATACATTAGTGCAATTCCAGTGTACAGTATCCAACAGTCCTTCCATATGTAAACAGAGTAATCAAATTGCATCGGTAAAGTCTTACGAAAATACAACGTGAAAACAATTACAAGCCTGCCATCAAAATTGTTCAAATCTCCTAATATCCTGGAAACAATTTTAAAGCCCTGGGTGTATATGGCATACCTTGTGGTTGTGGTATAGTGTACATTTAGGCAAGAAGACTGTCAGTATAGACTAGAATAAACGAACATGAACAGTGCCTCATTAGTCAGTAGCCGTTCAGCAGTGGCCGAACACCAACTTTGAAATAGGCCGTTAAACATAATTGAGAGCCAAAATATGATTTTCATACAGTAGGAAAAATAAAGAAATTATAGAGATCGATAAGAATTTTAACAATATTAGTAGGGATAACTTTCACTCAAGCATAACTTTAACAGCCAATCTGCTTATACTGTTTATTCATGCTGCAAGTATTGTCTTATATAAATCCGGATTTTCCAATTTTTTTTTATTACTTTACTATTGGTTACCTTTTAACATGATAAGGCTGCTACGGTTTCTCCTTAGAGGCTCCTGCCCCACTCATGGGCGCTAGTGAGACGAAGTCTTCCGACATAACTAGGGGTCTATTCCTTGGGTAGAGCTATGAGAAATGGGGGGGTAAGTCGAAATCTGTTTGTAGGTCAGACTTAATCTAAGACAAATAGGCGCCACCAAGTCCGGACTTATTCAGGATAATGGCATGGCATATTTCTAAGGGCGGACGTGGAGACCCAAAGAAAAAAAGATCGCCTTTGATGACAAAAACCTGTCTTAATAAAATAAGACGCTGTTCCTGTAAGAAATTATAATAGTTAGGTTAATAAAAAAAAAAGGTGGAACACTATTTGTGTCCCGCAAATATACATAAAGAAGTAGTAAAAAGATATTTTCAATATAAAGTTGGCATCAAAATTCTACTCTTAAGGATGTTAGCTTTCTGTGGTTAGGTTTGATCATATTTGATCAAAATAAAAAACTTTAATCTTGAACCAATTATTTACTAAAAAGAATCTTTTTTAAAATAAAATGAATTGCAACAAAAATTTAATTAATAACTGAATTACTTCGTGAATTTTAATTTCAGGTTTATCTAAATTATTCGTAATCAAACATTTTACAGTATATTGTATACTTTTTACACAAAAAAACTCCGACCCGTGCAGATCTGTTCAGGTAGGTTACATCTAAAAATGTTACTACTCAAGTTTTTCCTTTTTAAATTACATGTACTAGTTTTAGTTTCTAAAAAAGCAGATCACAAAAATACTCTTGTTTACATAACTTGTGCTAAAGCTGTTCGAAGCATTTGCTTTCAAGAACACATCTGTCAGCAGTATATTACAGAAAAATAAGTGACGTCAGTAACACCTGTTGTTGTTACTAACGATTCATAATGAACCACGCGTGTTGTTTCTCAAAACATCAAATTAGTGAATTTTAATTTCGACACTGGAAATCCAGCTCGGCAATAGTTGAAACTTTTATAATATTCATGCTTTTACACAATAGAACAAATTAATGTGTTTCTAATGTGAAACACCAAAAAAATACTTAAAGCTAACTACGAACCAAAAACTACTTTTCTCACCTTGATGAGGTACTTGTTATATCATGCGAAGATTACTGCATGTAGTGTGAACCAAGCTCATACTAAACAGCTTCTACCAAATGGAGTTGTTCCACGTGTAGAATCAAATACGGTCACGATACATTTGGCAGCCGCTGCAATCCGGATGTTGAATCACACCGCCTCACCAAAGTAGCATCTTTACGTTGTATAACAAAGTGGTCTTCTTAAAATTGGTTAAACTTTCTATTTTCAAAGTTGCATTGTTAAATGTTGCATTCTTCACGTCGTATAACAAAGTGGTCTTCATAAAATGGGTTAAATTTCCTATTTTCTAAGTTGCATTTTTAATTGTAGCATTCTTCACGTCGTGCTAAATAAATTATCTCAAATTAAACAAGTTAATAACTTTCATGCGATACCAACCGCTATTCAAAGATGTGTCCCGACTCCTCAAAGTTGATACGCAAATTGCCGGCCTGCAGTCTTTGGTACATCTTATCGCTTCTTCCACATATGGCCGACTGATTACAAAACTAGCTGAGGCGTCCGAGGAGGGGACTGTCAAACCGAAACGCGACTGCGAATAGCTGTAGAAGACACAGATATTCAACCACAAATAGAATACCAAAGGACGATGCTGCTTTAACGTATTACCTTAGTTGTTAAATGTATTTTACCATTATTTTAATAAAAGTGTTTTATAATTCTCGCACTTTGATGAAGGGATTTATTAATCAAAAATAAAATTGTTACAAGGCACGTGAATCTGCTTGTTCAGAAGTAACTTTCATTGCTACCACATATTGTCTTGATGTTCCTCTACAAAAGTGGTGACTTTGTGACTTTATTAAATTTTAATATGACAAGGTTCAGATGCCAATTTTATGATATTGTAGTGGACATTCAACAAAAACCTGCAGATTATGACCACTCTTAGGGTTTCATATTTTATAAATATATATATCCTGTAAGATGAAACCATGTTTTGTCAGAAAAAATGTTAAATTTAATGTTACCATTTGCTAAATTATTAGCAAACCATCAACAGTACGCAAGGTGTCTGATATGTTTCATTGTCAAAGAGTTATGATGTAATTATATATTACATGAATGCAAGCTTGTCTATGTGTACAATTGATTGGCAGATTTTATAAGATTGTTCAATGAGACACGTGCTTTAAAAGATTTGAACGGTCTTGTTTCATACATTGATAAATGTCATTAAGAAGTTCGTCAGTATGTTTGATTGGCCTACTGGTACCCTTTTATACCTCACAAACATTGATTCGCCAAGTATATTAACACAAATTGTAATTCAGGCATAAAAATTTTTCGATGTTACTACAGTATTGCCCGAAATAAACAGTACTGAAACTAAGTTGGCGGTGTTTTTATACGTGCGCTGTCACACTCAAGTTAGCTAGTATAGACCTGTCAAGTAAACCTCAAACAAGTAATTAGTAGGGCCTAATTGTTAAAAATGGTGTTAAGTACAGAGGAGAAAGTGTTTCTGGTAGAGCATTATTTTCGTTCATACGGAATCGGCCGACATAATGGTGCAAGTTAGCTATACGTGTCTGATCAATTCACACAAAGGTTTAATAAACGTTCTCCAAGTAATGCTGTAATTTTGAAGGTTATTGAAAAGTTTAGAAATACAGGTAGTGTATTGTGCCAACGAAAAGGAAACTCGGGGTGTCCCAGGACAGTTAACAACAACAATAACCATGAACGTGTTTTTGAGCAAATCTTAGAAAATCCGAAAGTCAACCAGGCAAGGACAGCGTTACAACTTGATTTAAAAAGAACTTCCTTTCAAAGAATCCTGAAGGAGCTGGGTACATTTTCGTATGTGATTCAGGTACATCAACAACTACATCTTCGGGATTATCGCAGTAGAGTGGAATATTGCGCCAGAATTCTCGCGTTACAGTATGAAAAACCTGAATTTTTGATAAATGTTTGGTTTTCAGGCGAAGCACATTTTCACTTTTCAGGCTATGTGAATCGTCGCACAAATCGATTTCTGGGCTTTGCCAGACCCGATGAGGTTCAAGAGGTTCCTTTACATAGTGAAAAAGTGAGTGTCTGGTGTGCTGTTTCCGGACACGGAATCATTGGTCCGTCTTTATCGAAGAGAATGGTAGGCAAGTCACACTTAATCAACAGAGGTACAGACAAATTTTAACACGATTTATCCCTGATCTACGTCAATTCTGTCGTGCACGTAACTTGGCATTTCGAAACCAATTTTTTCAGCAGGACGGGCAACTTGCCATACTGCTGCCGCAATTGTCAATTTCTTCAAGAACATTTTCCAAGCAAATTCATATCACGATTTACTGACTTCCCTTATCCTTCACATTCTCCAGACCTCACACCTCCAGACGCATACATTTGGGGCATGGCTAAAAATGCCGTTTTCAAACGGGCACCACAAACCATCGATGAATTAAAGGATGCCGTTAGAGTCTTCTTCGCAGCCCTGAGACAACCCTTATTCAATAACATGACCAGAAACTTAGAACATCGTTATGAAGTCTGTCTCGAACGAGGAGGTGCACATTTAGAACATATAATAAAGTGTCAATAATATGTATTTTTTAAATATACAAAACAATTACAATTTCAGTACTGTTTATTTCGGGCAATACTGTACTATCCAACCATAAACATTGACTGCATTCCCAAATTCCATTAATTGGCACATTATTTCAAAAATATGTTTCAAACGTGTAAGTTTTGGTTTCTGTTATGAAACCCATTGATGCTATTTGCAGTAGTAAGAAAACTTTACCAGAAAATCTTTCAAGTTTTGTTGATAAAAATTGTTTTTCTTCAAACGTTAAAATATTATGTCATTATTTAACAGAGTCGGCTTGCGCAAAGTGTCACTTTTTCTCCGGCGACAGTTTTACTTTTCCTTTTCCAGCCACTGGAGGTAAAAGTGTTTTCATGACAACATCAAGTAAGTGACACAAAATAAATATGAATAAGGATAAATAACAACTAAACGTCATTTTTATTTTGCAAGGTAATATTAAATGTACAATTTTTAAGGGTAGTGTTTTGAAAATTAAAGTCGTACATTATCGAGCCAGTTGGTTCATGTGCATTGGTAATAGTAGACTGCGCTGCCACGAGTCCTTCTGACATATAATCGTTGGTTGTTCCAGATACAACTACTAATTCACTTAAATTTAAAATCTTTTGGGCATTTTCATTTTTGTTTCTCAAAGATTCTTCAATATACCATTCTGCAACACTGCTCGATTTCCACCGTCCGTGCCGCTTAAGAGATTCCAAATTGCCTCCTCCATCAATTAACAATGTTGCCGAGGTGCGTCTCAATGAGTGGCCCGTATATTCTTTCGAATTAGTTAATTTCAAAAAATCTGCAACTTTCCCAGGTACAGAACTTATGCTGTGAATTCCCATTACACTTCTGCAACATTTTCCGTTTTGATATTTTAGAAAAAAAATTTTGAGACATATCTCGAGGTCTCAATGACGCATAATGTCGATAAATTTTGATATAACTTTCACCGATGATCGTAAACGATCGAACTTTCCTCGTCTTGCTATCGGGAATTTTAAGAAGAATTACATTTTCCACGTCTTGAATGTCTTCAGTATTCATTTTCACCATTTCATCATATCTGCAGGCACCCGTTACTCCAATCAACAAAACTATCTGAAAATACATACGTAGTTAAAATGTATGAAATTAAAACTAGTCATTGTTTACTTTTATCCCTAAATACCTGTCATCAGGCGCTTTGAATAGAAAATTTTCAAACTATTCTTTAGTAAATACTTCAGACTTCTTTGCCAAATACCCCTCGCTTAACTTCTTCAGAAAAGCTCTGAGTTTTAAATTTCGGCTTATATCTACTCAAAAGCAGCTAAAGCATTCATCTACATTGTCTGATATATATTTTCGAGATCCTATCACAAGCTCTACAATCGATGCAAACAATAAATCAACTGTAGCTATAAATAGATCTAGGTGTAACAACAATTCTTTTCTAAAAAACAATTCTCTATCAAAAATCTTAATATTAGGTGATAGTCATGTAAGAAATTTAAATAAATTGGTTGATCAGCACTTAGCAAACAATATACAATCCCACTTCAAGCCTAATGCCACAATACGTCAGATTACTGAAGGGTTAAGTAAATCAATAGAAAGCTTTTCATATAAGGACTTTATAATCTTTATTGGTGGGTCAAATGACATAGTGCAGAATCGCACGAGAGGTGAAATTATGGAATCATTTAAGTATATAATAAATCTATGCAAAATACTAATTTAATATTATTGACAATACCGTACATGTTTGGTGTGACTTCGACTATAATACAACAATTAATAAAATAAATGACTCCTTAATTACACTGAGCAAGAAAAATTTTAATTTTAAGTTGTACAATGTGAATGTTTACTTAAATCAAATGCACTATTCAAATAACGGGTTGCATTTAAACGCGATAGGAAACGGGTATTGATAAGATACTTAA
Organism: Platerodrilus igneus; assembly: GCA_036346225.1. Classification (NCBI taxonomy): domain Eukaryota; kingdom Metazoa; phylum Arthropoda; class Insecta; order Coleoptera; family Lycidae; genus Platerodrilus; species Platerodrilus igneus. Next base: position 18,968,278 of record JARFIW010001325.1, on the reverse strand, counting down.
TTAATATTATCAAATTAAGTAATTTGAAGTGTAATGTAATTCATGTAATAGTTAACAATAGAAATAAAAATTTTTGGTAAAAATGACTGTGAAGGAAATCCTTTTGTATACAACTTAATCACTATAACTAATTTTTACAAGAAAAAACAATCTGATAGAGAGCATAGTAAGCAACCCGTAGAGTCTCTTAATTTTAAGCTATATGTTTACTATCAAAATATTCAATCAGTTACAAATAAAACTAATGAACTAGAAGCTTATTTGGAAGACAAAACTATGATATAATCTGCATTGTAGAGCACTGGCTAAATGAAATCGAAGCATCAATGTTTAGTCTAAATGCTTACTTTACATCATCCTATTTTGCAAGGACAGATAAGTTACATGGTAGAAGTATGATTCTACTGCATAATAAATTTAAAAATAGATATCAAACGTTAATTAAGGTGAATAAGTTGTCTGTTGAAGTACATTGTGAAATCTCAGCAATCCTTTTAAATCAACTGAATACAGTTATTATAAATATATATAGATCCCTTTAGGAGATTTCAATATATTTATCGACACCTTAAATAAAGCTCTAGATCAAATAGATCTATCGAAAGAGGTTATATTGTGTGGTGACTTTAATGTTAAATTTAATACAAAGGAGAAAGATGCGATAGAGCTAACTGACTTATGTCAATCATTTAAATTAGAAAAACTGTACTCTTTAACACAAGACTTAATAACTGTATAGATAATATTTTTACTAACATAACACTCTTTAACACAGAAAAACAGAATAATATAATATCAGATCATTTTGGTATAAAGTTTAAAGCACATGTAAAATTTCAAAAGATATTGGGTTAGACATGAAAGTTCGTCATTGGTCTGCAAAGAACAAATACACATTTACAAACGCCTTGAGGAGATAAATTGGAATTTCTCAATTAAAGATGATGCAGAACAGAATTTTGAAACCTTCCACTCAACTCTGATTGCTACATTTGAAGAATCATTCCCTTACGAAAAATATCAGGTACTGCAAAGAATGCACATGTGTCGTGGTTTAATGAAAACCTAAGAAATATGCGCAATACCTTACAACTATTGAATGAATTATACTTAAAATTCCCAATGGCTGAAAATAGATGTAGACGTAACAATTACAGATCAAAATATCGCAGTTCAATAAAAAGCATTAAAATCAAGCATAATTCTAATATTATTAAAAAATCAAGCAACTGTATTAAATCTATGTGGAGGTGATAAACTCCAAAGATTAAACACAAAAGAAAATATAAACTCTACATTAACAGCAAATGACTTCAACAGTTATTTCACTACTGTAGCCCAAACCATAATTGCATTAATTTAAAAAATGAGTAATACTGTGAATAACGTCTATGCCAATATAAATGATCAAGATAAATACAATTATTGTTTCTCTTTTAAATTGGTAACATTCAATGAAGTCAGAGACATAATCAATTCATTAAAATGTAAAACTTACACTGATTATTATGGATTAAGTACAAATATAATTAAATGTTGTAAAACTTATTGATCGCTCCAATCACAAAATTATCAATGCATGCATTAGTTGCAATTTTATCCAAATGCACTAAAGGTAGCTAAAGTTATCCCGCTATACAAAAAAGGTGATCCTAATAGTCCAACGAACTACCGTCCCATATCCCTGTTACCAATCATATCAAAAATCTTTGAAAAGGCCCTTAATAATCAAATTGTAAAGTATTTTGAAACAAACTATATGTTCTCCCCTAATCAGTATGGTTTCAGAGCTAACAAGTCAACTATCGGAGCAATATTGCAACTAATTAGTGAAATTACTACTTCTTTTGAACATGGAGAATTTTGCATGACTTCCTTTATCGATCTTAGTAAAGCTTTTGACTGTGTATCTCATGAAATTCTGTTAAATAAGCTGAATTCTTATAAGTTCAGTAAAAACAGTTGTTCGTTAATCGAATCGTACTTAAACAACAGAAGTCAACAAGTTATTTATAAGGGTATTAAATCGGATATAAGCGTAATAAAACATGGCATACCGCAAGGTTCTATTTTAGGTCCGACTCTATTTTTAATCTATATAAATGATCTATCGTCTCACCTACAACTGGCAAATTCAATCTTTTTTGCAGACGATACAACTCTTATAAATAAGTCATTATCCTGTATAGACCTAATAAACAAAAGTGTAATAACACATCATTCTGCAAATCAATGGTTTCTATCGCATAAATTAAACTTAAACTCTGATAAGTCTCAACACATGCTATTCTCCCTTAACAAACATAGTTTTGTAAATCAAACTGCTATAAAATTCTTAGGGGTTTATATAGACCCTAAACTAAAATGGAATGAGCATATCAATGCAACAGCATTAAAACTAAATACATCAATTTACTGCATTCGTTCCTTAAAAAATTATGTTACTGATGATGTAATTCTTGTTGCATACTTTGCACATTCCACAGTCACATATCTTATGCAATATTGGCCTGGGGACATTCACCATGTGCAAAGCGATTATTTTCATTACAGAGGAAAACTGTGAGAATAATATCCAATTTAAGTTTCAGAGAAAATAGTAAAGAAAATTTTGAAACTAAAGATACTTACTTTGCCCTCACTATATATATTGAATTGCCTGATTTATGTACATAAGAACTTGGATAATTTCACAAATAATCGAGAATTACAAATACACAAACATTACATACGAAACAACAATACACTTAGAATCCCATACACTAGGCTAAGTGGAACTAGATACTCAGTAAATTACCATGCAATAAAATTATATCTGTCTACCACAAAGTATTAAATCATTACAGCATTTACAATTTAAAACAAAAGTAAAAGCATTTTTAACAAAGCAAGCATTCTACTCACTTGAAGAGTATTATAACAGTGACCTCAATTTCTCTTAGCCAGGGGCCATATACTATAGTAATTTAAGTTTTAATATATATACTAAACAGGACATGTGTGTTGAAAATACATTATTTTATTAATTAAGAGCCATATACTCTAGAACTATAGTATATGTTTTTAATCTATGTATTTTATAGGACGTGTGCGTTAAAAAATGTAACATTTTATTGAGCACGAATAAATCTATCTATCTATCATGTTTGATTATTAATTGCCATTTAATCATTGAATATCGTGACCACATAGTAAATGATTTCCACTTCTTTTCCTTTTCCATTATATTAAAATAAGCCAGAAGTACATCTTCACTGTATTCCCGTACTTCTTTTTGATTGCACCATTCTATAAAGTGCTGGTAAGCAGCAGAGTATTTGTCTCCGGATTTTGTCAGTCCGAGGCGCGACACTGCTTCGTTTGCTGCAGATTCAATATCAGGATTTTGCATTTTACTAATACTTCTTTATTCAACAAGATAGCTAGTTATTATGTTTGTGTCAACTTAATAAATGTCAAAAAGATAAATGACGGTAAGCAACCTTTGATATTAATCAAAAACAGAAAATGTGTATACGTGAAATTATTTGAAAATGAGAAATTTTTGCATATTTTGCAGAACGTTTGAAGAAAAAATAGTATACTTTATGTGGAGGAGAAGTGACTTTTTATGGCTTACCTCTTTTATCCGCCTCATTATCGTTCGGTGAGTAAACGGGGTGCGCCATGAAAAGTTACACTTCCTTTCCGTATTAAGTAATATACTATTCATTTCAGTTCTAAAATTTCTAGGTACCCTTGTCTAAGATTTTTAGTATCGCTGTATAAAACTGAATTGCAACTTTTATCTTCATGCTGGTTACTAACATTTGCATTAAGTTTCTACTTATAATTAGGTCTTTATTGTAGTTATTGTAAATTACTGTATTAAAGTATTTCAGGTTAGAAAATGATACTCATGAACCACAGCTAGAAACATTAGAAAAAGAACTGGCAGATCTTAATAATGAAGAACAGCGTTTATTAGAAGAACTTTCTACATTACAGCAGGAAGAAACGGTCATTCTGAAAGAAATTGAAGAACAAAAAATTGAAGCTAATAGACTAGCTAAGGATGAAATGCGTTACTGGCACGAATACACTAAGCACCGCAAAGAATTGTTTTCTGTTGAAGATGATTGTAGAAGGTATGAAATAGGATATAACTAGCTTAGAATTGATAACATATTTTACATTGCAAAATATCAAAAATATTAATCATTTTCATATGTATTCTAAAATTGGCATGAACACCAATAGAATTTCAATCTCCTCATTTTCACGTTAATATTTTGTCTAAACTCTGTATGTCATCAATTGTATTTGAATTAATATAAAAAACACTTCCCTCCCTCTCATGGGCAGTATAACAGTCCTTGATTATTCATGTTAGTTCTAATTTTTAGTGTGCATGTGAAGATTATGTTGTGTTTATTGACATAAAACACTATTTTTCTGGGTTTTTTTGTAGATTATAGATTGAATTACACAAAATGTAGTCCAACCCTAAATCAAGGTAAAAATCATCTATATTTTATTGTTGCAGTGTTTAAGTTATGATTTTTAACGGTTCTTATAAAAGGAAATATGATCTTGGCAAGCATAAGCTTTTAACAAATGTTGAACTTAAACAAACATTTACGTAACGTTCTGTTAAAACATGATATAAAGAAACGTCAACTTGCATATAATACGACATAACTCCCAAAATATACATAAAAATTTAAACAATTATCAATTAGGGATTGTTTTCCAGTCGCCTAAAAATCTTAAAAGCTAAATAACAAGTACAAATGTACTTACATAATGTTTCCAGCTCTAAATAAATACAAGTAGAAAATTAGACAATGTATACAGTAATAGAAAGCTGTTTAACTTGCATCTTACCGAAATGCACTTCCTAAAAGTAATACCGTAACTCTAAACTGAAGGTAACCAAGTGTTAAACTTAATCTAGATTATAATTACCAAACTATTTGTTGACAATAGCATTTCCTAAATCTTAATTTAAAGTAAGTAAAATTGCTTCAACCCGAGCTTCTGTGTATCTTAATTATGACTTAACTCTTTTGTGCTCTAACAAGTGAAAATAAATTTTAGAACTGCAGTCTGTAATTTATTGTGCTTTAAACACCAGTAAGAAAAAACTACAGCAATGACGTGGTTATCAACCAAAGAAAACAGAATTACCTAGATTCCATAGAAAGCATAAAAAAAAGCAGAGCATTGGTACCTTAAGTCTGTTTGTGTGCCATAGAGGAGTAGATACCTTCCGAGGTACTATTCTCTCAATATATACCCTATTGTACATTGCCAACCAGCCTCTGGTACCAGTTTAGCACATCTGAAAGTGCATACTTACAATTGTCGATGGATAATATACTTCTAGGAAACAATTTCACTTGTTTCAGAACATGACTAAGTTTGAATGTATAAAAACTGAAGTAAGCAATGCCTCTTACAAGAAAGCATCTTAAGTAGCACCACAACTTTACGGAGTCTCTTCATGTGAAAGGAAGTGGTATAGAATAAGATTTCTTCCAACGCTCAGCTGGTATATACAGGGGAGAGGGGGCACCAGCTGGTAACATGTTTTTCTTTTAAAACCATTTCCCATCGGCAAAATAGCACTTGCAAAGTTATTCTTACAACTGCGAAATATTCTCAGAACACCATCTGCAAACAAGGGCAATTAAGAAAGCAAATGGTCTCAATACAACATGACGACTTGCATGAAATATGTTTGCATCAGAACCCCCTGCCTGGTAGTATCCAAACAACATCTGTACAAATTGTTTGGGACATCTGCAACCTGTATAGTAGCATTATGTATGACAGGCCGCCTACCTACTGTATAAAACCATAGGGACGACCAGGGACATAAAAGCAAGTGCACAGGTTTTGCTTGTTCTCGATTTGTGTCCATGAATACCTGTGTGCTAACGGAACACGAAAATAGTATTTCATGCTAACTCATTAAACGTATTTATTTAAGCGATGCAGGTGTTTTCAACTTATTTCAGAGAACCCATAACGTAAGGATTTTTAACCTTTGCTAACCAAAGCAAATTAACATAGATTCCAAATATTTAACGTTGTAACCAAACACTCGATGAGATTTTATAAGATGCTTGAATAAGTAATCATTTTAATTTGAGAGGTAGTCGAACTTGTTAAATGAAAATTCGTATGATTGTAAATACAATAAGAAATGCAGGATTAAAGTGTACGATGCAGAAACTGTACATAACATTGTTACTCAGGCACCCTTGGTGACAAAACCATTCCCAGGTTCTAGAAACTCCGATCAAATATGGACTGAATCTGAAGAGGATCCTACCAAATTTATCTTTTACTGTGGCAGAATATTTCAGGGTAAATATTCTTGTGAAAGCTTCTGCTATTGAATATTTGGAACTGTTTTCTGACAATCATTTAATTCAAGATATTGCTGAAAAGACTAATAGAAGAGCTAACCTAATAGTACAGAACCAAAGTGCATCTACTAGGGGGCAAAAGGTTTAAGCAGTGTAACACAACTAACGAAGAAATTAGGAAATTTCTTGGTTTGTGTTGTTTGAGTGGAAATATCAAATTTCCTATTGTTGGTAAACAGTGGAATAGAGATTCATTATATTGTCACCCTATTTTTGGACAGACAATGCCTTGTAATCGATTCACAACAATCTTATTAGTGCTGAGATTTGTCAATTATGACACTGCTGATACAAATGATCGTATTTTCAAAATTCGTCCGATATTAGAAACAATAATTGAAAATATAGACTCTTTGTTTTCTCCTGAGCAACTTTTTAACACTGACAAAGCAATGATATTATGGTGTGGAGAGTAAAGTTCTCTTCAATATAAACCCAAGGAGCACTCTAGTATGACATTAAACTATGAATTAACGAAAGATAGTGGGTACATCTTAAATAGTGATTATGTTGGGAACAGTACTGTATTGGATCACAATGAGTTACATGCTACATCTGTCATGAAGAAGCTATTAATAGATTCATTGGGGAAAGGTTACATAGTCTATCTAGATAACATTTTATACCAGAATTTTTGTTGTTTAAAAAGATTGGATTCGTAGGGACTCTATGCTTTGACAGAAAGGGAAATCCTAGAAGATATTGAATACATAACTAAAAAAAAAGTGGCAATATGAAAACGGAAGGGAAAAGTATCGTTAACAAAATGAATGGAGAGATGACAGAGTGTTAAGCACATGCAATAAGCACGAAGTGAAGAAAATCATTCCAAAAAGTCATGAATTATCAAAACCCAACGGATCAAATGATGTTGTACTATTCCAGTCCAAGAACAGCTATTTGCTGGTACTAGAAAGTGTTTTTCCAATATATGTTTGTGGAACGCTTATTTACCTGTATAAAAAAGACAGCAATTCTAAAATAGCTCTTTTATAATTTTGTAAAAAAAAGTCAATAAACAACTTTTAATTTACATGGACGGGTAAAATGGGTTATTCTAGCTACAAATTTAGCAGCACACCACTATCCAGCAGCAAACGCTGGAGAAAAAATACTATAGTGTTCCATAACAAACATACGAAGATGTCCTGAATTTTGTATTATATCCTGTTTTAGATGGCACACGAATTTGTACTGACTTATGACTGTATATCGTACCTTTTTTGTTCCCTTTGCTGTAGTATATCATAATTTAGTTAAAATACTCATAATTTCTTTTTTCTTGAGGTCATTAAAGTAGCCTGTGGTCTGCTATAATGATCGAAACACTTCATAGACCAATGACCCTTTCAGTGGTCTTGAAACAAAATGGCAGAGTTTTTGATTCAGGAAATTTAACTGGTACAGAATGATTTATATATTCATTATATTTTCAAAAATATGCATTTGATCCGTAACAGAAAAACACTCAATGGATCATAGCTGTTGCACCCCAAAGTAAAATTTAAGTTGTTTTCATTGTTGTTAATTTTAAAAGAACCATCACCTGTAATTTACATATTTCTAATTATTATAAACTGGTTGTGTTGTTATCTTGTGCAAAATACTTGTTTGTGTGATAGGTATTGTGTTATAAGTGTAAGTTGTATAGATTGATACAGTGCTGATGTTTGAATGTCGTGCTATGTTTTGTAAGTGTAAGTTGTATAGAATAGATTGATACCATGCTCATGTTTGAATGTCACGCTAATTAATTTTCAACTGTCATTCACAAAATAGTGCAACTCCCCCTTATACAGTCATACTTATTCAATTTATCTAGGTCAGTTATATTCAGCATGCGAAAGTTTCTCCAACATGGCAGTGAACGTGTTCAAGACTACTGCTATTGTAATTCGATTATTGTTGATATGTATTTAACAAGACATTTACAGAAAATTTTTATTGGGTTTTAAATATTGTTTAGATTTTCAACTTAGCAGTAAGGTATTTGGCAAGTGATGATAACGAAATGAATTTTAAACGTTAATTGTTCAATGAAGTTATAGTTCTCGATTATGAACCAAATTTGCCTTATGCAAGGGATTGGCAAACGTCAAGGAGGCATACTGATATCATGAAAGTATAGGAAGAACAACGTAGTAATAAGTATAAATAACATGCGTTCCTATGATGAACTGGTCTTAATCAATAATGTATTGATTCTTTCTTGATAATCTAATGGACTGTGTCTATAAATTTTTGGTAAGGCACTGATTGTTAAAAATTAATATGAAACACAAAGTGCACACCTCAAGTCATGTAAGCATGCAAGGAAAGCAACTTATTCGGACGAGATATAAACAGCTGCTCCATATACCTTATGGCAGATATTAACAAAATGTATAAATAGATAGAACAGAACAGCGTGAAATAACATATTTATCCAAAATGAAATACAGATCTATTAACTAGGGGAATTAAAACCAAAGGGGTACTTGGAACAAAATCAACCCACGTTGTATGTCATTGAAATGATTTTTATATCCCCTACAACTTGACGGCACAAGTTTAATATTTTTTATTTAACAAGTATGGAACAAGGTTATTAACTTATGTTGACCAAGTGTGATTGTGGCATAGCTCGGACTTGAACCCTGCAGAAGGTTTTGTCAACACGGTCCGACAAACTATAAAAAAAAGGAAGGAGAAAGGCACTACTACATCTCATAATTCAGCAACTAAATGAAACTACGCACAAGTATTTACAAAAAGGCATTATGAGATTAAAATATAATTGTAAGGAATTGATTTCTTTTCATAAAACTTTTCTTAAGCAAGTAATATTAACAAGTTACATTTTGAACTAAGGGACTACCAGATCTGTTAGCTTTACAAAACATACAAGATTGTTTATGATATAAATAATTTCTTATAATTTCAAAAGGAATAAGTTCTTTGAACTAAGTAAGAGATAAAATAGATATTTTCACTTTTCAATTAACTTTTTACCTTCTTAAAGAGAAAGTCAAACTTGTCGTGACATTATTTCACACATAGGACACCAAGTTTAAATGACATCGAACCGAGTAAACGATTTTATAATACAAAAGATATACTACAAATTATAAAGATAATTCCTCAAAAGTAGAAAGGTTAAACATACCATTTTTAATTGATGCACTTTTGTTAGTTTTTCATTTTATCGGTGTGTTAAACATAGCAGATGCTCTTTTTATAAACGGGAGAATTCCAAAAATAGCTAACGAATTTTGACCAAACAAATTTAAATAGAGGTATTCTTACCTTGCCTAAATGTATTTCAAATTACATTACCACACTTTATTTTCAAACTAAAACGAAACTGTGGCTGGAATATTTTCAAAACTAAAATCAAACTGTATTTCTTCAACAAGACCTAACTTTCATGTGATATACTTTTTATTGTTCCCCATTCCCATTCGTCTCCATTCTTTCCCATCCATCTTTGTTTTTCGTTTAACGTAAAAAAAACTATGCATTTTTATTTAATAATAGGTATACAAATGCGATTACTAAGATAATATTTTTTATTGTTTATTAACTTGAGCTTTCGCCAATGGTAAATTGGAAGAAATCGCCAGCTGGCGATAAATTCACCATTTGTGAACTTTGAAATTTGTTTATTATTTTTTTATTTTATGCACACATGTATAAATGTACAAGTTCTCAATAAAGAAGTTCCAGAATATTATTGATCAAAGAATTCAAACGAACATTTTCTAATCAATTGACTCCATGTCTAAAACATATGTTCGTTGTCCACTCAAACCAAGCTTGATATCTGTCTCAATAATTAGCGCTGAAAATGGTTTATTCAACGAAGCTAAATTAAATTCAAAAGCATACCATTGTCGTCTTAGGCAGCTACATGAAGCTCAATCAAATTTATCACCAGGCTATTAACAGATTGCGAACCCTACAAAATTCATGACCCATATCGCAAAATGCCTTGTTTCGCAGTCAGATCGTTTATCAATGCGCGGTCACAAAGAACTCAGATATAAATAATAAATAGAACTGCACATTCAAAGACATACATGCAATTATACTGAACGTATAGCAACCAGTAATGCATATCAACCTGACTTGATTTTATTTATTAATTGAATTAGAATGTCATAGCGCAATTAATTAAATGAATTTTTTCCTAAAATACGGCAGAATAAATTTATCAGTATTTTGAAATGTTACAAGGGATTCTAACACCAAGGATAAAAGAAAATTTGATGTTCATAAACACTTTTAATATACACAGTTTTAATTTGTTACCAACTGAGATTGATAATAATCTAACCGAAGAATAATGAATTCGAATTGCAGTAAATTGAAATACATCTGCACAATTTAAGATGTATTGCCGAGAGCTGTTTGTTTGATTTTGTCTGTTCCCAACTAACGAGACATCCTCCTCTACACTGATTGCTGGACCGATAAAGCAACTTTTAGGTATTTGTTAGTCACGTATCAAAGTAACAAATAATTATTAGTAAAGAGTACAAGAAGCGAGTTAAAAATGATAAAAATTGTAAAGTAATACTTTCAAATAGTGATTAATAAAACAATTATATAAGCACTATGTACATGTCGCATTATTGTTAATTACATTTACATTTTTATGCGTTGTTTATTGATGGAATTAAATTATTAAATATATTATAAATTATGGAAATTGTCGATCAGTGTTTCAATTTTATTTGGTATGCCCACCTGGGCAACGATGCTTTGTGCTCCAGCCACAGATTGCTACCATTACAAACTTCTACTCTACTCTACATATTCAACAAAATATGAACATTACGTGAAATATCATGTCTGAAGTAGTGATTATTATTACAATTTGTGTAGTGCTTAATACAGTCCGCAGTTACAATTTACCAACGAATGGTTTTTTGGCCTAGTATTATACCGTTACAAATTTTGTTTTTATTTTAATTTATTTTAGTAATTATCATTAAATAGTCAGACTTGAAAGGAAATATATGTTGTGACATTTTCTGTGCTTTGGAGGATGTTACGCATTGCTAGTAGCTGAAATTATGTAATGCGAATGGTAACCCACAACTTTTCGATTGACGGCACACATTAATTTTAAATTGCTATGACATCAATTTTCACAAAAATCAAGACAATAAAATAATAACAAAGCTCAGGCTTGAAAATGCTCAGCAAAGCGTTGATTGTGAGTTGGAAGCTTGGAAAATTGGATAATAGTTCAATTTTTATTTATGCGAGTCTAAATGCTGATAAATATTTAGAGTTTTTGAGAAACCAGATAGTTCCATTTGCTCAACACCTCTGTCTAGTTTTTGATTATGTTTTGAACCAGCAAGTATTTTTTCTAACTTTATTAATGAAAGACACTATTAAACATCCTTAATCACTCAATATTGAATTGAACAACTTTGTCTTTTGAGGACACATACTCTGAAAAATTACAGTTGCAAGCATAAAGTTGCTTATACTTTGGATGAGGTTCGTGCCAAAATTGCAAATTTTTTAAACATATAATAAATGAAATGTTGCCAAACACAGGAACAGTATTGCTTAACAGATTGGATTTCTATCTTAACCAATGTGGTTGTCTTTTCAGACATTTTAAAAACGTTTAAATCGCATGGTTTGTTCATGTTTACAAATAATTGTTTTTGTTTCAACTAGAATGATTTTGATAAAGTTACACTATCTTTGTAAATGTTAAAGTATCTGTTTGTAGCTTTTGTAAATTTCTTCTTGGTTCTTATGAGCAATATTATTATTAAATGTCTTTATTCAATAGAGTAGTATATGTGTTGACAAAATAAAAAGTAGTAATATAGTAAGAATATGGACGAAGTTCAACTTGTTGGGACATAACCACTTAACCCACATTGAATTGCACAAAATAATTAATATTCTAATCAACATTCTAGCCAACATCTCTAAGCACAACAAAAATTAGGTACTAATTTGATTTACTTTATGTAAATAGTAGATATTATTATATGGCTAAACTCTACAGCCATTTAAAATTCATACTTCTTAAGTAAATTACAAGTACATTCTTAATTTGAGATAAATTATAATTCAGTGCAGCATTAGCTGGTGCAATTCCATCGGCTTCGAATTACATATATAACTGGGTATTGTCAGTATACAAATGAAAATTACTAGACAACAAACAATTTTGTATGCATGGCATATAAACTATAAATAGTAACTTTTTAATACCCGATATAGCATTACCTGTTTTAACAGCTTGATACCTGTTGTTTAAATATATTTGCACTAGCTTATTAGCTGACGAATCTGGTCCTATGCAATGTAATATGGCCAATTGTGTTACATGATTTATGGTATCAAAAACATTAGAACTCATGTAACACTAAATAGGCTATTTTACCATTCATCACAGGCTTTTAGTATATCATTGGTAACAAGTAATAGTCCTCTCGTGCAACTATGATTTTCTCGAAACCCAGATTTGTGCAACGATAAAATTTTATGTTTATCTAAGTAGCCTATAAGGTAAATGTTCATAATTTTTTGTAGAGATGGAATACACAGTTTGATATATATTAATATTGTCCAATCTGGTTGCATTACTACTAATTTTATTAATAATATCAAATACCTGTTGTTCTATAACTACTTGAAATTTAGAATGCACATCCATGCCTGTCAGAACGTTAGAACTATAAAATTGTATCGTAAGATAATTATTCATATCTTCCACATAGTTTAAATGGCATGCAAAGTGGTTAACTTACTATGGTTATTGAGCTTATTAATTTTCATCTGCATCTTTTTACTGCTACAAATTTCAAAAACACACTTAAAATGTAGTTTTCTTGAGCACCTAACTGCACAGTAAACCATATTTCTAAATAATTCATACTGCAACCAGTCATTAGTGGTAAAACTATGCTTAAACTTAACAAAGGCAGTTCATCACTTTCATGATACCTTTTATATCATGAAAAGCCAAGAAGCATAATGTTTGGTGATTCTGCATATTTCAACAGGTGCATATATATTTATAGTTATTATGTTTGTGGTGACAAAGTCAGTTTTTGTATCTACAGTGTCACAATCATATATTTTTCTATGGTATTGCCATTAACAAATCCTTAAATTGCTTGTAATTAATTTTTTAGTTACTAAATGTTTTATAAACTAATTTTTGCACCTGTAATTTAATTCTGATTCCACAGTATACCAACTGATGATCAGCATAATTGAAGGATAATATCTTGATTAAACTAATAAGGTCGCGTTTGATTGTGACAATATAATCAATTAGCATGGCTGAATTCACAGTTACCCTACAAGCTTGATTCACCATCTGTGTAAACCCCATGTTTTCAAAAGGCCTATTTACATATTTACTTTCTGCTCTATGAAAATGCAACAAATGTACATCTATGTCACCCATGCAAAATACTGTATCAACCCCGAGTAAAAAATCTCTTATACTATCCTCTAATAAATCAAGAGTTCCTTATAATACCTCTCCATCATTAGGTCTTCGGTCCTATGTCTGGTTGAACACATACCTCCATTGTTTTCTATTCTGAGCTAACATATACATTTCTCTGACATTCCCACAGCCTACATCTTTTAGTATCCGTTTGCAATAGTCTAATTTAGGTCTACGTCTACCTCTTTTTTCCTTTCTCTGCTTCTAATATATACCGTGCTATTTCCTCATGCCTAAATATGTGTCCTATCATCCTTTCTCTTCTATTTTTTGTTTTCCACATATTTCTTTTTTTCTATACAATTTCTAGTATCTCTTTATTCTTTGTCTGTTCATGATACCTTCATCATACATCTGTAGTACCTCATTTCAAAGGTTTCTATCTTCTTATGCCCTCTCCTCCTAGTGCTCACACATATGCTTTCAGTAATCTTTTCCTTGTTTCTATGTTTGTTGTCTTCGAATATAGCAGCTGTTTTTTCTTGTTAAATACAACACGGCCTTGTGCTATTCTTTTTTTATATCTTTTGCACTTTTCATATTCTATTGTTTTCTAAAAATAACCCTGGTTCACTGATATTCAATTCAATACCTCTTATGGGAGTTATCAATCACACCAACAGAAAACACATGTCCTGATACTTACATTTAACCCAAAGTTGTTCGATTACATTACTTGTTTGTATAGTATCATATTTAATAAATTCTTAACATATATTATAACTTCCTCTCCACAAGTATGCCTATATTTACTAGCAAAATTACAATTGATAATGCTAACTATGTCCTATATAATATTTTGCTGAAGTCAAGTTTCATCGGTTTCGAATATGTCAAAATCATTCAACAAATTACATCTTTAACTTGCTGAAAATGTGGTTGTAATGAATGAGAACGTTCAAGTGTACTAACTTAATATGTTGCATAACAACAATAACTACTTTTTATAAATTTATTATAAGTGCTAAATAAGAGAAATAATCACATGCTAGAATTGGGATTACCGTAAAAGCAACTTGTCGTCACTCACATGCTAAAGAAGATTTACCTTACACCACTAATTAATGATTTTCATTTATACCTAAAATTATATTACCCCATCAAACCAAAAAACAAAGCATGCATATGTTTTGCATATCATATGCATTGTATTTTATTTGCGTGACATCGGTGTCCTTAGTTCATTGACCATTCTTGATAACGAAGATATTTCTATTCATTGACCAAACTGTACCTTTTTAAGCACTCCTGGTATAGCAAATACTTATTACTTAAAATCATATATTTACTTCTGTGAGTCGTAAACTTGGCAATAATAGCCTGTGATTTTCTACTAATTATTTTTCAAACCAAGTGATACACCTATATCAGCTTGTGTAACTGTAATATCTAGCTTCTCCATAAAAAATTTAGGAATTATAGTTAACAATTCCTCATCAGCCTTTTCCTCCATACTAAAAATTCTTGTATTTTTTGATGAGTGTAATTTTCCAAGTCATTTAGCTTTATTTTTAAATCGCCGTTTTCTTTTTTGAGTCCACTTATAGTTTAATGCAATTCAGTTAACTTATTTTGCAGTGATTGCATTTATTTTATCAGACACTTCCTCACGGTTGGCTTCCATAAATTTAACATCCTGTATCAAGTTAGTTATGGATTGTTAAATGATATCATTAATATCACTCACTGCTCTTGAATGAAAAGCATTTTAAGGTAATAGTAATAAGGCACACGCCAACATATATTTATTGCAAAGTATTAATATTAGCATAGAGTGACACCTTTACACTAGTACTTACATCGTGCAACTCAATAATTGAACCATGAGATATAAGTTCAGAATTACAATAAATTAATCAGTAATGGGTTTATTACCTTTTATATTTAAGTAATACTGCTTTAAATATCCAATACGTTGATGTTTATTTAATAGTATGAAAAATCACATGAGGTGTTTCAATATCTGATTTAAAATCTTTGAAAATGGTTGATACTTGATTCAAGAATCTTGGCTATTTCGTGTTTTGTAAAAAGAAAATTTTAAATAAAAAACATTCTTTGTAAAAACCGAAGCTGTTGGTACCTATTGCATCATATGCAAGTCCATTAACCATAACCTCCAAGTTTACATGTGTATTAACTCAAATCTCGTTTTTTACAACTATATGCAATATCTACACAAGGCAACATTGGTAAAGTTGTCTCCCTCACATTCATGTAAGTCTTATGTCTCTTTCTAAGTTACTATAAGATATATCCATGATTATTTATTTTTCTATACCTGCATAATAATGCTAAAATAGTGGTAAAACATTATTAGTGTTATTGCTGTCTTTAAAGCTAACACACCTGATATTGAAACCGCATTAATTGAACAAACAAGCCTGATCCACGAAAATATAACATCCAGCAGTTATTTGTAGTCCTAGATGGCTTTGAAATCAAACACGTGTTGAATTCTTGCTTTGCATTATTCAATTGACGTTTCAAATAAAGACTGTCAAACAACCATTAATTTCTGATTACCTATATAATGTTTTGTTGCAATTTGAAACAATAGTTAGTTAAAAATATTTACACAAGAACAGAAAAGATTTTTGTTAGAAGCACATTTTTGCAATGATAACGATCATTGTTAAAAACAATTAAGATTGAGGGTCATTTGATGCATGCTGTGGATATTTCCTGTAAATTTTTGCTGATATTATTAACAGCATGATGTGAAAGCAGTTGTGCAATTTTTTTGTGATACAGGATCCCTGTAACACAAAAAAGATGCAGTAGCCCTCTCAGAAGTGAAAATGTCTCACTGGAAATGAGAACAACTGTCAACTTCCACTAGGAAACAACGTGGTATTTAAATGTTAGCAGAGTCAGATTTAATAAGAACTTCATCTGATTATGCACGAACAGTACAGTTATATTGATTTGTCATTTAAAACCTCATAACAACAATAATATATTAGACTATAATTTCTTCATGGACTATGTATGGTTTCATATAAATGATTACATATATTCACACAATATGCGAATATTTTTTGTGTGTAATATCAATGTAGAAAATCTATTATTAAGATATATTTCAGAACCGTTTATCAATTAGAGCAATAATTCATACGGCAAAGATCGAATAAAGGCACAGGGGACCTATCATTCATAATCATACATTAATAGTAATTAATACGTTTGTAATTTAGTGCCAGCGTTCAATACACATAATGACAGCTTTAGTATCAGTCCATCCCTGTTCTACTGTAGCTTTGTATTTTTTAAAATTTTCTTTTAAATATTAAAAATAATTTTTTATTTCAGTATTGAATGTCAGCTAAATTATGCAGAGGCTCAACTTTACAAATTGAAAACCACAAATGTATTCAATGCTACATTTCACATTTGGCATGCAGGTCATTTTGGAACCATTAATAACTTTCGGTTGGGCAGATTACCTTCAGCTCCAGTGGATTGGTCTGAAATTAATGCTGCATGGGGACAAACAGCATTATTGCTTTCTGCTTTAGCTAGAAAAATAAATCTCACTTTTGAAAGATATAGGTTAGTTCCATTTGGAAATCATTCCTATATCGAGGTATTATTAAAGTAACTAGTTTTTATAATATTTTGACCTGTTATGTAGAATTTAGAAGAGCAGAAAGAGCTTCCACTTTTTGGATCTGGCGGATTTAGATTTCTATGGGACCACAAATTTGATGCTGGTATGACTGCATTTTTGGATTGTTTACAACAGTTTCGACAAAAAGTTGAAGAGACTCATAAAGATTTTTGCTTGCCATACAAAATGAGCAAGGGAAAAATTGAGGATTCGGCATCAGAAGTCAGCTATTCAATTAAGTAAGTTAACTGCAGAGCTTCATTAAAGAAATTGGTAATGCATCATGATCACCTTAGTAATTAAAATACAGGAGTTCAAAAATTCAAAATGCAAAGCCTCCCAATACTTAAAGACCTATTGAGCACTCTAATTGTATCAATTAATGATTTTATAACATATTGTGAGGGGAAATGTTGTAACATGTTTAATTTGAGCAATAATTATTCGCATTGAATTACGAGGATAATGCGCTAAGCGTGCCTTATTCCTTATTAATTTTCTTATATTAAAATATCTGTGTGACATAAGTTATTTCCACGCGCATCTCTAGTTGTTTCTTTCGTATTCCACGCCTCGAACATCGCGACCATTCGGTTCTTGCTTCGTCAAGTTAGTCGCCCGCTAGCAACCGCCTTATCAAGATGTATTCCCGGCTAGAGGCAGGCGACCTTCGAATAAATTACTAATGTAAGCAGGTCAGGTCGTGCTAGACCTGAAACTATTTTGATACCTTCTACTAACGGTTGGCAAAGTATATATTTTACGAACTAATTTAATTTGGTTCAATTTATTTAGCGCGTCATGTAGGATTCGTCATGTAGGATTCGTCTTGTAGAATTCATCATTTACGATTCATCATTTAAGATTCGTCACTTAGGATTTGTCGATTTGGAATTTGTCTACTAAGAAATTTGTTAACTAAGAATTATGGATGTTGGTTTTGATTGCAGTCGTCTCTAGTTAGAAATGGCTGGTAACCTTGTTTGAAGAGTATGAATCTCCATCTCGATTTGTCGTGGAGCAACAGAGGCAGTTTGGTTCGTTATTAGATATAAGATATTTCATGCTATCATATAAAGCACGTAAGTTTTCAACATGTAATCTGTGTAATTCTCAATTATTGTTGAACTGGTTTTATAAGCCGTAGAACGAAATTTTGTCAAGTTGTGTTTATATAATTAAAAGCTTTGTTCCATCTGAACCTTAGATGATTTCAACGTATGTTTTCGACGTCATATTTTTTTTGTGTTGCACAGCTGACAGATGTTGTCATGAAAGCAGATGCTTCATGCAGCTGTCATTGAATTTAAACTAAACATTCCTATTTTTGTGATTAGCATTTATCTACATGTAAATTATAAAATTTAAATCTGAAAATTTAAAGACAACTCTGTATAAGAATCTAGAAATTGTAATCTACCTGAAAAGATCTGCCCAGGTTAGAACGTTAATTCGGTGTATTATGCTAACAAATTATTTTTACTCAAATGTTTAAAGCAGGTTCATATTTGAAGTGTAGTTGGTTGTTTTAAAAAGTCAAAACCTTGACTTTGATATAGATGTTAATGATGAAATTTTTTTTTACTTGTTAAAAAGTTCTGAAATTAAAAAAAAAGTTTTTTTAGTAAACAATTAGTTCAACTTTGAGGCTTTTATTTTGGTCAAATGCGATCAAATCTAATTACACAAAGGTAAAATTTTTGAGTAATAATTTTGTGCCAATATCATATTGGATATACATTTTTTACTTTTGATACTTTTATAGGACACAAATGGTGTTCTACATTTTTATTTATTTAATCTTTGCAATTTCTTACAGGAGCTGCGTCTTATTTTGATAAGACAGGTTTTTGTTAACGAAGGCGATCGTTTCATCTTTGGGTTTCCACGTCTGCCCTTAGAATTGTGCTCTGCTATTATCGTGATTATCTCAGGACTTGGTGGCGCCTATTTAATTTAGTTTAGCTTTGGTTTGCAAACAAAATTCGACTTCCCCCACTTCTTATTGCTCTACCCAGGAATAGACCCCTAGCTATGTCGGAAGATTTTTGTTCACTGGCGCCCATTAAGAAAAATAAGTTACACTGACGCCACAACATATAGATAAAAAGAAAATCAGTTATACTAGCGCCTCAACGATAAAGAAATAACGTTTCAGTGGTGCCCAACATGGGGCATATTCAAATAAAGAAAGAACGTTTCAATGTAGGACACAACTAGTCTGGTCTGCATGATGCATATTTAGCAGTTATAAATATCCATCACTGCAATAATACATTTTTTGCATTACACTTATTCAAAAATGATTCATTGTTGAAGTACAAATATGGTATTCCTAAGCAAAGGAAGAGCAATATCAGTGTACTCTCCAAGATCAACAGTGTTATGCCACTACATTACGTGTAATGTTTGAATGTGTTCAAACTGATTCCATTTCACAAACATTTGGTAACATTAAGTCTTGGAGAACCTTTCTATATTAGTTTATTCCAACGATTTTATTTGTTATTTCTTGAACTACTATGTATAACATTACAAGAAATTCCCGACAGTGGATTATCGTGTTCTATTGCAACAGCACAAAGCACTGATAGCGAATAAGGGTTTAAAAAGTGTTTTTTATAAAAAGCCTTGCAATATGAAAAAATGTACATGGGTTAAATGCAAGGTTCTTTGTAATTCTAACTGTCGTTCCAGTTTGCCATGCAGCAACAAATAGGTAATAAGTACTAAATTAGTGATACATAACATTTAGCTTTATTATGTAGGTTCAGTTGTTTAGCGTTTGCACCCTTTTTAACTAAAATATAACTATATTTGTGTGTTTTTAATTCAAGTTTATGAAAATATTGGTACTAATACTTATTTATTAGAACCTTTAGTTTTTATCTCTAAATGTTAAATATACATACTTTGTATATTACAAATATATCGTTATTTATTAGCCAGAGCATCCAAAACGTCAAATTCCATACTTTAGCTAAGCGACGTGTAATATTCTATAGAATAACTAGTTAAATTATCAAATCAATTTTTTCATTTTATACTTAAATAAGATGATGCGGTGATCTGCAAATAACTAGGTATTTTATGCAGTAACTAAATTTTGCACCTTAACTGATAAATATAACACACCAAATACATCGAAATATTGTTTTCCAAATTTGCTTTGCTTTTTTATAGCTCTCGATTGTGATCTAAAATTTTCCAAGTAATTATTTTCAGCAATTGCATTGTAACGTGTAGTTAGTTTTTTTACTATCCTGCTATCTCCAAAAGGCTTATTTTGCATGTTTAAATTCCTAATGGGAAATTCATGTAGTCGTTGGTTGCTGGAGTCACGCCCTGCAGAATAACATTATTTCTTAGACTGACTATTTTAATTTTTAAGGCGATCGTTGCATTATCAACCTCAATACCTGCCTCTACTGTGGTGTGTTCAGTTACTATACAATAATGTTTTAGAATTCAATTTAATTCTGAAGAACAATGGACGAAAGCTTTAAAATTTATGTTGACAAATTTAAAATGGAGTCTCGCCTGGGTTTGTTCGCAGTTCGACCTGGAATCAAATAATTAAAATTGTACATTTAACTATTATTTGTTATTATATATTTTTTATATATTGTATATAAGCCTTGTTGTTTTAATATATGCTTTTTGTTTTGGTTGTAGTAGATGAAGTTATTCTTCTCTAAGCCAATGGTTAAAATGCCAGATATTTGTGATGTAAAATAACTGTAAAATACCCTCCAAAATTATATATTGTGCAAGTTTTCAAATCATGACAAATTTTGTTTTGACTTATATTTAAAGATATTATCAGTGGGTAGTATACATTTTGGGCTTTGCATAAAAGTCATCTTATTAACTATAATACGTTAGTATTTATCAACTTACCTTGTATAATTAACTACCCATTATATGTATTTATATCTGCATATATGCATTTTATTTGAAATTTACAAAAAATATATTTAGAATTAATTATTACATATATAAGTTTTTTTGCATGATGGTGCAATGAGGACAAAAAGGTTTCAGGAAAAGAAACTGGCATATAAAAGAATGATTGCAGGAAAAGATGTTGAATTAAGAGGACAACTTCAGGAAGTATATAAGGAGAAAAGGCGATATATGAAATAAGTGTGAAACGCAAGCAAAGAGCAACTTCGGGAGAAGGAGGGTGAAAAAATGCAAAGTGATTTTGAAGAGAATAAAAACTTGTTTTGGAAACAAGTAAGGAAGTAAAAGGATGGAAATAAGCATGCGAATGGCGTTGTTAACAGTAGAAATGAAATTGTTTGGGATGAAGCGACTGTGCTAAACTCTTGCAAAGAGTATTTTAAGATGCTGAATGGTGGTCGCAAGAAGGATACAGATGATTGTGTGAAAGATGAAGAGACCAGTAATGTACTGGTCGAAAACGTAGATAATAGTGTAAAGTTCGAATGCATTGTAGATGAGGCATAGAAAGCAGCGAGAACTCTGAAGAATGGCAAAGCGGTGGGTATAGATGGAATAATAAGTGAAATGCTTAAGTATGGGTCTGGGGTGCTGATTGATTTTTTGTGCAAACTGAAGAGTTGTGTATAGAACAAGCGAAGGTGCCTGAAGATCGGAAGAGTGTGATAATTATCCCTTTGCACAAAGCAGCTAGCATGAATGCAAAAATTATCGTGGGATGTCTGTTGAATATGCCCAGTAAATTGTATGGGAAAATTGTGATCGAGAGAGTTCACAAGAGAACACAGAACAATATGCGGGATGTTCAATGTGATTTTATGCTTGGAAAAGGATGAGTGGATCAGATGTTTGCATTGCAACAAATTGTCGAAAAGTGTATGCATGCCAGAAAGAAAATGTATGCAGTGTTTGTAGATCTGGAAAAAGCATATGACTGAACAGAAGTGAATTATGGAAGGCACTGCGTGAATATGATATAAACAAGTGCTTGATAAAATCTATCAGAGCGATATACGTGTGCATGCGAATATGGGGCAATACTTTGATATCGTGGAAGGTGTAAGACAGGGCTGTGTGATGTGTTTATGGATAAATGTATCAGTTAGGCAAAGGAATGGAAGGAGTGAAAATTAGTGAAACAAATGTCAGTGTGCTGTTGTATGCCAATGACGCAGTATTATTGGCTGAATCGTCACAAGATTTGCAATGAATGCTTGATAGGCTGTTGAAAGCATGTAAAAACATGCAATTGAAAGTTAATGCAACTAAAGTGAAAGTAATGATTTTTGACAACAATGGCAGAATCGATGACTTTTCATTCAGAATGGACAATGATGATAGAGAAAATGAATGACTTTGTGTACCTTGGTGGAAAGTTTTTGAGTAATGAAAAGCTAGATGTTGAAGTAGAAATACGATACGGCGCTAGTGAAATAACTTTTAATGAATTGAAGCGGGTTCAATAAGCATTAATCTAGAGAAGATCAATAATTATTTATCATAGTAAGAAACACGATTTATAAAAGTTTTACACGCCGAGTTTTAATTTCTGAAAACTTTTAAACAATACTATGAATATTTAATGCATTCAATATTTCTACCTCAGTAGATATTGTCAGATCAATTAAATGTACTTGAAGCATCTTAGTACTAAGAAACTACAACAGTATGTCTTACCATATTACTATAGAACATAATTATAAAAGTTTCAATTTTTGTGCACAGGCATGCTGCCTGATAAGTTTTAATGTTTTTTTTGCAGTTGTCATTCGAGATCGTTATTAATGCTTCTGATATTGTTTTTTCATGCCTCAAGAGGCATAACAAATCTATTCTACTCTCTTTATATTATTTGCATCATTTACGATCAAATTTAAACTGTAAGATGTGCATGAAACAAAAATGCTCTAATCAAAATCTTTTTTGCGGCCCATGTGTTTCTCTTTCATGTTTGACCCATTGTCATATTCCTAACCACAAATATTTCTTGAATCTAAATTTAAAGATTGTAAATGTTATGAAGATCTTGAAATAGATTTTCGGAAGTTGAGCTAAATATTTGGCAAAACCTTAAGAAATGCTTATGCATTTCTAGTCTGTTTGAAAATTCAAATCAACATAATGTTAATTATTTCTGACGACCTTTGTTTGGTGTACAGTCTAAAATTATTAACTAATATTTAGCATCTGCTAATAACTTTAGTATATGCTTTAATTTTGCTAGCAAAGCTATAATTTCATTTTGAATCTTGTCACTTAAATATGTTGACATGTATTTGTTTGTTTCTTTAAATGTTAAGAAGATCTTGTGAAATTGAATAGTATTCGATGGAACATTAACCTTAGCCTAACACACCCTTCCCTCACTATTCTGACTTGAAAAGTAGCACTAATATCGTGACTCGTAGACAGCATTGATTCTTCAGTTTCCGCATATTTAAAATACACTTCTTTTTTTTTGTTCTTTGGCCACCCTCTGTTTTTCTTTTATTGAGCCACCGGAGAGTCTTTTACAATTCATTTTTTTTTATAAACTGCAATAGTCTGTTACCTCAGTATTGTAGCATTTGCGTAACTTCAATTTCACAAGATCTTCTTAATTTATTTAACATAATTGATATTTATACTATAATTATACAACACTTAATTTCTGCAATTTAAATTTCCACTAGAAGTAATTTATATCGACTGACAAGTAACAACTAAATTTATTTTGAATATTTACTTCTGATGTATACGCGATTACTATCGAAATCGATTTTCCTTCCCACCACTAATGCACATGTTTATATAACTTAGGTAGCTTCTAGAAAGATCTGGAGATTGGAAGTCAACCAACAATTGATAAGATACATGTGGTTTTATTGATAGTGATATCTGATAGCTGCGCCTTTGTCGGTTGATAGCGGTTAGGATTTCTAGACGTGAGGCGAATGAAAGTTGATGTAATGTGTTAAAAATAACTAAGTCACGATCCGGCAACTTCGTTACAGTACCTTATACCGTTTAAACAAGGAAGTTATAATTGCACTTTGCACTATCCATGTGCACTAATTAATTTTTTTCCTATTAGTTTTGTTGTATTTGGAACAGTGAAAACTTCAGTTGTAGCAGACATATGTTTTAATAAAAACTACCCTTTCTGCCACTTCACTTACCAAATATTGCCACCTGTGTTCATGTAGCATACTTGCCACAAGGGTGGTGCAGCCCTGTGTATAAATGTTCCTTCTCTCCTGCATAAGTTAATTTATTTAAAGTCAGATTTATCCAAAGCTGTTCAGTTTTACCATCTCCAAAGCATTCAGAAGTTTGTGTACCGAAAATTTTGTAATGTATGGAGCTGTGTATACATATACCAACATACACCATCACCACGTGTGTTTCTGTCTAATCTTACTAAACTATAATTAAGTATAGATATTAGCTATATGGCAGAGCCATTGTCAACCAAGCTTCTGTTACCATAATTTAGTTGTAGGAAAAATTCAATCTCTCAAAGGAAGAACTTTGTACAAACGAATTTCCAGAACCCTGTATTATAAATTTAGTAACTGTAAGAGCCCACTGCATTTCTAATTTTGCACATTTTTACAGCACTTGTTTACCTGCGATTACTGATAAAGTTAGTAAAACATCATCACACAAATTTATTTATTTCGAGTTAAAATTGCAATATTTTGCCTGTCCTTCATTAAATATAAGTTCATACTAACAACAATTAGTAAAGGTCGTCAGAGCAATTCTTATTACTACTAACAACATGAGTAAAGTTAGAACTAACCAAACGGACAAGACAGCAAGCTGCACATTAACATTGTTGATTTACACATTAGAAATGAGTAACATTAGTAGACGCCAGACAATAACCCAAAACAACCGATTAAAGATTCCAGCTCACATTACTTATCAACTGGAATTTAATACCATCATCACATAAAATGAGAATGCGTATGTTATTCACTGCCCTTAACAGACCGAACGGTTTTGCTGAACATTGCCCAATCACATTCCTCCTTATTAAAGGACAGAATATTTCTAATTAGATCATCATTTATTTATCCCTATAAGAACGGAAAACAATGCAGTGCCGTTCTCGCGAGGACGATGCACATAATCCTCAATAATTTGCCTCGTAACTTTTCTTCAAAACATTCTTCTATCGATAAACAACCACATGAAAGGTATTTTCCAACACATCCACCTGTCGATAAGAAAAACATCAAAACTACTTGCATTGAACTTACGTTGGAAAAACTCTTTGGTAACATTACATATTGAAAACTTTCAACAAGCGAAGCTACATTTACGTTTATCTCTTAGTTGTAAACATTTGAAAACAACACAAAACATCTACCCAAGGACTTATGTTCCATGTGTATGAAAAGTTGCCTGTATATCCGTATAAAATTATAGAAAACCACTTAATAATTAATATCAAAGAAGGTGTAAAGATAAACTAAGTGGGAATTTGTGTGTTCATAAACAACCTTGCAGCACACGTCCACTACATTATAATATCTCTGAAAACGAATGTTTTAATAACCGAAAACCATGTTTTAAACTTTTTATAATCTTTAAGAAAAATACCAGCTTTATGAGTAAATTTGCAGTATTTAAATTATAATTATATGTAGTAGTAAAAACTTACAGGGTGTTAAATAGGCAATCATTTCAATTTAGAAAGCAGTCGAAATTGTTATTAATACTCAAATAATCGTGAACACAGTAGGAAATGTAAAATTTAGATAAATAGGAGGGGCAAATACTCGAATGCAGGAACTGCACATAACAGGTGATACATATAAAAAAAAAGTAACCTGGAGAATTGTAATACATTAACCTAACTTACATTTCATGAAGTACTATGTTTCAATTAAGATAAGGAGACTTTTTCCTTGTTAATACATATGTAACATGAAAGAATTTAGTATGTTTGATATATCATATTTATTAACGTTTGTTGATTATAAAATATGAAAATTTGTAAGTTTTCATTTTAACAAATGTCTTTCTTATATATGTTGAATCTGCACAGTTGCTATGTTAAATTTAAGAGTTAAAACGCTAATACAAGTTTTGCGTATTTAGGGATTTACAATTTCCTTGCAAATATTTATTAATATACGTACTATATATATTTTTTAGAACAAAACTTGAGTTATAGGCATGTTATATATTACGATTATTACAATTTTGGAGTGTTTAATTAAATAAAAGCAAGTTAGTTATGAGCACTAAATTCTACAACAATCGAATATTATAAAACTTCTCAATAAGTGTAAGCGGGTGGTTATTTGGCTTCAGAAATTATATTGATTCAGGTCGAATACAAATGATCACATGATGGCCTTCTTCCGCGGTCCTGACTGTAGGTGCTCTGATTGTATCATTTTGTATTGTATCTTATTGAATTTGGTTTGTTTATCTTTAGAGTTGTTAGATAGATGTATATGTTCAAACCGAGCACGTGCCTTCAATATTGTATTTTTCAGTGTACCTTTTTTAAAAGCTTGTTTTTTTTATTTAACAAGTTCAAAGCTATCACGTGTTTCATCCACTTCCTTTTCACATGTTAAAGGTGGTTACTGGCTGATTTATTTGGAAAATTTTGTAGTACAACTGTAGTATTTGCATCTAGGACTGCTTGCCTAACTTATTGAGCTGTAATATTGTTTGCCAAGATTTTTACTTGTTATTGATGATTGAAAGTGATTCTTGTATTATCAATACAATTTTTAGTAGTAGTCTTCTCATTACTATTATCATTACAAGTGTTAGTAATAACCTACACGTCTGAAATGATGCATTAACATTTAGTTTATAATCTTTAACTAAAGAATAACCTGTTGTGGGTGTTTGAAGCGTTAAATTATTAAATTTGAAATTGCCCAAAACGGACAATGCCCGTCTCGGTAACCAAATAAAGAGGCTTTGGTCAACTACAGTGGTGCAGGAGTTTGTCCTTATAGAAATAAATGGAAAAAAATAAAACAAAATTGAGTATCTAAAATTTACTTAGGTGCAATTTCAAGCTATGTTATTACTAGCACTTACCGTGTTAGGTTTTCAATCAGTCAAGTTTATGGGCTCCACCTTTGTCTAGTCTAGTAAGATGTCCACTTAGATAACGAGTAACCCAGTGGATTTTAATTAGGGTGTCCTCCTGGTGAATGGGAGTTCCTTTTACAATTACTACCTCAATGTGTAAACAAATCAATCAACACTTTCCACTTGCTACATTGCCTAAATCTATTTTAATGCAATATTATTCCATTATTCCTGCAAACTGGTATACATAAAATAATTTACTCTATACTGTGACTAAGCGTGGATGTAGTATAATGTTATCAAAGTATTTTCAAACATTACATGTGATTTTCCAATGCTCCACCCGAAGGTACTACATTGGCCAGGAAGCGAGTTTTTTTTTACCTGGAAAATTTTGAATTTTGCCGAATCCTTGCTGTTCCAAGCAAGGTAAGGATCTTTAACGTGCGTGACAACACTCACACACGGGACCTCCATTTTACCTCTCATCCGAACGAGGGTGTATTTTTGCGAAAAATGCTCGCCTAACATTTTTCAAGCGGACCGTGTCGGGATACGAACCCGGGACCTTGGGCGTAGTAGTCACACACATACCACTACGCCACGGAGCCGCCTGTATTTTCAAACAACAACATCGTGCATAAATGCCACAAAAAAAGAAACAACATAGCCCAATTAGCTATGACTTACAATATGACCAAAGAAATTCCATAGAGCCAGTTGTACATTAACTTGCCGGCAATGTGTCTATTTCCAAATTTTATTTATTGCTTAGAACCAATTTGTCCAAAGGATTTGTCCGTAGGATCTGCCCATGCTACCACCCATCTGTTAACGCACAACCACAGGGGTGTACTTGACTAAACGTTACTTTTTGCCGTCACCTTGACAAGTGCTTTGGTCTGTGGCTGGTAAGTAATTAATTAATTTCCTTTTTCTCTCGTGTGAACTGATTGTTATTTCCTCTCCATCTCCTTCGTATGTTTTTAAGAGAGGGGATTTTGTCATTGCCTGATCTTTCCTACCACGTAAAGCAACCATGAACCAACATGGCCCTATCAGGTAAAACCTGCGTGATTGTGTTTATTCTGTATGATTACATTTCCACTTTTTAATACCGGCACATTTAACTGCTAAAGCGTCTGAGGTTTTTTCTCTACATTGTATTATCATTGGCATATGTCTAAAGTTTCTTTATCTTGCAACTATTTAATATTGTATTTAATTTATGTAACTGAATTTGTAAAAGTTCTTTTTAAATTTTGAATAATTATGATAGAAAATATTCATATTAGTTTTTTCATGGTTATTTACTGTATAATGTTAAAGCTTTCTTTTTAAATGACTGCTTTCGTTATCAAAATTTATTAAACTAAGCATTTGGTTTATCCTTTTGTGGTTTAAATTAATTTATGAATTAGAGTTTGTTCTAATATGTATAAATTACTTCCTAATTTCATGGTTTCAGGTTATTGCAAGGCGGTTTATATTTATTACAGCGTTTTGCTTTGTATTAATTTATGGAAACTTTTTTCTAGCGGTTTTCATTGTTGCAACGTGTATTTTATTATGACTCATGTGATACCTTCACATTGTATTAACTTATATTAATTTATTTTAATACTGTTAAATTTTTTATTGCTTTAATATATTCAACTGCCTTAATTAAAATTTTATTTTCTAAAACCAAAAAGAATTGTAGTATAATGCTGAATTACTATTAGCTATCCGCGAAATCCGTTTTTCAGGGTGAATCAATAATATTGTGTCCATTTTAGATTAATCCTTCCCTCTTTTTCATCTGATTTTAATTCTCATAGAACTCAAGCGTTATAAGCCACATTCCAGCTTTTATTCAAATTTTATTAGAGTTTCAATTGTTATGTCCATAACATTTAAAGTAGTGGTGAATTCTTGAAATTTTGCTTTTAAGTTTAAAATTTTTTTCAGCAATCTGAAGGTTAGAAACTTTATTACTATAAATTGCCTTGTTCCATTCAAAACTACAATGGATGTGATTTTTTCAAGTGTAACTGAGGTATTAAATATTGTAGCAAATACGAGGGACACTATTTATGTATCGAGAACTGGCAACACTGGTATTGCCAGGTGAAATCTGAAATTGCCATCGTAAAGTTTGGCACTTTTGAGGTTATAAGTACTCAGAACGTTTTGACGTGCGAACACTATTTGTGTTTTTTAGCAGTGTTTAAAATTTCATCTCAGCCAAAATATGGAATTAACTCATGGAAATTATCGAGCTATGATTTATTATGGCTGTCGACGTGGTCTCTCAAGAACAATGTATCAATCAACTGAATTCAACTTTTGACGATGAAGCGCCATCCACAGCCACTGTATATCGCTGCTACACTGAATTAAAATGTGGAGGTAGGCTCACGGACGAAGTTAAAGAAGGTCGTCCAAAATCGGTCGTTGTGCCGGAAAATATCGATGCTGTGCGAAAACTAATTGAAGAAGATCGTCATGTGACGATTAGTATGACCAACATACATAAGATTTTGCACGAACATTTGTGTGTTCAAAAGCTGTGTGCACGTTGGATTCCACATTCGTTGACAGATGCTCAAAAAATGCTTGTGTCGATTCGTGCGGTAAAATAATTTCAAAATACAACTGTGGTGCATCCAAAGCGGTATACAACATCATCACCGGTGATGAGTCGCGGATTTATATGTATGAGCCAGAAAGAAAAGACGAGTCACAGTTTGGGTGTTTCAATGTGAAGCAAAGCCAACAAAAGTTGTTCGTTCTCGAAGCGTTAAAAAGTAAATTGTGGCGTTTTTCTTCACGAAAACCGGTCCTGTGGTAACTGTGGCTCTCGAAAATCAAAAGACCGTTAATTCAGCTTGGTATATGACCATTTGTTTGCCTGAAGTTTTCGGTAAATTGAGAGAAACCAACCCAAAACGATGAATCATTCTGCATCAATGCGAGCTCACACATCACATGCAACAAACAAGTATTTGGACACTCAAAAGATAGAATTGATGGGTCATCCGCCTTACAGCCCCGACTTGGCACCCATTGACTTCTTCTTGTTTCCAGTAATTAAAGATAAACTGTGTGGCAACAATTTTCATCGCCCGAAGAAGAGGTTGAGGCCCTCAAAACGCTTTTTTAGAGCTTCCATCTTCTGACTGGAAAAAGTGCTTTGAAGAGTGGTTCAATCGCATGCAAAAGTGTATACATCTTAAAGGCGATTATTTTGAAAATCAATAAAAGTATTTTTCATCAAATTCATTTGTTTATTCTTTCTATTCTCAATACATAAATAGTGTCCCTTGTAGTACACACTACGTATCGACACTATCATTTTCATTAGCAGAGCCCATCTCGATATAAGAAGGAACGATATAACATACCACAAATTACTTGGTACGCGAGTTACACTTAGTTGTTATCTTGGTAACGTGCGTGATACCACACTGGGGCGATGCACAGACCATGGCGACTATAAAACCTATCTACTTAAAGAAACCTTTCTAGTAGATAAGTGAATTGAGGTGCATGCACGAACCACGTACTGCCCTAATGGTCAGTAGATGCATGCTCCTTAAAGTATATCCTCTACTCCATGTCTTGGAAGCTGTAGAAATTGACTACTGTTGCTTCAAAAGTTTACTTCGAAAGATATGAACACAAATCACCAATCCTCGCATATTCTCTCCGATAAGAAAGATTGTTAACTGATTACACCGCACCTCATCATATTGATATTCCTGCATGTCAATTGTACTATGCTGAAATTATGTTGGTCTCTGTAAACATGAAAGATATGCTGTGAAAACACATAATCGAGTATCTCAAATTTCATTAATATTGAACATTTCTTTAATTATATATAGTTCTTACATAAACATTGGATTTAAAGATTTTATTTATATATAATTTTATGTCCTAACGAACAGAGCGGTACTGCCACAGTTCAAAGACAATATAATTTTTGATGACTTTGTAATATGTGAAAACTGAATATTATGTAAAATTATGTAAGTAGATGTAGACTTATTATTCCAAAAAAGATTATTTAGATGCTAAAATAAACATAGTTCTTATTCAAGTATGTGTATGTGTATTAAAAATAATTAAAGCAAAAGGTTCCTATAATTTTTATAAAATTTAATTAATCAAATGTGTTGTCATTTATGATGTCTGTCAGTTCAAGTAGAATTTTGTTATTCTGACAATATTTTTAACTGCAAATATAACAAATAAAATATTTACATATTATCATAGTACTATAATGGCGACTGTAAGCTTTCCAGAAGTTAATGACCTTGATGAAATTTTTGGATTTAGTGCTGCTAAAGAGAGAGCACTACTCAGGGATGCAAATGGTGATAAGGAACCTAATTTTATACCACACAGAATATTCATTAATCAAGTTGATTCCTTTAATAGCAGATACATATCATCGGTTTGCATTTATATTTTTACTACTTTGTATAAACACTTTCCTTTCTAGTATATAACAGATAAAATATTTGGAGGTGCTAAAGCAGAACAAGATGTGGATGAGGGTGAAGAAGGAAGTGAAACTGCTGAAGATGAACAACAAGTAGAAAAATTAGAAATAAAGGAACCAATGCCCAAATATGAAATTATTGGAACTCTTTTAAAGAATTTTCACAAGACGACGGAAGATATATTGTTCACTATAGATGAAACCTCTGATAAATTTTATACAAATATAATGAAATGTGGGGTCGTTATATTTGATATAACACATGATCCAAATGAAATCGATATGGCCTTAAAAACGCTAACAGGTAATTTCAACAAAATGTTTTAAATATTGCTCTTCAAAATAGTTTATATAGAATGTGGGTTACAGTATGGTTTGGGAACCTGTCAAATCAAATTAAAAAAATATGGAAAGAACTCGGAAAGGCATGCTTTTCAATATATAACAAAAAAGAATTTGTGGAAAAATTAGGAATTTTAAAAAAAAATTTAAAAAGAATTTAAAAAAAAATTTTTATAACATGAATAACTATTTTCATACATGTACGTTATAGATTAACCTGTCAAATTAAATTAAAAAAATATGGAAATCACTCAGAAAGGCATGTTTTAAAAATACAACATGAAAAATTGTGAAAAAATCGGAAAATCTAAAAAAAATTAAAAAAATCGAAATGCTAAAAAAATTTAAAACAAAAATTTTAACAGCGGGCATAATATGTATGGAAGTCGGTCGTTCAGTTTCAAAGTCAATCGGCGATTTTTGCCTTGACACTATTTTCGCACTTATACAGCTTTAGATATTTTTCTTAGTAGTAAAACATTACTAATGGTAACTTAACCTCAACACTATTTTTGCATTTGTACCTTCTTGTATATTTCTTTTTAGTAGTAAATAGTGTTGAGGTTTCAATTTTACGCTAGTAGTGTAAATGTTTTAATACTAAGATAAAGTAACATGTGCGAAAATAGTGTTGAGGCAAAAATGGTTTTGAGGTTCAACATAGGTTCGTAGTCGCAATGTTTTAATACTAAGAAAAAATAATTAAAAGGTACATGTGTGAAAATAGTGTTAAAGCGAAAGTAGTGTTGAGGCTTCAACGTAGATTAGTAGTCGGAATGTTTTACTACTTATACAATATAATTGAGAACGTACATGTGCGAAAAGTGATTCGTCTGTCACAAAAGAAAATTTTTATTTTAAATTCCAGATTCTTTTGCAAATTTTTCCGTTATATGTGCAATATAAATAAGGTCAGTCATTCATTTTTAAAGTCAATCAATGGATTTTGCCTTGCCACTATTTTTGTACCACATGTACCGCTTTGGATATTTTTCTTAGTAGTAAAACATTTCGACAATTAACCTAAGCATATATATATATATATATATATATATATATATATATATATATATATATATATATTATTATATATACTATTAGTACATGAATTATGTATATAACTAGATTCAATTTCCTTAAATGCAACACGTAATTGAAAATCGTTAACAAGAGCCAAGCTTCAGTAGTATTAAGTATAACATCATCTAAACAATTAGGCTAGATAGCTCAATTGGTTAGAGCACTGATCCGGAAAATCAGAGGTTGCAGGTTCAAGTCCTGCTGTAGCCGTTCTTTTAGCGGTTTTCAATTACTAGTTCGATTTGAAATGGTAATTCAACTTTAAATACAAAGTTGGGTTTTCATTTCATCTTAATAACTATATATATATATATATATATATATATATATATATATATATATAAAAGTAGGTTTAATGAGTCTTAAATTAAACAAAGTAAAAGGAATTGTTTAATTTAAGACTCATTAAACCTACTTTTCTATTAAATATAACTTTTGGCTATGGAAAAAGGCAGTTGAGCCGGATCTCCTCCGTGTCGACTGTTGTTAAAACTTGCGATGTCAGGTGAAACGACACGAAGACACAAATTGTGAGCTAGGTGATGCTGTACTTCCCATAAGGTGTTTGTGTTAAATTTTACAACTTTGCTACTCCTGTCCTGATGAGCCCCAATTAGGGCGAAACGCGTCGACAGGATGCCCTCGTGGCTGAATTTGAGTTACTTGCCAATAATTCCTTTATATATATATATATATATATATATATATATATATATATATAGAGTAAAAGACAGGTTATTTGCAGTCCGCAATAAGAAATTGTGTAAAACAATATATAAAATAAGATGTATCTGTAAACAAACTCTATGAAAATAATAGAGTCTATTGACGAATACAAATTGGGCTGGTAGTTATATAGCATTAACAAAATTAGCTTATTACTCATAGGGTATGAAGTAATAAGCTAATGTTTTGTTAATGGCTATATAACTACCAGCCCGATTTGTATTCGTCAATAGACTCTATTATTTTCATAGAGTTTGTTTACAGATACATCTTATTTTATATATTGTATATATATATATATATATATATATATATATATATATAATTGTTCGTGTAGATAGCGACCAAAGATTTAATTATAATAAATGCAATAACGGGTTTATTGGTCTAATTTTTCAATCAAACTATGTTTTTTTTTGCCAAGCTTTCGTTTTATTTTTTAAATCTTCATCAGGATCCTATGCAAGAGAAGTTATGAACATCAACTATACTAAGAAGTTACAAATACTTACAAAACACTAAATATAGTTTATAAATAAATAAATATACATTTAGCAGATTTAGGGTATAGCTGACACATTTATAAAACAACACTATACAGGGTGAATGGTATCGTTCGTGCAAAAATGAACTGGGAGATAGTTCACTTACTTTGCAACAAAAATTGTTAATATGACCCCTGTCCTATCTCGATTGGTTTAGGAGATATGGTTTTTTTAGTCTGTTTTTTAATAACGCGACTTTTTGCAGTAAAAGTTCAATTTCTCGGCTTCTGCTGCAAATAACTAGATAAACAATCCGATTTTTATAAACTACATTAAACTTCCTATAACGGTGAACGAATTAGAAAAGTTAGAATAGCATGGGCTGGGTGGAGAGTTGTCAAAAAGAATTGTTTTTGGATTTTGGCAGGTTGATAATCTAAAAAGGGGAAAATACAACATTTAAAGAACTTGTTATGGTTTATGTGGTATGAATTTCCCTTAACAAATGGTTACTGACTTTAGAAGCGCGTAACAGGAAAAAGAAGAGAAAATATTAAAAGGTTTCACAATTTAATTATATGTATGTCTATGAAAGTTCCGACATTAATTTTTATTAAAGTTTTAGCAAATTGCTCAAAAAAGGGTTGTTTTATTTCGTGCAATCGCCAACATAAAATAACATTCTAAGACACTCTTCAAACACACACTACATTTGCTTTTCCAATATTCCACCCCAAGGCACTACATTGGCTGTTTTGAACGAGGTAGGAATTTTTAACGTGCGTAACAACACCCACATCGGACCTACATTTTATTTCTCATCCAAATGGGACCTTGGACTTAGTAGTCACAAGCATACCAACTATGCCATGGAGCCACCTCTTCAAACACATCACTAATCCCACTGAGTTAGTCGACAACCATTTTTGTTAGGACAGTCTGGGTTTTCGAAACTTTCTCAAAACAGAATTTTAGCAGCGAACTTCACCGAATTTTTCTTTGGATTACCAGCTGGATTTTCTGGGGACAAAACACAAAGTAACACATTTTAACACTCCTAACCCCGCGTCTTCTGTTAAAAACGGGAAACCTGAGCTTCATTGTCATCATTATTTTATGGTAAGGGTCCCAGA